>CM029606.1:14993433-15308866 GCA_017311375.1 Mytilus coruscus | reverse complement strand
AAATTTAACCACATATGTGAAAATGTCTCAGCTTCGAAACGAGCCATCATACATATCCAAGTTAACGATATGGACTGAGCAACAGAAGAAAACGTTACCATTACCGCCTATGGAGAAACTAATACGCATCTTGACCCATATGATCAGGTGATGTCCTAAGTAAAGGAAGGGTCAAGAGAGACACTTTCTTTGATGCCTATAGGAAGGGTCATACCAGCAGGTGATGTCCTAAGTAAAGGAAGGGTCAATAGAGACACTTTCTTTGATGCCTATAGGTAGGGGTCATATCGGCTGGTGATCTAATAAGTAAAGAAAGGAGCAATAGAGACACTTTCTATTGTGCCTATAGGAAGGGGTCATATCGGCAGGTGATGTAATAAGTAAAGAAAGGAGCAATAAAGACACTTTCTATTGTGCCTATCCGAAGGGGTCATATCGGCAGGTGATGTTATAAGTAACGAAAGGGTCAATAGAGACACTTTTATTGTGCCTATAGGAAGGGGTCATATCAGCAGGTCATTGTTATAAGTAAAGAAAAGGTCAATAGAGACACTTTCTTTGATGCCTATAGGAAGGGTCATATCAGCAGGTGATGTTATACGTAACGAAAGGGTCAATAGAGACACCTTCTATTGTGTCTATAGGAAGGGGTCATATCAGCAGGTGATGTTATAAGTAAAGAAAGGGTCAATAGAGACACTTTCTAATGGTGCCTTTAGGAAAGGGTCATATCATCAGGTGATGTCCTAAGTAAAGAAAGGGTCAATAGAGACACTTTTTGATGCCTATAGGAAGGGGTCATATCAGCAGATGATGTTATAAGTAAAGAAAGGGTCAATAGAAACACTTTCTATTGTGCCTATAGGAAAGGGTCATATCAGCAGGTGATGTTATAAGTAAAGAAAGGGTCAATAGAGACACTTTCTATTGTGCCTATAGGAAGGGGTCATATCAGCAGGTGATGTTACACAATATCACACACCTATACCCTCCAAAAAAAAATTATCTTCAATTTTGACCCCCATTTTAAAGAAAAACCCTTTTACATCCAAAATAAAAATTTTACCAACATTTTGTGTGATTTTAACTTCAAAATTAAGAAGAAAAAAACACACTTTGCATTTATACCCCCATAAAAAAAATAAAAACATTTTTTGTAAAGAGCACACCAAAACCTTAATCCTGGGTTTTTATAAAACTCATTTTTCCCTAAGGGAGTAGTATAGTACTTGAACGACCCCAGCGCCCCCCAAAAAAAAAAAAATTTGACCCCCAAAAAATTACCCTCATTTCAAGTAAAAGAGCCCTAAATTTTCATAAAAAAAAGCAAAACACCCAAAAACAGCAAAAAACTTTGCTCCCCAAAAAAAAAACAACAAAAAATTTCAAAAACAAAATAAAAAAGGTCGGAGAACACACCATGAAAAATTCTGTTGGATTTGAGAGAAAAATAATTCCCAGTGCACCCCAACCTTGATTTTTAATTAATTTTATCAATATAGTCTAGTAATAAAACGGATCAATACGACTACAACTTAAATTGCTTTTTACATTTGTGAAGTGCCATTTAATAGGACATGACTTTAAATAGACTAAATCGATCATTGAAATATTCAAGAGTATGTTTACATGTTGCCTAGACGACGTTGTCATCACATGTAAACATATAGCAGACTCAGTGGTGAGAAGACGTGTGCTTTTAGTGTGTTGTGGTTTTTCATGTCGGCCAGTATTTCTTCCTCTCAAGAAGAAGAATTGTTAGGTAGTCCTACTGCACTAGAATTAGAACAGGAAATTAGTGAATCACAAGCAGTGCATCAAAACCTGTTGGATTATTCAGAGCATCTTCATATTCCCGTAAACAATCTTCTCAGTGACTCAACCCCGCGCTCCAGCTAGAGCGCGAAAGAACAACACTGATCTGAGATTATTAATATATTTTATAGTGTTTATTTTGTAAATAAAGATTTAAAACTTAGTCATTTGTAATTCTTGTTCATAGAAAGAACCTGTTATTTCTTCGCCTTTTAAATCAATTATTTTATAAGTAAAAGGAATTGTATTTAAAACTTTTCAATTACAAATATTTCTTTAGTCCAACGAGTAGTATAACCTTTTCAAATTTACCCTTTTTTTTGTTATTCTTACTCTATCTCCGACTTCGAATTTAGGTTTTTAATTTTCTCTCCTTTTCTGGATATAAATTTTTATACACTGTTAATTCATTTTTAATTTACTTGCTTGAACAGGTGTCATTTTAATTGAAGAATGTACTGTATTATTATAATTTTAACTAATTTATCTAATATATCATAATATTTTAAAGTTTCATTAGCAGTAAAGTATTTATACATATGTTGTTTCATTGTTCCTATCCATCGTTCCACTACACTGGATTTTTCTTCATTCTCAGTTGAATATAACTTTATGTTATTATCTTTAACAATTCTTTTACTTGTCGATTATAAAATTCGGATCCTTTATCTGACCAAATATATATTGGTTTTCTTTCTTTAAATAATGTTTTAAATGCTTCACTCACTGCTACTCCTGTTTTATTTTTCAAAGGGCTTAACCAACCATATTTACTAAAAACATCTATAACTGCTAATAAATATTTATAGTGTTTATTTTGTTTTGAATATGGTTGCA
The DNA here is from genome assembly GCA_017311375.1 of Mytilus coruscus. Lineage (NCBI taxonomy): Eukaryota > Metazoa > Mollusca > Bivalvia > Mytilida > Mytilidae > Mytilus > Mytilus coruscus. The sequence goes on along the minus strand of CM029606.1, from coordinate 15,306,214 downwards.
TATCTATTAAATCAACTGCCCATGTTTGATCTATTGAATGAACATAAACACGTCTTTTAGGAAAAGATTTTACAACTCTATGATGTAGTTCATCTGCTAATTTATTTGTTAGATTTGTTTTAGACATTTTGAAGTAACTAAAATGTTTTCTTAAAAAATGGAGGCAAAAAAGGATAAAATTTTATCCAAGCGAGGAGATTCATATAAACTTGTTTTGACAAAAGAATATAAACATAAAGCAAGTATTTATGTATTTAATTATAAAATTAGTCTAAAGGATGAAAACAAGAAACATTTACAAATGCTTTTGATCACATGGTAGACTATTCCATAAAAGATTACCCTAATGGAAGAATTAAAATAGTACCTATTCATGAAATCATAATTACTAAACATAAAAGCTGGCCTATAAGAACATATAATACAGTTAAAAAGTTATTCATGGATCAAATGGAAAGATTATTAAATAGTGCTGAAGAATTAAATTTAGAAGAAGTTATTTTGAAGTTACTATTATACCCAATAAAAGAGGAAAAGGTAAAGCTTTAAAAATATTAGATGTCATAAATAAAAGAAGTATTATCAAAATAAAAATGATGATACAATATGTTTATCAAGGGCAATTGTAACTTCTTTAGCTTCAAATAAGTTATTAAAAGATTTTACAGATTCTCAATTAAAACATATCAATGAAAGTAGACCATTACAAAAAGATTAGCTGAAGATTTGCATGAACAATCAGGAGTAGAAATAAAAGAAGAAGGAAATGATTTGGAAGATTTAAAAGCTTTTGAAAATTATCTTAATATTAGGATAATTGTTTTACATCAAATAGTACAGAATATATTGTATATGATGGTAATGAAGAATATAATGAACAAATATATTTATATTATCATGATGAACACTTTGACACTATAACAAATATAACAGGATTTTAGCTAAACGTAGGTTTTGTAAAGTATGTTTAATTGGTTATACTGAACAACATACATGCAAAGATAATACAGTAACAACTATCAGAAAACAACATATTTGTGATAAATGTAACAAAACATATACAGGTAAAATCACAAATGTGGTGAAAAAATATGTTTAATATGTTATGAAAAATACACGGAAAGTAATGAAGAACACTTATGTTATATGAAACCATCAGTACCAAAACAAGTAAAAATAATAAATATATATATTTTGATTTTGAAGCAAATCAAGAAACAGGAATACATATAATGAATTTTGTATAGCTTACGATTTAGAAAATATTTATTGTTTTAAAAATAACTATGTAAAAGTATTTAAATGTGATTTCAATATTGATAATTTAAACTTGTTAAAATTAGACATAGATGATTGTTTTAGTGATGTAGAAAAATTAAATATGAAACCCTATAGGAAATTCTGTAATAGACAACTTTGTAAATATTTCATAAGAGACAAATTTAAAGACTACACTTTTATTTCACATTATGGAAAAGGTTATGATATGCAACCGATTTTAGGATACATTGTTAAAAATAAAATTGAACATAACATAATTTCTTCTGGACTAAAATTAACAGCTATATTTATTAAAGGAATAAATTTAAGATTCATAGATTCTATAAATTTTACATTATGTGGATTAGCTGCTTTCCCAAAACATTTGGATTTGTGGGTAACAAAGGTTATTTTCCACATTATTTTAATACAACAGAGAATCAAAAATATGAGGGAATTTATCCTGATAAAGAATATTTTGGTTATAATACTATGACAATTAAAAATAAAGAATTATTTGATGAATGGTATAATAAAGTTAAAGAAAAGAATTTAAATTCTATAAAGAAATATTTTATTATTGTCTATTGGATGTTTTAATTCTTGCCAAAGGTTGTACCTTATATAGAAAATTATTTTTAAATATAACCAATAATTGTATCGATCCATTTCAATATATTACAATTGCTCAATGTTGTACAAAAATATTTAAAACATTAATGTTGACAAATGAAACAATTGGAATTCACAAAAGATGACAATTAAAGAAGTACATTCACAAAAATCAATACAATGGTTAGAGTATATTTCTTTAGAATATAATATAATGATTCAACATGCTAAAAAGGAGGTGAAAAGAAATTATTCATTAATAATAAATGTTATAAAGTCGATGGTTATTATTATGATAGAGAAAATAAAATGCGTAATGTTTATGAATTTTATGGATGTTATTGGCATGGATGTACAAAATGTTATAGTCCTGAAGAAATATGTAAAAAGATAGAAATAAAAAACTATGAAAGAGTTATATGACCAAACTAAAGAAAGACTTAAAACTATTGAAGATTATCTAAAACCAAATGTAAAATTCATACAATATGGGAATGTGAGTTTGATCAACAAAAATATCCTGAAGTTGATCCACATTTAAAACCTATTGATAAAAGAGATGCATTTTATGGAGGAAGAACAGAAACTATTCAATTATACAATAATCTTTCTGATTTAAAAGGTAGATATGTAGATTTTGTTCTCTGTATCCATCAGTAAATAAATATTGTAAATATCCTATAGGACATCCTATTACATATACAGATATTTCTGTAGATGATTATATAAAAATAATTATTTCGGAATAATGAAATGTAAAATATTACCACCTAAAGGATTGTATCACCCTGTTTTACCTTATAAACAATTAACTAGTGATAATACACATAAATTACTTTTTGGATTATGTAGAACATGTATGAATAAAATATCTTTTAAATGTAAACACATAGATGATCCTACTTTAAATAAACATGATAAAATACATGAAATAAAAAGATGTAAAGAATGTAAAATATTAAAATGAAAATGTATACATTCTAATGAGGAAAGAGTTATAGTAGGAACTTGGTCTACAATAGAAATAGATAAAGCAATAGAAAAGGTTATAAATTACAAAAATATATGAACTAGAACATTTTGAAAAACATCTACAGATATATTTAAACTTTATGTAGATACGTTTATGAAATATAAACAAGAAGCTTCAGGATGTAAATGTGATCCTAAATATTGTAAAATGATTGTAAAACGATAAAGAATGTAAAACAAAAATACAATACATTATAGATAATACTGCTTATGATCTAGATATTGACAAAGTTAAGTACAATTCAGGATTAAGATTTATAGCTAAAATATGTTTAAATAATTTATGGGGACATTTTGGTATGAGAGATAATTTTACACAAAAGAATATTGTTTTACTTTAGAACATATAACTAAAATAGTATTTAATGAAAATATAAAGATATAAGTACCATGATATTAGATGAAAATATTGTATTAACTGAATATAAAGAAAAGAAGAATATTCTAAACCTAATCCAAGTGTAAATGTTTATATAGCTTTATTTACAACAGCACATGCTAGATTAAAATTATACGAATTATTAGATATTCTACAAGAAAGAGTTTTATACATGGATACAGATTCTTGTATTTACAATGATGATGGTTCTGAAGCATGTAAAAAGTAGAAAATATGATGGAAGTAAATTAGAGATTTAACAGATGAAATTGTTTCAAAACATAACGCTAATCATATAAAACAATTTATATCTGCTGGTCCAAAAGATTATTCTATGAAACTAGATACAGAAAACTAGTTAGCTGTTGTAAAGGTTTTAGATTAAATGCTGAAGTAGAAAAAAGATTACATTAGATAAAAAATAAAAATAGTTACTGATGAAAATGAAAATATGAAACTGTTAAATATAATAATATAAAATAGGAAAAGATCATCAACTTAAAACAGTTAAACAAGTTAAAGCTTATGATTATATGTTTGATAAAAGAATGGTATATTGTAAAATGAAAATTTAATTATAAGTTTTCCTTATGGATATTAAAAATATATAATTTAAATTTTTATTTTAAAAATAAAAGACTAAAAATGATTGAAGCTTATACTGAGAAAGATGATCATGACGCTAAAGTTATATTAGGAAGAATAATGTTATCAGATTATCAGATATGTTGTTTAAGAGATGATGGAGAATGTCCTTTGACTCCAAAACAAATGGAAGTAATGGAAAAGTTTAAAGGTAAAAGTTATCTAAGTTTCCTCCTGGTTGGGATGCTTTCATTAGACCTGACAAAATTTATGAATATGTTTTTGAAAACCATGTCCTGAAATTTAATTTATTTTGTTATTTCTTTATAACCCTCTTTAAAACTTTAATCAAAGGAATAATATTTTTAGATTTAAATGTATCATTTTCTTCAAGGTAATCATCGCTTCGCTCGCTTATTTTAACTTCCAAACAACAAAACCTGTTAAAACCATTCCACCAACAACAAATGCAATTTCTCTATTTTTTGATCTTCTGATGGTGTATAAAATCACTAAGTTTAGGTTTGGGTGATAATGGAGTTAATTGTTTACTTGTAATGTAATAGTATTGTTTCATTGCTTGGTCAACATCTTCAAAAGTATGTTCGGCATGATGTTCTTTTGTAATTGTTCATTAAGAAAATCTAATCTTTGTATTCTTCTTTATTCCATTCTTGTTGTGCTTTTTCTAATTTTTCTATAGCTTTATCATGTCTTATTTTCTCTTCATTTGCATTACTACCCATATGTGAAAATAAATAATTACTCCCCGAAAATGCAAAAGCATTTGTTATTGCCCCACCAAGCATCATTGCTAAAGCACTTGCCATTTTATTAGAGCGACAAGCGATTCCCTAAAAAACAAAATAAAATAAAAAAAAAGAAGCGGTTCCCTTTTATTACTTCATGATATCAGCAGGTATAATACCTTGCTTAATCAACATATCTTTTGTTGCCATTGCAAGTAATATATCAATGGATAACATTACAACATCATTTACATTAAAATCTACTTTTGGTGCTGGCCTCCTTAATACCTTTTTACCTATTTCTGCATATCCAACTGTTAACAATGTTTCCACTCCAGCATGATATAACATATTTGCTATTTGTTTTCCGTCTTTTTGAGTTGTCATTTTAATGTACTAAATTTAATTAAATTCAAAGGATCAATTTCTTTCTTTTGTTTTTCTGGTTTTGTTATTTCTTTAATCATTCTTTCTGGTTTCTTACTTTGGTTGTAAAAAAACAATCCCAATCCAACAATACTTATAGGAAAAAGTACAAATTTGTAATCAACTAGGGAACTGGAGTGTTTCTTGACAGAAGGGATATGTTCGTTTGATTCATAATCTGTTTCTGTATCAGAATCTTTTGTTATTTGTTTGATTTTTGAATTTTCTTTTTTTAATTTTTCCACTTCTTTTTTTCTCATTTCTGCATTTCTTATTCTTACTTCTGCACCTTTCTTACCAGCAGCTACTCTTTTTGGGTCTTTTGGTTTGGGTTTTTTAAATACTTCTTTTTTTTCTTCTTTGTTTTCTTTTTGTTCAGGATTTTCATTCATCATTTTTTATGTCATTATTTTCATCTTTTTTTCGGAAATCGAGCGAAGCGAGTGGTTCGATATGTCTTGCTGTTGTTAATATTGCAGTAAAAGGAGCAAGATACATTCCATATCTATAGTACAGTTCACAACATGTATTAGTTAAAGCATTATTGATAAAAGGATCTTCCTCTAAGTCTTGTATTAAAATTGGTGGATTAACAACTTTGAAAACTTTGATACACCCATGACATATAAATTTATAAAAGAGTTTCCTAATGTCTTGGTCATACTAGCTCCCAATCTTGCTTCATATTTACAGTATAGTTTGTTTATTTGCTCTGTTGTCATTTTATCAATATCTGACAGTTGTAATTCTTTACCCAAATATTGTTTACTGTTTCCACCAGCAACAACGGATGATAATCTTTCGCGTTTTTTTTCTTGAAGGAACCGTTCACTTCGCTCGCTTCATCATCAATATTTATGTTTTCCACAATTTGCTCGCTTAATAATTCTTCAGCATTCATTTTATACGTTTCAAAAACGGATATAATTTATTTTAACTTTAAAAATTAAATACAACATATCCAACCAATGATAAGACTGCAGTGTTTGTTGCAATTGTTAGTATTTCCAACAGCATTGCTTTTTTATTGCTTATTTTGGTTAAATTACTTAAGAATTACTTATTTTGGTTAAATTACTTAAGAATTACTTAAGCATTACTTAAGCATTATTTTGCTTATTTTGGTTAAATTACTTAAGAATTACTTATTTTGGTTAAATTACTTAAGAATTACTTAAGCATTACTTAAGCATTACTTAAGCATTACTTAAGCATTACTTGAGAATTGCTAAAAAAATCAATTAAGTAACCAATAATCAGTAGGTTGATCTGTCTTTAATATTAATTTACGATGTTTCTTTTTAAGTTCTTCCTTTATTCTTTGTCTTTCTTCCAAAGTAGGAATAACATCATTTTCTCTTAGGCAATTATCAAAACTATCTCTATCTTTTGTGTAGAACATGCATAACCATTTTGTTTGTTCTCTTAAGTCTTTTAAAACAGAGTTGTATCTCTGTGAAATGACCCACACTGATTGTTCCGCGTGTCTTCCTGAAAATGCAAGCTCGGACAGCATATCTTTTTCTTTGTTAGTTCTTTTGTTGCACTGCAGTCATCAATGATATATAATGTTGGATGACCAGCATATTTTTAAAGAACATTCTTAGTAGTTCTTGTAGCTTCTCTTCTTCATAAAGGGAACCGTTCGCTTCTCTCACTTCAACAATAGGATTAACAATTATTAGATTTTTGTTTTGGTTTTCTAACATCACCAATCCATTCACGATTTTTGTATGCTTTGTTCCATTGGATGGTTGGACAAAGTATGACTATATATTTGAAAACTCCACTATATTCTCCTTCTAATAAATCAAGAACAAACTCTGTTTTTCCACATCCTGTTTGTCCACATATAATAGCACAATGGGGATATTTTGGTAATTCATAAAGGAATCGAGGTATCTCGCCCGCTCGTTTGTTTCCATTTTTAAGGGGAACCGCTAGTAATTAACTTCTTTAAATCTTCCATCTTCAAAATTAATTTGTGCATCTTGTATAACAAACAGATAAACATTTATTGATTTATTTGCTCCTGCTGTTTTAGTTATTTGGATTGTTATACCTTCAGAAGCATTTTCAATTCTTCTACCTGAACCGTGTAGTGAGTTATCATCTGTTGAACGTAAATCTAACCATAATGCATAATTAGTTGTGAGATATTTTTCTAATGTTGTATAGGATAAATTTAAATCCTTTAAAACTTCTTCTGTTGTTTTATTTCTTTTGAATTTAAAGCAAAGAATTTATTTATTTCATCCCATTGTTGATATGCTTTCATTCCTTGACTGTATAGTTGATTTGGAACACCTTCTATTGTCATTTCTACTTTTGTTATGTTAGGATTATAATAAGTTTCGGTACTTGTTCTTTCAGGATCTTCGAACAACATTAGAATTCCTTTCATACTTCTAGCTGGAACATTTAAATTTATATTCCACAATGTATCAGATTTGTTTTGGTTATTTTTCTATGTCTTAGTATTCTATCGTACAAAATAACCATCTTACCATTAACTTGTTGTCTTATCTGTCTTGCTAATTCTGCATCAGTAACCATATCAAATTCTAAACAAATGTTTTTGATTGTATAACTTGCAGATGTATCTGTTGATTTAATAACATTGCTATAATTATTAAATGTAAGTTCATATTCAAGTCTATCACCAAGACCTGCTTGATAAAAAGGCATATGAGTTTCTAATAGTTCAAAATCAAGTGGGATACAAAATCTGTTTTATATGCTAATGCAATTGCTTCATCACCTATGTTTGATGCTTTATCATCCGCACCAACTCTGTGTTTTAACATGTTTGTTTCACCAATTCCTTGGTATGCCATATTTAAACGTTCAGATGTAGATTTCCATAAATCAACATAACAATGATAAATATCACTATCATCAATTGACATAATTTCATTTCCACTTATACGAATTGTTGTTTTTAACTATTGTTCTTCCTATGTTTTGATATATAGTTGCATTGTCGTCTGTAGATGTAAGTTCTATTTCAAATGCCAATCTGGTTGTTCCAGGAACAATAACATCATTATTGCTTAGATTGGGAATCTCACTAATAGCTGTTGATTTTGATCAATAGTTGAAGGATTATTTGTTATTGATACACTTTGACGAATACCTTTCACACCACGGGGTTCTCTTATTTTTCTGTAAGGATTTAATTTGTTTCCGTATGCCGACATTTTTAAGGATTAAATTTGTTATAAAAATAATTCAATTACCACTGATACTAGAGTATTGATACATGTATAATTATTAGTCATACTAATAAAACTTATTAAATCTCCAGCCTTAACTTCAAAAGGTGTATAAAAGTTATTAAAACCGTGTGTGACACCCTTATCCAAACTCATTTTGTAACTAGTTGACTTATCATTAACAATCATCTTAATGGCTATAATATCTGTGCTTGTTCTTAAACTTACTAAACTAATACCCAATATTTGTCCTGGTAAGTTCATTAAATAATAACCACCACCATCACCAAAATTAAACTTTTATTTCCATGTATTGGACCATCAATTCCAGCATTTATACTTATTATTTTTCTGTCTGGTTTATTTTAATATTACCAGCTATATTTTCAACATTTAAAACTCTGATGATTAGGGCAGCGACACTCCGATGTAAATTTTTATCCTTAGTATCCATTGTTTGAAGCTCACTCTTCATATTTAATATTTCCTTTTTTATTTCCGATGTATCTACGTTTTTTTTTTTTGACACCAAGTATGCTCATTTTATTAAATAAATTATATAACTTCTAAAACACAATTAATTGGTAAATGATTAATTATCTTGTTATTATTTTCATCTCTTATTTCTAATTTCAATTCTGTTATAACATCATTTACTAAACACTTATATTCCGGATGCTCAAATCTCGCTGTTATAACTTCACCAAACTCTTTATTCTCGACTGGAATAACAGCCAATAATGTACTTGGCTTACCATCAAGATAATTATGAGAAGTGCTAACTTGTTCCAAATGGATATATAATGATTTATGGATAGCAAAATCTACAAATTTTTTCCATAATGTAATTCATTAGGTTCGAATTTACGTTCATTATTAAATCCTAACATATTTTTCAAATCTTCATTTATCCTTAACTCAATAGGAGTGTTTAATGACGCAATACCATTTGTTTCATTTACGGATAATACAATATCTTTTTTTTTAAATTCATCCGCTATTTGTTGGAAACTATAATAACCATCTTTAATCCTATGAGGTCTTTCTCCTGTTTGTCTTATAACTCCATCATAAACATTATACCAACCTACACTATATCTTATAGATTTTAAACCAATACGTTTATTTACATCTCTGTTATCAATGTATTGTTGTAAGTTTATTGTCTTATCAATATTTGAAATAGTGTGGTACATTTTAATATAAAAAATGATAACAAAAGAATTTAAATATAATCCAAATGTATCATATAATCCAAGTGTTAAGTATTCTAAAAAGATATAAATCTTGTCGATCAAATAATATTTGTAAATCAAAAGAAAACTTTAAAACAGCTTTCCCGATTTATTTCAAAATATCAAAACCCATCATTACACACCAACGAACCATGGAATACATGGATTCATTCTTCATTTGATTGGTGGCAATGCCAGTTAAACTTTGCAGTCTGGTGTGCAAGTACAGGATGTGGTGTTTCCTACAATAACCATATACAAAACACTTCAAATCTTACTAAATCACTTTATACATTTCACTTATATTATTGCATTGCCAGAATTTTAAAAGAACTTAAATCACCTTTACCAACAGATTCTTCTTTCTGTTATTACAAAACCCATATGACAATGCTGCATATCAAAATTATGCAATGAATTTGATGTTTCTCCAAATACAGATTGGAGACAAAAAGTAGAATCATCATCTAAAGGATTAGGAACTTTTCTGAATATTATAAACCAAGTGGTGAATACAGATATCATCATTCAGGGATGGTCCTTCTTTAATATTCATGATACAATTTATCATGAAAAGATATAAGTATGGCTTGGACAACATTTATTTTAGATAAATCAGAGGGTTTTACAAAAGCAGGTATTGAACGTATCAATGAAAGTATTAGAATGTTTGTATGGGCATTATTAGGGCACAATCTCAAACAAGGGTAGAAATATTAAAAGTAGGAACAGGATTTGATGCACAAAACAATTCTTAGCAAATGTACAAGATGTTATTAATAGTCCTATCGATTTACCCACTCAGATAAAAATTATCAAAATGTTTTAAAATACGCAAGAAGTAAAGTTGATTATGCTTATGGACTTGGTTTATATATGTCTCCCAGTGATATGGTATTACAAATTGACACCATTGTTGGTTATAATAATAAAATTATAATTGCAACAGAAAATCAAACACTTGGGTTAAATGATGATTTAAATAATAAAAATTTTGATCATGTTGATTTTAAACCAAAAGAACCTGTAAAACCACAAGAACCTATAAAACCTGAAAAGCCTAAAGAACCAAAAATAGATCCAATAAAAAATTGAACATGAAGATCATGAAGATAATAAACAAGCAATAATATTTGTAAGTATTGTAATAGGATTTACAGCACTTTATTTTTTCAAATAATCTCTAGCAGCAGCATACAATAAACCAACAACCAAAACAAGCAAAGCCCATAAGTTGTTTGCAAACCAATTTACTACGTCTTTTGTTACAGACAATAACCAAGATACAATAGAACCTATAATACCTGGTAATGCAGCTGCTAATTTTCCTGCAAGAAAAGATAATAGTTTTCCAAGATTTTTAATTGTTTTTATCCAGTCTTGTACACCACCTTTTGATGGTGGAGGAGGAGGAGAAGGAGAAAAGTAGTTCCACCAGTAAATGTTTCTACTATAACACCAATAATCATTCCAAAAGCAGTTAAAATACTAACTATTGTAATTCCTTGTTCTCTGAATAATGTTCTTATTCTTTCACCTAATGTTGTGTCTTCTTTTAATACTTTACGTATTGTCTCTTTAATTCTGTTTAATTGACTACGTAGTTTTTCTTTATTAATATTAATTACTTCTAGTCTCACACTTCTCTCAGATTCCAACTCTCTTATTCGACTACTTATTCTATTTATTTGAAATTCATCATTATCTTCTTTAGCTTGTTCTAATTTGGTATTTTCTTTTGTTAAGTCTTTTTTTGTTTCATTTAGTTTTGCTAATTCATTTGCAATCTCTTCTTTACTGATGTCATTGCACTGATTACACCATCCATCTCTTTTGTCATATCTGTTTGTGTTTCCATTTCTTTGTAAGTTACTCCTTCTTCTATAAAAGAAGTTTCTATTTCTTTTACATATGTTTCTGAATTACTTGCTGTTTCTAATAATTCTTGTACTTCTTGTTGTGTAGATATTTCTTGTAATGGAATTTCTATATTATTGAGTTCACAAATTGGACCTTCATTTAACATTCTCTGAAACTCTGCTCTACTTTCTATTGTTCTTTCAGGAAGTTTATAATCATCTACACCTAAAACATCTCTAACAAAATTAACACCGTATTTTCTTTGAAGAGTGCTAAATTTATAAAATTTTAATACTCCTTTTTGATAATATGTTAATGCAATTTCCCTACCATATTCATCTTTTACATATAAGATTTGTCTTTCATTAAAATCTTCTTTGGTAAAAAATCTTTGTAATTTTTGTTTGAATATAATTCATTATTTTGTTATAAAATCTTTTATCATTTTTTGGTAATTTCTTTTCGCGAATTTTAGTGTCATTTTCTGTTAAATATCTTAATTTTTCAAATTCCTTATTTATATTATTTTGAAACTCTTCATCATCTTGAAAAGACGTTTCTTCTTCTTCATCATAATCATTATTTTTAAACTCAGGATTATCAAACTCATAACCTCCTTCAGCCATTTTATTCATCTAAAATATTAGATAATAAACAATAAAAAGAACCTGTTAAAACAACTTAAGATAAAAATAATTAAATTTTTATTTAACATTATTTTTACATTTTTACTAATTTTTCTTTTGTTTCTTCATCCATTTATTTAATTAAAATTGATTCATAGTTTGGTGGATTTCCGTTATCAACTAAAATTCGTATAACGATTTTATTAAAGAAAATCAAAGATTTTCCATTTTTTTTTACTTCGTTTTTACTCTATTTTCTGTTTCCTCAATTAGTTTTTTCTTTCATCATCTGGTAAACTTTTTAAAATTACTTTTTTTTTTTTTTCATCTCATTAAATTTTCTAATTCATCTAAAATAAGTTTAAATTCATCTGCACTTATCTGTCCGTCAGTTAAAGATTTTGATATTAAATCTTTTATGCTGTTTAACTTGCATTCTGCCATTGTTTTAATTTCATAATGTTTTTGATTTTGTTGTCAACTTTCTTCTAATTAATTTAACTAGACCTCCTAAACTTCCACATACAACAGCTGCAATTTGTATGGGAAGAAAGATAGGAAAAGCAATTCCTATACCAGCTAAAACAACAGATGTCGAAATTAAACTTGTATCAACACCATCAGTAACATTAACTCCACGTTTATATTTTTGTATAGTGATTTTCGTTTATCTCTCTCATTTATTAATGTTTTTCTATTTCTGTTATTTTTGTAGTCTATAATTTTGTCCATCTTCTATAGGTAATTCTGGATATAATGGTATATCCATTGATAAATCAGGAGCTGTAGGTTGTTTCATTTTAAAAGTAAAATTGATTTTTTTTTTCTCAAATCCAACAGAATTTTTCGCGGTGTGTTCTCCGACCTTTTTTATTTTTGTTTTTGAAATTTTTTTTGTTTTTTTTTTTGGGGAGCAAAGTTTTTTGCTGTTTTTGGGTGTTTTTGCTTTTTTTTTATGAAAATTTAGGCTCTTTACTTGAAATGAGGGTAATTTTTGGGGTCAAATTTTTTTTTTGGAGGGGGCGCTGGGGTCGTTCAAGTACTATACTACTCCCTTAGGGAAAAAATGAGTTTTATAAAACCCAGGATTAAGGTTTTGTGTGCTCTTTACAAAAAAATGTTTTATTTTTTTATGGGGTATAAATGCAAAGTGTGTTTTTTTCTTCTTAATTTTGAAGTTAAAAATCACACAAAAATGTTGGTAAAATTTTTATTTTGGATGTAAAAGGGTTTTTCTTTAAAATGGGGTCAAAATTGAAGATAATTTTTTTTTTTGGAGGGGGTATAGGTGTGTGATATTGTGTGATGTTATAACTAAAGAAAGGGTCAATAGAGACCCTTTCTATTGTGCCTATAGGAAGGGGTCATATCGGCAGGTGATGTTATAAGTAAAGAAAGAAGCAATAGAGACACTTTCTATTGTGCCTTTAGGAAGGGGTCATATCAACAGGTGATGTTATAAGCAAAGAAAGGGTCAATAGAGACACTTTCTAATGGTGCCTTTAGGAAAGGGTCATATCAGCAGGTGATGTTATAACTAAAGAGAGGGTCAAAGAGACATTTTCTATGGTGCCTATAGGAAGGGTCATATCAGCAGGTACATGATGTCCTTAGTAAAGAAAGAGTCAATAGAGACACTTTCTAGTATGCCTTCTGGAAGGGTTCATATCAGCAGGTGATGTTTTAGTAAAGAAATGGTCAATAGAGACACTTTCTATTGTGCCTATAAGAAGGGGTCATATCAGCAGGTGATGTTATAAGTAAAGAAAGGGACAATAGAGACACTTTCTATATTGCCTATATGAAGGGGTCATATCAGCAGGTGATGTTATAAGTAAAGAAAGGGTCAATAGAGACACTTTCTTTAATGCCTTATATGAAGGGGTCATATCGGCAGGTCATGTTATAAGTAAAGAAAGGGTCAATAGAGACACTTTCTATTGTGCCTATAGGAAGGGTCATATCAGGAGGTGATGTTATAAGTAAAGAAATGTTCGGTAGACATTTTCTTTATGGTGCCTACAGGAAGGGTCATATCAGCAGTTGATGTCCTCAGTAAAGAAAGGGTAAATAAAGACACTTTCTATGGTGCCTATACAAGTTATAATGTTGCTTTAGTTTTGGTCATGTTAGATGATAAATACGCAGCCACGTCTGGTCAAAGAAAAGATTTTTCATCCTTTGTCTCGTGAAGAGATAGAGTGCCAGGCTCTCTGCACGTTAAAGACCCTTGAAAGAAATCCTCCTGAAGGGTCTGTAGGTTGGCTGTTGGAAGGCTAAATTTAAATTTCTATCCAGTATATCCTCATTTTCCAGTGGTATTTCAAATTTCTCGACATTCATTTCGACTGAAGACCTTCCGTTTTATTAATTATTAAAATTGTTATCACCATTCGCATGCATGAAATATTTGACACTGGACGTAAAACGAACCACAATCAATAAATTTAATATTACTCTTAATATCAGGGTAAATTAAATATTCTTCTTCTGCTAGTGCTATGGGGTATATGTTGAATAATTGAAAATGAGTAATTGATAAAGTTAATCTTGGTACACAAAGTTGAAGCAAATTAACACTAGTGATATAAAGGTTCCTACAGTGGCGTATATCGGTCACACGTTATTTAGTAATTTCGACGTTAACTTGTGTTATTTTATGAGAATTAATGCTTTATAAGATGATAATATTGGACTATTATAAAACGATTATGCCATGCTGCTTTAGTTTCCATTGGGTATTACTTTATAATATTAAAACAATTTAATTTAACTGTCGATATTATTATAATTGTTACAAAAGTCTTTTATTTATTCCTGGTTATCGTCAACTAGACGTTAAAATCTCATCTTTATATTCTTATTAAGAAATATATGTAGTAATGCACAATACATTAACACATTTTAAAAGTTATACATAGTTAAATTAGTAAAGATACGCATAGTTAGGAAGTTACGATTACTACAGAACAGAAAAACTCAAAGATGGACGCAGTGATCGGGAAGCGAAATTTGAAATTATAAAGAAATTGAAAATATATACAGAATGTGTTTTCTTCGTTAATAATAGATTAGTCGTGCAATCTGTGGCCACCACCTGTAAAAACGGTTGGTTTGGTTCCAACATAATGCACTTATTGTGAATGACTTTTTATCATCCCATTCCCTGTCCAACAGAGTACGGGGTATACGGGTAACTGCATGTGTATCTGTCCGTGCGTCCGTCTGTAACAAAATTTTTCTCAGCAACTATTCATCACAGCAAAATACTACTCAGTTTCCTACTTCCTGTTTCCCTAACTCTTTTATTTTCGTACATATGGAAGTTATGATGGCATTTTCTCAGAAACTATTTCCGGCAGAAATCTAATATTATGTAGCAAACTTCAAGATTTTTTACCTGTCAGTTCCTTCCTACTTCTTATCTTCCAACTGAAAAGTAAAATAACAAAATTCCGAACTCAAAGGGAAATTCAGAACGGAAAGTCCTTTATAAAATGGTAAAATTAAATGCTCAAGCACATCTAACGGATGGAAAACAACTGATGCCACTTTGTTATGTATGGGTTGCACTTATTGTTGAAGGCCGTACGGTGACATGTAGTTAATAATTTCTGTGTCATTTGGTCTCTTCTGTAGAGTTGTCTCATTGGCAATCATACCACATCTCCTTATTTTTATATCTACTTTCCTCAATACAAATACTAATATATGGAACAAATCTCCGTGATTTTAAAAGCTATCGCGGCGAACAAAAACGCACATACCAATTTTAGTCTTCATTCGACTCGTATATGTCGAAGTTAAACAAATAACTGACCAAAAACACAACAAAACTACAAATGCTAATACGGTTGTGATTGTTTTGAAACGCTATATAGGCGGAGCTTCCGGGTGACTTCGTCCCTGCCCCTACCAGGACTTTCAACGGCCCTGGACCAACTGGGGCCTTAGGCAGTCCCCATATCCCTCTCTTTAGTTTCACGGTGATTCCACTTCATTAACAAGGTAGCTACGCCCCGATTAAATTGTTTTAATATTATAAGTAATACCCAATGAAAACTAAAGCAACATTATAATTAATAATGGCATAATCGTTTTATAATAGTCCAATATTATCATCTTATAAAGCATTAATTCTCATAAAATAACACAAGTTTACAATTATAATAATATCAACAGTTTAATTAAATTTGTTTAATATTATAAAGTAACACCAAAAGAAAACTAAAGCAACACTATAATTAATAACGACATATTTGTTATATAATATTCCTATACTTTCATCTTTTAAGGCATTAATTATCGTAAAATAACACAAGTTTACATCGAAATTACTAATAACGCTTGACCGATATACGCTTCCTTAGGTACCTCTATCAAAATATATGCGATTAGAATAAGTAATAAAATTGTATGTATTTATACAAATTATAAAATATACATTTACACCATGATTACATTGAAAGTATAAGGATACCCTACATTTATCATGATAATCATGATCATCATAAACGTAGTAAAATTTCAGAATGACTACCTCCCTTTTACCCTGGTAAATTACCAAGGTTGGCAAAAAGCGGTCAATACTAGTATTGACCATGCCGGCGGTAAATACCGGGAAATACCGGGAAATACTGGCAAATGCTGGCAAATACTGGTCGATTGAAATTTTGAGTGGACATTACTATAAAACCACTCTCTACCTGGTCAATTTTCTTTAGCAATGAAATAATGAAAGTATTAAAGCCATTTTGAATGGTCTTATTTCTATTATTATTGTAAATTTTAATAAACAGTGATTTCAATGATTTATTTGTACAAAAGATGTTTCGTCCCTGGCAAGGAACTCCTCAGGTGGCTTTTGCACTGACTATAGCATTGGAATCATTACATTTTGCACTGGTTTTGTTGTTGTCTTATAGTGTATAGAAGTTCCAAATGGGCTCTTTAGGTTTTAGTTAGGTGCTTTAGGTCAAGGTGTACTATGTGTAAGTAAAATTGATTAGGTAAAGGTAAAATTTATTTTGCATTGTATATTTTTGGTTTAAACCATAAATCAAAGACATGTAAGAGTAAGGTCCATCATACTTTCCATTTCCTGCATGAAGATGATTTTTGTTTCACAGTTAATAGACAGGAAATATTTTATTGTTTAGGTTAGTCCTCAAATATCTATTTTATTACTTTCAACCCATATTTTGTCATCATTTATTAGGGGCTGTTGTTTTAGTAATTAATTTTCACACCTAGCAATGCCAGGTGATAGGTAATAAGACTCCTGTAACTTCATTTACCTGTATTTTATTTACCTGTAAAATTATGCATTTTCAAAAAAAAATATCTTGAAAATGTTGTAATAATTAATTTGTCAATTTTTATTAATCTAAAATATGGAGTTGTAAGGATTAAATTAGTAGGTATAAGTGTTGAAAATGAATAAAACATATCAAATTCATTCATTTATTTCAGCTGAAACATGCTAAAAGATAAATGTTTAAATATATCTTACTTTGTATCAAGTTTTTACTACAATAAATAGTAAAAACCACCAAGAAAATTTCAATCGACCAGTATTTGCCAGTATTGACCACTTGAGGAGTATTGTCCGGGGCGGTAAATACCGGTAAATACCGCCGGTAATACCAGGGCGGTATTTACCGCCCAACCTTGTAAATTACTGAAATATATCGTTTTGCATTAATCATAAAATCATTGTGAAATTATATTAATTGTATGTTTAACTTCTGTTAGTGGTGTCCAAACAATAATATTTTAAGAAAAAAAATAAAAATAACCAAACAGTCATATAAGTTATTTTCCTGCTACATGTATAAGTTTATATAATTTCATTTCACTATTTTTTTAACTTTGCAAGATTAATAAATTATTGTTTTCCAAATTAATATATGTATTCAAGGATTTGTATAGTACGACTATACAAATATACAAATCGTTAATGTATTCTTATTGTGAAGTATAAAAAAAGGCAAAATGTTCAACAGTGTATTAAAAATTATACAAACCATTAAAATATACTTTCCTACGATTTTACATAATTAATTTCTAGCTGTTATTTATCTTAACTTAATTAATAAAGTAACATGACAGTAATTTTCAATTTAAAATCGGTTAATGTACAAAGGGAAGCAACTTTAGTTGTTCTACATAGGGCAAAATTGGCAGGTTAATGGTGCAAAATCAGCAGGTGCCGTATCAGCAGGTGTGTGATTTAGACCCGTCTCGAATATTTTGTTTTTCTTTTGATTTGTTTTGTTGTAGTAATTCAGTACTGTCAATTGATAAAGCATCAGTAATACTATCATCTATTTCCACGTTATCATAACCCCTATCTAATAATTTCACTTTGAAATTAGTTAGATTGTTTATTAATTTGTTATGGTCACTTGTGTTTCTAATTTGCCGTATTGCTTCACCTTTAATAAATCCTCTGAATACATGCTGTGAGTGACAGCTGTGTAGAAACAGATAAGAATTGGTTTCTTTAAAATGTAGTCAAGGTCAAGCATGCGCCATGTGTTGTAAATCTTTGACCTTTGATTACATCAACATCTAAGAACGACATTTTATCGTTTGAGATTTCATATGTGAACTTTAATAAGGGGTTATAATTATTTGCTAGACGAAACGAATTTATAATTTAATCTAGATATGCAGATCTGATTAACTTTCATAACTTTGCTACTGCAAAAATATTTTGTCTTTGTTCATTAATTTTAACTAAACAAATGATTAACTACGCAAAATTACTCCAAGTACAGTACTTGTCTGTACTTCTACAAGGAGGGTTAATTTAAAAAAAAACAAAAACAAAAACTTTGCAACACGAAACCCATTTAAAACTGGGATGATCTCAGATGCACCGGAAGGAAATTAGATCCTGCATTTTGGCCACGGAGGATTTGTTTTCAAATATGAAAGTATAATTGTGCAAAACAATCTTTTTAGAAAGCCTTCAAAGTTTGTTTATATGAACATCAAGATTATTTTTCACTCGTTTTATGGGTTATTTTCTTTTTGACAGTCCGTATTTTCCTTAGATCCAGAAATTTTTGTAGTACAATATGTATATGTTTCAACACAGGGAGAAAATTTCGCACCCGGTGGCGGGCTACATCTGGCCCCTAAAAGAAAATGTGTACTAATTCATTGAAGAGGCCCCTGACTTGGGAGAGGCACAAACATGCAGCGGGGCCAAATGTTTACAAAATTTTTTTTTCACAAGATCTTTTTGACGCAACTTTACAAATAAATGAGACGAAAGTCAAATGATTTTTATTTGATCTCTTGATGGATATATGTCAACAGTTTGAGAAAAGGTATCACTCCAAGGGATTGAAATTTCAACTTTTGACCAAATTTTGAGGAAATGTGTGACACCTTTACACCACTTTTAGCAAAAACATGTAGGTTTGTGCCATGGATACGTCAACAATACATTCTAGCTTTAACATTTCAACTTCTGGATATCAAATCTATGCAAAATACTGATTACATACATATACACAAATATGACACAAACAGTAGGCTTAATTTGTAAGAAAGGAAAGAAAAGGGCTGGTAAAATTTATGTGTATTGTTATCTAACATAAGTACCAATCTGAGGACAAATCTCATTTCATGATGTCATTTTCAAGAAAAGAGCAACGAAAGCTACCATAACATATCAGCTTCCTACTCTACTTTGAGGACTATTTTATAAACATTTGGGGTCTTCTTTGTTGAACTCCTGCAAGTCTTTCATTTTGCCCATACAGCTGTTGTCGTGTCAACCTCTGTCTCACCTAGATTCTTTGGCGCACGTTGCTGTCTACGACTTTTGTTCGTCTTCTAAGCCTTTTCAAGGTACTTCACAGCTATTAACCTGACATTCTGAAGGACTAACCACATTGCCTACAAATCCAACTGTTTTATTTCGACGTAGATATCTTAAATGTCTGATTTTACTCAGACCTTCTGTAAACTACTGAATCTAACCAAATGAATTAAATAGAGAATGTGTCCATGGGACACAAATAATGGCCCGCTTGCATATATATAGCATTATAAAGGGTCATTACTCAAAATCGATAAAAGTGACGCCATCCAAATTAGCACATGATCTGTGTATTATGGTAATAAGCATTGTGTATACGTGTCATAACATTTGGTTGGGGCAAAATTTAGAGAGAAGGGAAACTAACTGATTGGACGTACACGTGTACGGACGGACAAGGTTAACACTTAATGCCCCCTACGCTGCGGCGGGGCTTAACAAATTCAGACATTTTTTATACTGAAATTGTACATACCCGACAAATTCCCGACTATCCCTACGACCCTATACGACCAGGTCGACCTGGTCTGGTCAAGATCGGGCTGAGATCGAGTATAGTTGATTTGGTCTAGCTAGTTGAGTGAAGAACGTCTAGAGATTGTGAATTGGTCGGAATTCGAATATGTTTTCAATTAGTGGTCGGGTGGGAGTCTTGATGGAGACATTAATGAGTCGTGAATGGTCGAGTTAAAGAAATTCTGAAGTTAACAAAGTTTACTTATAGTTCACAAAAAGAATTAATTTGAACTTTTGTTATAATTCATCCAAATACTACAGTCAAAGGTTGTCGTTTTCATCTTGGACAAAATATAAAATTTAGGTTTAGCTAATGAGGACAAAGATAGGTCAAATGAAATAGAAAATGGTTAACGCAGATTTTCGGATTGAGATTTCTTCCAGCGGAGGAAGTTGAGGACGGTTTTGCTGACGATATAATGTCAGATGTTCCTGATAATAAAAATGAAATAAATTTGCCGACTACATAAAAGAAATTTACGTAACTAGTGATCTGAAATTACAGTGTGGATGACTGTGTCTAATGAAGTAACAAATCGTACCAACAATGGTCCAGTCTTTTACAGCTATTACCACATGTATTATACCCATCGCTATCGCTCGGAAATAATCCAATATAAATGCCCAACCCATTGTAAAATGAAAACAAATCTATACGGCTGCCACAAATTATTTCTTAAATATAAGAATTGAAAATGTGGTATGCAAACTATGTTCTTAACAAATATGATAGACAACCACCAACATGTTATCTCATTTTCCTAAAAAAAAAAATCATAAAAAATCCATAAAATTCAGGTTATTCTCACAATAAAACTCAGGTGAAAACTCAGGTGAATTACAGGTAGATTCGCGCAAGCGTATTAATACAATTTCTTCGCGCAAACGAAATGCTTGTCATTTTGAATTTCGCGCAAATGTAGTTCGCTCGTATAATACGTTTACGGTCGCGCAATGAAAATCCAAAACAAGTTATTTTATACATATAAAGTACCAACGGGATTATATGTTTATGTACGTTACAATGTATTCGGCGTAAGATGCTTAACAAATATAAGAAAAACTGCAGTCGCACTATATATCATGACACCAAATATCGAAACGTAGCATCACACAAAATAACTCTTTTGATAATAGCAAAAAAAAAAAAAAACCTTAAAAAACCCAAATGGTATTGTCATATAAACTATTTGCATATATATGTAAGACTCATCGGTTTCTAATCGACGGCCGTTCCTCAAATCGACGTCCAAATCCGACGACATTAAAATAACATGCCAAATCGACGGCCAATTTTATACCCCACTAATTGACGTCCACTTTTTAGCTTCTCTAATCGACGTACGCTTTATTGATTTGCTGCAATGACGTCATAACTTTATCAAATGACCGATGTTTATACAGGTTGTGATATGACTTTTAAATTAAACAGATTATATAAAACTAAGGAGATTTGGTATGATTGCCAATGGGACAATTATGCAATAAAGTACAAATGAAGTGGATGTAAGCAATTATAGACAACCATACGGCCTTCAACAATAAGAAAACCCATTCCGTAAAGTCGGCTATGAAAGGCAACGACATATAAAATGTTAACAATTCAAACTAGCAAACAAACGATCTTATTTATAACAAAACAATTCAGAAAACAAATATGACAGGCATAAACCACTGAACTACCGGTGTTATATAGACATTCTTCCCCATGCCAATCCCCGGGGAAACTATCATGATCCAATTTTACCCCGGGAAATGTTGTATCATTGCCATTCTTCCCCAGCGAAAAATTGGCAATACGTATACATTGTACATATAGTCACTTTTCCCCATGCAAATCTTTCCCCACAGTATAGATTTCACTATATACAGTCAAACCTGTTTTAAGAGACCACTTATGGGATAGCAAAAAGTGGTCTCTTAAGACAGGTGGTCTTTAATAAAGGTTCGATATTTATGAAATGCACTATACAGAGGATCTAAAATCGGTGGTCTTTTAACACAGTTTTTGCTTAATACAGGTGATCTCTTAAGCAGGTTTGACTGTATGTCTAAAATTAAAATCAGTGTTAGACATAGATTTTTATGTTGACAAATTTTTGCCCATTTACATTTACACAAGTCTGTCTACATTCTCATCGGTCCGTCTATGTGTCAACAAGTCTGTCTTCATGTTCACCTGTCTATCTTCATGTTTACAAGTCTGACTATGTCCACTAGTTCGTCTACATTTTCACCATTCTGTCTATGTGTCCACTCGACTAGTCTGTGTCTACATGCTCAAAAGTGTGACTACATATTAACCAGTCCTTCTTTGTGTCTTCTATTCTGTCTACATGTCCAACAGTCTGTCTCTGTGTTCACAAAAGTCTATTAACATGTTTACCATTCTGTGTATGTGTCCGCCAGTCTGCCTTCATGTCCAACAGTCTGTCGACATGGCTATCAATCGGTCTATATGTCTAACAAGCTGTGTCTACATGTCCAACAGTCTGTCGACATGGCTATCAGTCGGTCTATATGTCTAACAATCTGTGTCTACATGTCCAACAGTCTGTCGACACGGCTATCAATCGGTCTATATGACTACCAAGCTGTGTCTAAATGTCCAACAGGCTGTCGACATGGCTATCAGTCGGTCTATATGTCTACCAAGCTGTGTCTACATGTCCTACAGTCTGTCAACATGGCCATCAATCGGTCTATATGTCTACCAAGTTATGTCTACATGTCCAACAGTCTGTCGACATGACTATCAGTCGGTCTATATGTCTACCAAGCTGTGTCTACATGTCCAACAGTCTGTCGACATGACTATCAGTGGGTCTATATGTCTACCAAGCTGTGTCTACATGTCCAACAGTCTGTCGACATGGCTATCAGTCGGTCTATATGTCTACCAAGCTGTGTCTACATGTGCATCAGTCTGCTACATGTCCACCAGTCTGTGTATGTATAGAAAAGAAGATTTGGTATGACTGCTAATGAGAAACTCTCCAGAAGAGATCAAATGATCGACACAGAAATTAATAGCCATAGGTCACCGTACGGCCTTCAACAATGAGCAAATCCCATACCGCATAATCAGCTATAAAAGGTTCCAAAGTCACAAATGTAAAACAATTCAAACGAGAAAACTAACGGCCTAATTAATGTACAAAACGATCGAAAACAAATATGTAACACAGCAGTCTGTCAACATGTCTACCAGTCGGTCATTATGTCTACCAAGCTGTGTCTACATGTCCATCAGTCTGTAACATGTTCACAAGTCTGTCTACATGTTTAACCGTTTGTAATTGCATTTTGTTGTGTTGTTTCGTCTGATCGTCCAAATCATCAATTTGCTAACAGCTACATGCATTCTTTTGACCTGAAAATTCACTGGGTGTATTCTCCATACCAATACCTTCACCACACCACCCTATGTTTACACCGAACTCCAAACCCCAGGAAAAGGCGTCTTTACTTTCATTTAATTAACATGATTTTTCACAATGAAATGTATGCAAAGCTTTTCTTGGTGAGTATTTTTTCAGGTAATGCAAGATGCACAACTTATTTGGTCTCAATTTTTTATCGTCTTGATATAATGTTTTCACATCGTAGGTGTCCGTAAATGACAAAGTCAATCTTCGTGCTCATTTATGTTTGTGCATCCGATCTTTTAATTTGTATTGTGCAACACAGGTCTGAAAATTGCAAACATTTTTAGGGGCCAGCTACAGCCCGCCTCCGGGTGCGGATTTTCTCCTTGTGTTGAAGACTCATTGGTAACCTTGTGCTGTTTTCTGCTCTTTGTTGGATGGTTGTCTCTTTGACACATTTCCCATTTCCGTTCTCAATTTTGTTGTTTTCAAGATGGAAAAGGCATAACTTTATATAAATACAAACAAAAATAATATCCCAACTTCTAATTACGTAGGTTTTCTGTCTCTGCACGGGTTTCTCATCGTTGTTTTTTAAATTTGTTTATTTAACTATTCCTTACTGGCAATTCTTGTTTGCGTTCAAATGCCAAACAGTTTTCGTTGGGGTTCATTATAAGCCAAGGAAAATTTTAATATGTATCGCCAAAACAATTCACGTTGCAATTTTAGTTTTTCTGACAACAGGCTAGTATAACTAGTAAACCTGTATTTCAATGATGCAATTAAAGCATCAAAATTAAAAGCCTACTTATATCCGGTTGACAAACTGTCGTTTCACAACCATAATAAATATACATGTTTTCGCAGTTAATGTCTGTCTCTGCATGATTGGTGTCCTTTTATATGAAATGTAGCATTGTTTCATAGATATATATCTCGTTAGTAGTTATTTCGTTATTAAAGAACAACCCGTCTGGAAGAATATAGTCATATTAGTTGAAATTGGCTTTGACATAGCTTACGGTAAATGAGTGTGCTCCTATTTGGGTGCTTTTTTTGTAAGTTAATTGTTTATTAAAAAGCACTTTACTCCCATAATAAGGACCTATGGCTTACAAACATTACACATGATATACATATAATACAGTAACGCAATGAAAATGAACAATATTGTAACCCGTACCTCTACAGTTTTAGTGAAGCAAATTGTAATTGATATTTTACAGTTTTTTCCTATTGTGTGCTGTCCTAGGTTGGAGCTTTTTTGTGATTTTTTTTTTGGGGGGGTGGGGTGTCGAGCGCCCACGAATATGTTTAATCCCGCCACATTCTGTATTCGCCATTCCCATGTTAGGTGCTTGTAGTACAGTGGTTGTTGTTGGTTCGTTTTGTTTTCGTAAACTATTTTGTTTGAATAATTAGGCCATTAGTTTTCTCGTTTGAATTGTTTCACATTTTTATTGCCGGGGCATTTTATAGCCGACTATATGGTATGGGCTTTTCTCATTGTTGAAAGCCGTACGGTGGCCTCTAGTTACTAGTACTTATTGCCACGTCAGTTTAATACGTTGGATATTTGTCTCATTTATGCTGGATAGAGTCGACCCTGTGCACGTTTAGGGCATGCGGGATCTTTTGTAGATCTTGTACAGCTACAACTGATGGGGTAGATATCTGCATTCGATTGATTTAGTTTCTGGTAATTCCTGTACCTCCACGTCTCCCATGCTGGTTGGAGCGGGTATACCGATAACCACTGGGTTTGATGATGTTTCATCCGTATCGGACTTCTTCTGAAAGAAAGCTTTCAGGCGAGGAGTATTTTCTCTGTCCAGCTTTCGATGTGTTCTTTTCTTTGTCATCTCTCTTTAGTTGTTATCTTTCCTAATGGCGGCCATCTAACTGGTAGAGTGTACTGTCCATTCCTCCTGGTTAAAGACCAGTCGGCAGTTGTACTTCCTTGTACAGCTAGTACATGTACCGATGTGACATAATTGGGTAGAGATAGAGTAGGTTCTTCGCATGATTCATATGAAGTCATTTTACCATACTAGTATTACGAGACATCATAAACATGTCTGTCCAGGGAATGTCTTCTTACTGACCTGAAGTGGTTTAACTAATTGTATCCGTCTAGTCATATGATACTAAGGGTTCACGAATGAAAATGGATGTGATCACCACATAAGAATGTGCTTCAGTGTATATATATATATATATATAAGTATTCTGATATCAAATGTATATTAATACATGTACGCCAAAGGTTCGGTACCGCTAAACTAATCAAAAGAAGTTACTATTATTTTTTGATTTCTAACTGACATCGCCGATGTTAATAATTTACAAGGGGAAAAATTAGCTTCTCGTGCTATTAGGGAAAATTGGCCTGATCCTGGTTTGTCCCCCTTTCCCATCAAGCTGAGGGAGAAAAGTAGGATCATGCCAATTTTCCGGGGAACTAGATCGATCCAGTTCTACCGCCCGGAAAAAGTATGGGGAAGAATAGCAATAGGACACCGGCACATAAAGAATTTGGCGAAATTCAACATGTGTGTGAGGGGTACGCCCGACAGTCCGACGCCTCTTTAGTCCGACTGTTCAATAGTCCGACGGTTCGATAGTCCGACAGTTAAATATTCCGACAGTTAAATATTCCGACATTTCGATTGTCCGACAGTTCGATAATCCGACAGGGTGACACATAATTATACAAGTCAAGGGCTTAAATATTCTTATTTTTGTCCCGCTATCACACTTAGAGTGTTTATTCAGGCCTTTCAACCCTTCTTAACTTGTCTAAGCAATTTCTCTTCTCAGTTTACCCCGAGTATGATTTAACGTAACATATTGTAACAATACACACATGTCAATGTGCAAAACCAAACATAAAGTGTACATTTTTTTATTTGAACTTCTGCCATTAAATGTTTAAAACTATTTGAATCTTCAAAGAAAAGGACTTGGGCCAATTTTCCCGCTATTTTTCATATACGTACTGGTGTAGTTCGATAATTGAGAAAGACAATCTCAAATCAATCAAACATGTAATGAGGTTTTTTTTTTTTTTTAATTATTAAACAGTGCTTTTAAATAAAAGATAAAACCAAAATGCTGATACTTGGATTAATCATAAATCACATACTTTTTTCAGGAACTTTAAGATTTAAACAATAATACTTCTTCATGGTTGTATAAATTCTTCATGTTGAGGAATCTGTCATTTAAGCGACTTTTGAAATTGTCATTTAAATTAATTTATATTCTGAATACCAGGAAAATGGTCTTTATGTATTTTCACAAAAAGCAAAAAGTTGTAAAATTCCTTCAGTGTTATAAAATACTAGTATAATATGAGACATTCAGATTTGAAACCTTATAGCTGACAAAATTGATGACGTCAATATAGCGATTAGACGGTATAAAAGGACGGACAGAACCAAATTAAAATGCATGAACTTCAAACTTTTATGTGAAAAAGAAAAAAAAAACTGTGATGTGTATTCCCGGTTGATGATGCAAGCACAGGAAGTGTCAAAATATGGCTCTGTACTATATTTGTAGAAATGTCAGTATATTTTTTGTAAATTGACATCTTTGGTATGTTGAAAGTTCACATGTACAACACAATATCTATGTAACGAAAGCTGAAACTATAAAATTTTCTTATCATTTTCTGTAATAGTCTCCGAATTTTTCACTATTGAATAACCAAACCCTTCCAGGCTTGGCTGAAGTGTGCTTCACACGAATACAAGAACAAATCGGCTGAAAGCGGTGTACAAATTGTACCAATGTTTGTTCAAACACAGACCCCAAAATCAACAATATGCTGTCAATTATGAAATCAAGTATCTTCCATGTACATTTTGTTGGAATTTATAGTTTATAATTATTTTATTTTCTCAAAGAGTCAAAACGGTTAAGACGCACGTTTTTCGAACTTAGGAAGTCTTCTCCTGGAAACAATGCTACAATTTAGTTTACATGTAAAATATATATGCGCTAATGTTGTACAAAAGATAATTTCGAGGAGATAGATTTAAAGCATAACTAGAAAAGAAGCACACAGGATGAAGAAAAAGCCACAAAATAGACGAAAAACGTGAGTGAAGTATATGGATACCGTCACGGAGTATGATGATGTATACAGCATAGTATAGTAATGTTCAAAGTTAGACAATAAGGTATCTTTTAGACCCTCTGATAAATATAATTATAGACATTTTTAAATGTTGCAGTTTTCTTCATAACTAAGGTCCGGCGGTACTTCCTTGAGTCACCTAAGCAAGATTATCAGTTACTATTTCAAGATTTTGTATTTTCATTTTAAACTTTAATTTTCACAATAAATCTGGCCAAGTGTTTCAATATATATTTGTATATATTTTCAACATGTTCGTTCCTTTTGCATCAGAAGAAAGAGTTACTTCTAAGTGTTTAGGAATATCGTTGAGAATAGTGTACACAATTTCATCATGAATCAAAATGGTCATAATCGCCTTAAGTTTCAAAATGCTTACAACTTCCAACTTTCTTTCATTGTCTGATTTTTTATTCAAAGTTTTTTTAAGATGTCAATATTGTAACCAACTAGTGTTTGAATTACACCAAAAATAATGGCACAGTCAGGAACCTAGCTAATGTTCAGTGGTTTTCGCTTGTTGATGAGGTTCATAAGTGTTTCTAGTTTCTTTTTTATATGGACTAGACCGTTGGTTTTCCTGTTTGAATGAGTTTACGCTAGTCCTTATTGGGACCCTTTATAGCTTGATGTTTGGTGTGAGCCAAGGCTACGTGTTGAAGGCCGTACTTTGACATATAATGGTTTAAATTTACAAATTGTGACTTGGATGGAGAGTTATCTCATTGGCACTCATACCCCTTCTTAAGATTATCAGTTGCCTTAGTTACAGGGCCATGAGACGAAAATAAAGGGAAAACAGGTATAATAGACAAACGGAAAAGTAGGGACATACATTTAATAGAGTAGTCCGATGTCGGTAATCTGCATCTTTTCTGCCTGCTTGGCACTGATGCATGTATACATTTTCTGTTGATAATCAATTTGACATTATAATTATAAAAAAGAAGATGTGGTATGATTGCTGGCTAAACTTTTGGGACATATTAGCAAATCGGTAACCTAATTTTGCGAAAAAATGGACAATATACATCCCATTTTAGCGAAATAAGAAAACACGTATGTCACTTTACGGAAATTGCTACATGTTCCTTCTATTATTTGTATTTAGATTGTAAGGATACAAAGTGGATGTGTTCATAAAACTTGTTTTTCTTTTTTGTTTCAATTACTTTTATTTATATTTAGTAATTAATACATGACTTCGAACAGTTTAATATTTCATCGTTTCTTGAAAATTCTTATATACATGTAGTCGAATAGACTACGTGCGTACTATAGTAAAACTTATAACGAACACACATTTCGCTAATCTGTGCTATAAAACAGACATGTAAACATATAAATTTGATGATTGAATTCAGCATAAAATGAATAGTACATCAATCTCATTCTTGTATTTTCATCATACAATAGACAATTTATAACTAGTGCTTGCTGTATGGTGTGATTTTTACTAATTTTGTAAAGTCTCACAGCGACTTTAAGACGTTCAAAGGCATTGTTTTTCGTACCCGTACCTTTATCTTGGTTGTTTACCTGAAATGTTGAGGGATTCGGTATCATTGTTCTACACTATTCTTTCTCTCGGTAGCACAATACAAAGATTATTTTACCCTAATCAGACAACTTTAAACGGATGTAATCTCTTTCATCCAGCTTTAAATTCTATAGGGTACCAAAAGAAAGAAGAAAGATTAAAGTGCCATATCAGTCTAAATGTCGAACTATTTTTTATGGTTTTACTTCTTTCAAATAGATTTAGGAATCGATTGCAAAAACCCGATTTCAAAATTCTGTGTATTTAAAATGATGAGAATTTTATTATGACATAATTATTACATAATTAGTTGCTATATTGTGATGTCCACACTTGTATGAAATAAGCTTCTTTGTTTTCATTCCATCCCAAAATATTTTAAAGATTCTTGTACATCACAGTTTGAACTCCGAAACCATGTCTCAGATTTTCCCTATTGTATTTCATTCTCTCATACTAGATGTCAACCTCAATTCATAAGAGATCACTAAATTTAATTAGGTATAACATTTGTTCTATTGATGCTTTTTAAATCTGAGACTATATGTTGAAGATAACTGTTCAAGGAACATGTGTGAAAATCAGGCATATAGGGGCACACTTCTAGTACTGTAGCTAATTTCATTTAAAACTACATTTAAATGTCAAAAATGAATGTGTAAAAATTGAATAAATAAGAATGTTCCTACTTGTACCCCATTTACTTCAATATAATTCACATGTACCATTTGGATACTTCAGGATTGGCCTTTCATCATAAATCAGTTAGGTTTTGACCAGTAAGAAAGCATTTCATTTCAGCAATTCTAAATATACAAAGAAAATGCACACACCTACGCATCAATATACATCTGGCGGGAGATGTTATATCATCACTGACCTTGCTGTAAGTCACGGTTGCTACTGATATGGTCAAAACTCCGCTTATTATGATAAACAGTTACGATAAATAATATCAGAAGTTTAATTACACATTGCATTTTCAATATTGATTTTATTCCTCTTAGTACGTAAAATAATATATTTTGTTTTTTGCATTCATTTTGTTACAAGAAGTAAGTTATGCATGTGTACAAAAATGATCAGTTGGTCAGTTTAGATGATCTTTATGGGGATTTCTAAAATATATATTGTATACAATGACAATATTGTTATGTTTATCTTTTAATACTGGTTAATGAAATCATTACAGTGTGTACTGGCTGGTCATTATCGCGTATGATACGATTTTGACACGCCTACATCGCTAATGAATATGCATGAATATAGATAAGAACAGGACGTGTAGCCAAACAGAGGGAGTTGTAGATTTGTAGCATAACTGTACATGTATAGTTTATAGAATAGAAAATTAGATCAGAAATATAGTTATTAATTATTATAAAGCCAAGCGAGTGAAAACACGGATCTATCATGGTGGAGGACCTAAATTGTATATATTAATATTGTGACTTTGATTTTAAATGTTTACATGAATAACATACGCAAACAATTGTCCAAAATGAAGAAATTCCGTATTTAAACAATAATTTAACAAGTGTTCCGGTTATTTTATCTGACAGCAAAGGTCGATGTTTACAAAATCAACTTAATTTCCGAAATTCAATTAAATGGTGTTATAAATCAGGAGCTACTACAAAGGAACAGTTATATATTTTGAAGCAAAATTTAGCACAACTTTTAAATCAGTATACTAACATTACATTGTTTGTGTGGTTAGGGACGAACGATTTAACAAAGAAAGAACGGAATGGCAGTATTTCTTTGAAAAGTAGTGGAAATGACAGTGTAAATCATATTTATTCGATCTACAAAGAAATTTACTTTTTCGTTCGTAATTTCGAAAAGGTCCAACTTATTTATATAGAAATTCCAGTATATTCTATTTATTGGTGGAACGTTTTCCATAATCATTCAAATCCAGAACAATTTCGTGAAGATAATCTTTGTCTACATACTCAAATAGAGCAGTTAAATATTTATATTCGTGACATCAACCTTATTTTACATGTACATTCCCAAGTTTGTCGAATGATTAAGTGCAAACACGGAAACAAGGAAAACGAAAAGATACGTTTTCTAGTTACACTTTACTGGATATTATGATGGTATTCATCCGCGTCCAGAGCTATCAAGATTGTGGTTGTTAAAACTTTGTTGTGTATTTAATATGTACCGTGTTTAGCTAAAATACCGAGAATTCTGTCTTGAAAGGATTTATTTGAAAGATTCAACTGAAGTTATCTGTAAGTACGTTTCTCTTTATATTATATAGTTGTATGTGCAAATTGTCGCGCTACAATATTCCAGTTCCGAATTAGGTATATATGTGGAATCTGCGCTACAAAATGCAAGAGATGAATATTTTTTTTCTGTATGTGTACATTGGTACGCTACAAATTGAACTGTTATTGACATGAGTAGTCTAGAGATTGAATTTTCTTCCGCTGAAAATAATAACACCGCTGAATCTAAGTTTTTGTATCAAAATGAAGATGATTTTTATAGTACTATTTTAACTCCAGATTTTCTTGAATTTAACGAATTTAAAGAACATGACATTTTTCTCTCCCTACCAACACCAAGGAAAAGTTCCACGCTAAAATTGCATTCTACAAATTTAGATGCATCGCTTCCAAAAAGCGAAAACTCGATTGTCAAAATGGAAAAACTTGCCAACTGCTCTACATTTTCGGGTTATTCCCAGGACAACGCACAGAATTTTTATCGGAATTTAAGTCATATGCCCTTTTGCACGATCTTCGTGATTTTGACGGGAAAAAAAATGTAGCCGCGTTTCATCTTCATTTAAAAGGTCCAGCATTAACCTGGTTTAACACTCTAAGTGAAAGATCAAAAGAATCATGGAACGCCATCGAAGTTTTGTTTGAGGAAAAATTCACAAATTTTAAAAATCACAGCGCTATGGCCATGATGGAGGGTCAAATATTTAATACCCTTAAGTTAGGAAAATCTCAACAGCTTGAAGATTTCCATAGTCAAATCCTTGAAAAGGGAAACCTTTTACACAAACCTGATCATGAAGTTTTAGCTAGATTCATAGAGGGCCTTCCAGAGAAAATGGCATTTTTCGTACGAGCTGGCCAGCCAGCAGATTTGTCCGCTGCTTTAACGTCTGCTAAAATGGCAGAAACATGTGGATACCGTGAGACAATATTTGAAAATGCAGTTTCTATCTCTCCTACTGATCAAAGCGTAATTTCTAATCTCAAATCTCACTTCTGCTATAAATCAGATTTCAACATCAAAACACGATGATGTCAATATCTCTACCTCGCAACCTACAAAACATGATTCTGAAGTAATAGATTGCTCTGAATTTGCTAGTCTTACAAATGAAATTGCTAAGCTCAGTAAAAATGTGTCGGAGCTTTTAATTTCAAAAATCCCACAAGCATCAACAAATAGCCAATACGAGTCGCCACAAAATAATTTTTAAAGGAGACAACAGTATCAGTACCCAAACACAAACACCAATTCAAATTGTTTCAACTGTAATTTTCCAGGACATAGGAAACGAGAATGCAATTGGAATGGATTTGGACAAACAACAAGTAATATATGCCAAATTTGTCACCAAACTGGTCACACTGCTTTTCGATGCAAATCCATTAAACCAAATCAGGAAAACTACCAATACCCGGCCGATACAAGGCCAAATCGTTCGGGTCCATAAATTCGAGGTCTAAACAAGTCAACTATACCGATTCCAAATCAGATAACCTATCTACTTTTGATAATTTTATATATATGAATGTTTATTGTGATAATGTTGATATCGCAGCTTTGATTGACACTGGTAGTTCAATTAACATTATGTCCGCTCCACTATATAAATCTTTACCAAGGCATGTTAAATCCGATATCAGTAGGTTCACTGAACCCATTAAATTAGCAAATAGACAATTAATATTGGTGGAAGGAATTTCTTTCGTAACAATTAAAACGAATCAAGGTTTACATGAGGTCAAAGTGTACATTCTTAGCACGACATCACATCCGTTAATTCTAGGTATGGAATATTTGAAATCTAGTAATATTACATTGAAGTTCAGTGAATTTAACACAAACAGTAAATATCATCATGTGAAATGTAATAAAAGGCTATGTATTCAGCCAAATTCTGAAATTTTTGTTCGGGCAAATGTGCCAAAACATTTATCTGTTGGTCTTCAAGGTATATGTACAAACAATGTGTTTGCTTCTTGCAAAAGCGTTAGTCACTGTGTCAATTGATAAAACTATTCCTTTGAAGATAATGAACCCTACAAATACAACAATTTCAGTCTCTAAAGGGTCAATCTTGGCGAACTTTCAGATATTGAATGCTGACTTTAGTGTTATAACTGAAGACATTAAATGCCCCCCTGTAGTTCAAAATGTACAGATTGGATCCAATCATCAGATTATTTCAATGGGTAAAAACAATGAACTTACCGATCAAACTAAAACAGTGTTTTTGTTTTAAATCCGGAACAAACAACACAATTAACTGAGTGTTTATATGAAAACAAAGACATTTTCGTAACAAAAGAAAATCCTGATCTAGGGTTCTCAACTTATGTACAACATAAAATATATCTTAAACCTGATGTTAAACCAAAACACCAACAACCTTATCGACTCCCGCCACATAAAAGAGAAGTATTGCGGCACCATTTAGATGAATTCCTTAAACAAGGAATCATAGCACCGATTAGCGAGGAAGAAAATGTGCCTATCACAAGTCTAATAGTCTTGGTGACTAAACGAAAAAGACAAAATGATGCTTTTCAAAATGAAAAGGATGCAGCTTTTTCACAATATAGATTTTGTTGCGATTTTAGATATTTGAATTCATGTACCGAACAGTTTAAATATTTTATTCCTAATCTACAAGAACTTACAGAGTCATTTTCACAATTTGTTCCAAACTATATATCGTCTATTGATTTGTCCTCTGGATTTTTCCAGTTAGGCATTGATCCCGGTTCTTCACGCTACACCGCATTTAATACATGCTTTGGTACATATAAATTTTTGTTTGCGTTTACCGATGGGACGTTCGTCATCACCAGCATCTTTCCAATTACTCATGGACAAAATGTTGCATGGACTAAAATTTAAGTCATGTCTTTGTTACCTTGACGATGTTTTGATATGCTCGGGAGACATTTGAGCAACATATTACTGACTTACAAGAAGTTTTTCATAGATTTCGTTCTGCAGGTCTTAAGTTAGGGCCAAAGAAGTGTTCGTTTGCTCAGTCGTCATGTATCTTTTTAGGCCATTCTACTTCAAAGGAAGGAGTAAGTCCGCCACCTGATCGAGTACAGGCAATTCAAGAATACCCACCACCTAAAATGTAAAAGAGCTACGGCGTCTTATAGGAATGCTTCACTGGTTCCGAAAATTTATTCCGAATTTCAGTGCAAAATATCACCATTAACTAGTTTACTGAAAAAGGTTTTCGTTTGGAATGTTGAACAACAATCGTCATTTAATGATTTGAAATATGCGTTACTGAACTCGAAAATATTAGCATTTCCCAATTATGATTTGACATTTAGACTTGCTGTAGACACATCTTCGCGTGGAATTGGTTACATGTTATATCAAATGCATCATAATGTAAACGGTGAAGAACAACCAAGAGTTATACGATTTGGTTGAAAATCGTTAGGTAGATGGCAACAGTCCTATGGACCTACAAAACTAGAACTTTTGGGCATGGTAGTTAGTATACTAGACTGCTGATTATTTACGTGGAAATAGATTTGTTGTTGAATGTGACCATCAAGCTCTGAGACCTATATTTCAAAAACAATTCAAGGGTGCAATTTATGAACGATGGATGGCTATTTTACAACAATTCAATTTCGACTTGCAATATAAACCAGCCGAACAAATGCAAGTAGCAGATGCATTGTCCCGATGTACAAGACAAAATGATGAACCCGTCATCAGTCCAGATGAAGACGATCCATTCTTTCCTTATGTCACAGAACGAACTGGGCAAATCAAATTGCCGTCCGGTAGAAATTTAGCTGACTTTCTTCATAATTCTGAAACCGAATCCGCAACGGTCATAAATGTAAATAATGTAAATAATATAGATATTTTCTCTGAATGTGCTTATGATGCTGATACAGACGATGTTGAGACAACAGCATACAAAAAGAAGAAAACTAAACTTAACAAAAAGTATGAAACTGTAAATGTTACCCAACTTAACAACAATGACTCTTTATATGATAAAACAACTGACCAGTGCAGTGACAAACCGCTAGACATTTTGATATTTTCACGGTGTATGATACGACAAGTGACAATAATTTCGATAAACCTACTCAGAATATTATGAATAATCAACCTCATGACAATACGTTATCAGAACTTGAAATTTTAAAAACATCGATTGAACACCCAAAATATTAAAGATTTTCAAAGGAAAGATCTTGATTTATTACCTATGATTATTTACTTGGAAGAAAATAAACTTCCTAATTTACAGAAAGAAGCTAGGAAATTATTATTACAAGCGGGTGATTATCTTTTAATTAATGGCGTATTATTTCATAGCTCCGTAAAGAAGAAATCCCGTAGAGCAAGTAATTTAGACAATTTTCAACTTGTGGTTCCAAGATTAATGAGAAATTTAGTGTTACACATGTGTCATGATTCACCTCTCGGAGGTCATTCTGGAATTAAAATACAATCGATAGAGTACGTAAACATTATTATTTTTCGAGGTTATCTACAATAGTATCAGAATATGTCAGAACCTGTCACGAATGCCAAATACGTAAAACCTCAAGTGTACACACTAAAACAGGTATAATTTCATTCCCGACACCATCAGCACCGTTTCAGGTATGGGAAGTAGACTTATGTGGGCCTTTCCCACTTTCATCTGCAGGACATTCACATATATTCACGGCTGTTGACATGTTTAGTAAACTTGTATTTGCTGTACCTTTACATAATTGTGATGCTCTGTCTGTGTGTCATGCACTTTTCAATTATTTTCGTCTTATGGTGTTTGCCATACTTTATTGAGTGACCAAGGGTCAGAGTTTATTTCAAAGGAACAAAAGAACTATGTAAAATGTTGGAAGTTTCCAAAGAGTTTACACCAAGTTTTGCGCATCATTGTTTAGGTACATGTGAACGTTCACATCGAACATTAGAAGAACGAATGACTCCATATAAAAGGAAAGGTCGACCTTGGAATGATATTTTACCAGCTGTAATATTTTCAATGAATTCCTGCACAAATGCAGCTACACAATACTCGCCGTTTGAAGTGGTATATGGTAATAGACCCCAATTTCCGCTTTCAACTCCTCATGATTTAGATTTAAGAGATATTCCAAAAGATATACACGTTTACCTTAAACAAATGCAACAAAAATTGAACACAATAAGAAAAGAAGTCCAAATAAACGTTGAAAAGGCAAATGCTAAAATGGTTGAAAGAGTTAATAAAACAACATCACCTCTAAAATTGTCAGTTGGAGACTATGTGTACTTGCACGACGAGCCTACTGGACAGGGACAAAAATTACAGGCTAAATTTTCTGGACCTTTTATTGTGGATAATATACCAAGTCCTCATTTAATCAAAATTAGAGTACCTGAAAACAAGCGAAGACTTCGAATGCCTGTACACATAAATAGATTAAAAATGGCATATATTCGTGCCCCGCAACCACAGACGTATTTGCAACACGTAAGTGAAAGCCAAAGTTCAAATACTACTGTCGATTCTTCTACTTCGTCTTATTCTGAACAAGTCCCCGTACGTCAGTCAACTAGAAATAAAAAGCCACCCGCAAAATTTAATGACTTTGTTAATTTAGATTCCGAATTAGGAACAGAATCAATATCATCAGACGACGATCGATATCATAAAATCAAACGTGTTTTAGCAAGGAAAACGATAACAATCAATTAAAATAACTTGTACAAATTGTCGGCGAACCAGCACAAAATTCTATATGGGTAGAGGAGTCAAGTTTATCACCTAAAGCAAAGAAGGTAGTTCAAAATAGACCACCTCAATGATACTTTGAGTCTATTTTGTGTGTGAAAATTGTTTCGCCACAACCAATCAACATTGTCTCAACCGTTTTATACAGATCTGTGTGAGAATTGCCTCGCCACATCTAGTCAAGAGAAAAAGTTTATACTTGTGTGTGAGAATTGCCTCGCCACAAGAGTCGGACATTGAGTGTGTGAATATTGATTCGCCACTTGAAACGTGATTGTATCACCACTATCGATATATCTAAATACCAAACCAGAGATGAAAGAACATTTTGTGACCATATTGAAATTTGACATTTTGTGCTGATAAGGTTATTTGTAAAAGTTATTTTTGCTATTTGAGTGTCTAATTGTATTAGTAATTTTGGGTGAAATCAAATGATAGAAGAGGTATAAAATGTAATAGTAGCCAAAATTGGTGGCCGGGATTTTGTTAGAGGGCCAAAATTGGTGGCAAGGATTTTGTTAATTGTTTAAACGTTGAACAACAGATGTAGTAGCACAAAAGATGTTATGCTAGAAATAACCTATGTTTTCTTATATTAATATCTATTTTGATTGAATGTTGTAATAATCTTTAATCTCCGGCCAGGGATTAATGGATAATTCTGTGAGTGTGTGAGATAAACTAGTAATTATTATTTGAAATATATTAAGAGTCACGGGTCTCTGCTAGTGTCATCACTTTCAAACATGTATGTTTATTTAAAGCTACAATTTATGCATCGCAAGTGTTCACTTGAGCAAAGTTGACAGTTGTAATCTGTCGTGCTCTTGGAAGTATCTGTTAGATAAACAAGTGAAAGTTTAATGTTCAAGATTTTACCACCTATGGTATCGAACATCTGTGTACAGATATTCACACACAGATATTAATGGTGTTGTGGTTTCTACATAATGAGTTATAATGAGCTTTGGTGGTTAGATTAGTTGATTTGTAACTATAAAATTTATGCACACTTGTCATTTCGACAGATCAGATAAACAGAATTTCCTTTTCAAGACTGCAATTTAATTACTCTGGGAACTAAGTTTAAACCATGATCATTGATTTTAATTGAAAAATGTTTCATGTTTTCTGTTCTCATATACATTCTGACATACATTTTTTTTAATGCATATTTCAACGAAGAAAAGAAACCTTTTATTCTAGATCTTTTAAAACTTTCTGTTTTTATTTTAATACTCGAATTTTGACGTTATTTAATTTGAAACATAGTATTATTATTTAATGATAACTTTTGATTTTTTTAAATGTGTGTATTTTACAGTACAATTAGTATTTACTTACAGATTGTTTCAGAATTTTTTTTTGGTTATTAATAATTTTTACATATAAGGATTTCATTAACCAGTAAGAAATTTTTAGAAATTTCTAATTTGTGGGCGGGGATGTTATGTTTATCTTTTTAATACTGGTTAATGAAATCATTACAGTGTGTACTGGCTGGTCATTATCGCGTATGATACGATTTTGACACGCCTACATAGCTAATGAATATGCATGAATATAGATAAGAATATCACGTGTAGCCAAACAGAGGGAATTGTAGATTTGTAGCATAACTGTACATATGTAGTTTATAGAATAGAAAATTAGATCAGAAATATAGTTATTAATTATTATAAAGCCAAGCGAGTGAAAACACGGATCTATCAATATGGTGTTTTACTCCAAGTATATTTTTTTTATTTTGCAGTTTGGAAATGAAATATTTAATTCTTTTAATAAGAAATCATATTTATTACATTATCCTCAAGAAATTATAGTATAAACACCAGCAACATTAATTGTTAAAAGAAGTAACAAAACAGACGAAAATTAAATTTTGATAAAATTTAGTTGCTTTTGTATTGTGCTACCTTAAATATAATTCTAAGATAAGCATGATATAATGTCATGTAAATATTCCGAATATTTCATTAACTCTCTGAACTCGACTATCAATTACTTAAATTATAATGTTTTAATTTTCACCCATCCTACACAAAATGTGGTTCTGATGGGCGTTATCCTAATTTGTGAATAGCCTTCAAAGTGGAAGAGTGATTGACAGTAAATATATAATAGAATCATGTGTGATTGACAGTAACCCCACCTTATAACCATATGGCACAATACAGCTTATGCTACATTTACTTTTGACCCTTTCGGGACTGTTATATCTTAAATGTAAATAATGTACATGTTTCAACAATTATAGCGTAATCTGTATTTTCTTTTGAACCTTATGGTACGTCAACTGGACGCTTAAGCTGCATATGCTATTTATTACAACATAGGCTGCATTTAATATAGCATATGCTGTATTAATTATAGCATATGCTGTATAAATTACAGCATATGCTATATATTATAGCCTAAGCGACATTAATTACAGCATAGGGTACATAAATTATAGCTTAAGCTGTAGTTTATATAGCATATGCTGTATTAACTGTAGCATATGCGAAATAATTCACTTTGACCCTTTCCGTACGCCATAGGAAAGAGCTACTTAAACTCAATCGTGCTTTGTAAACGCACACGGATTTTACGTATCCGTATCTGGTCCATGTTTTACCATTGTCAAGTCAACATCCGGTATTAGGAAAATGTGCTTTTCAAAAACGAAAGTAAAGTTTTTGACAACGTTATTTTGCACAAATAAAGAGTCTAAGGCAGATATTAGTACACTGATGTTGCACACTTCAAATGATGAACTGTCAATTTAACAGTTTACGTCAGAACATTGAATTTATATAAAAGTAAAGTTTTATAGTTTTTATTGTCAATCATTGGTTATATGATGGCCAACTGATTACCATAATTGCCTTTTGTTACTAAGTCTTAAGGGATTAAAATCGGGATAAGACATAAAATGTCCGGCTGGCTCAAAGATTTTTGGAAGCCCTGGCATATAGTATTAGAAAAAGACCAAAACACAAAAACTTAACTTAACCTCTGAACCATGAAAATGAGGTCAAGGTCAAATGACAACTGCCACTTGGACATGTACACCTTACAATCATTCCATACACCAAATATCAGTAGACCAATTGCTTATAGTATCTGATATATGGACTTGACCACGAAAACTTAACCTTGTTCACTGATCAATGAAATGAGGTCGAGGTCAGATGAAAACTGTCTGACGGACTTACTAAATATAGTTATCCTATACTCATAATAAGAAAGAAATTAATTTAACATTACAAAAATGAGGTCAAGGACATTGGACATATGACAGACGGAAACTTCATAACATAAGGCATCTATATACAAAGTATGAAGCATCCAGGTCTTCTACCTTCTAAAATATAAAGCTTTTAAGACGTTAGTTAACGCCGCCGCCGGATCACTATCCCTATGTCATGTATGTCTAGCTTCCTTAGACAGAAGTCGCAGGCTCGACAAAAATGAAAATATTTGGATTAAAAACTTTCATATACATACTGATATATTAAATTAACCTCCCTTTCTATTTTTTTCTTTTCTGCAAGAATATTACAAAGAGATAATTACTGTTTGCAAAATAATTTTTAAAATATACAATAAGTTATGAGATTGCATATTTGCCTTACCCTCTTCCCATAAAAAAGTAAATACCAGGAGAACAATATTATAGAAATCAAAGTTGAGGATGAATATTCAACAGACATCATGGCTAAACAAAACTAAAAACTAAGTATAGTGAACATTGCTGTACAGTAAATTAAATTTGAACAATGCAATCATACAACAAAAACCAGAGTAAGCAGTTGCACACTAGATCTATAATTGTATCATACAATGTTTTAGAAGTAATTGGCAGGGTGTGGAAATGCTATGCCCGACTCGCCCAACTTGTATATTTGACCGACCGGACAAGCAATTGTTTGTGTCTTTGTTGCCCGTGGACAAATAAAAATATATGAAATTATTTATTTTTCGTATGAAGAGATAAAATGAACATGCCATCATTGCATATCATCACCGGATATCTGACTGTTCACGATCAAAACTATTTTTGTGAGAATTAAAAGGTCAAAACTTGTACAGGTTAGGTTTTTAATGATTAAATGGGTAAAATCATGTCTGAGGTTGTATATTTATTTCATTGTGCGTTTGCTGATATTCGATGTATACTCTAGATCATATGCTCATATCCATGTAGTCGAACCTACCGTAATGGGATCTCTACGTCTTCACTTGGACAACAGTTCTTAGTTTTCGTTGAACACTTAAATTCGTGGATAAAGCCATCCACGAAAACCACGAAAATTGGTAACCCACGAATAAAAGTACTTCCACAGTAGGTAAAAGATTGTTAATTAGACAAAAAGGAAGTTGGTGACTATGATGATTTTATATCATTAAAACCGAAATCTATGTATCAACAACATGTAGTGTTTAAGAAAAATCTAATTGTATCAGAAATTAGACATTTGATGATTTAAAAAAAATAAGGTTTTTCGCTGATTTTTGTGCTTTCTATACAAATATTCACCTATTTTGAAAGAATTAGTAATATTTCAGATGATAAAAGAGATAAATGCATATTTATTTTAATTTTCTGTTGTAGTTCTACATGCAAAAGTTGTATGCAAAATATTAGAAAAATCTGTGACATAGCCCATTTACTATTCCTTGACCTTAATATGTATTTGTAATTAAATGAATAAATAATCACTTATCATATTAATTTGATAAAACAAACAGCAAAATATTTTTCAATGATAATCAGTCAAAATATCTCAGAAGGACTAAATTACCTCAACCAAAATTTTAACTTGATACAAGACAGACTAATGGATGGACAAAGAGACAGTGGGCGCACAGACCAGAAAACATAATGCTAGCTCTACATTTGTAGGAAAGGCATGCAAAATGTGTCTTTCATAATGAATGTAGTATTCTCTAAAATATTGAATTAAATTTAATTGAATAACTATGAGCACTTTTGGTATGAGTCAAAATATAATAATCCAGTTTGAAAAACAGTAAGAGACAGATAATTCAAGAAGCGTTTCTTAATGTAATTTTATTGTTTTTGTGTTGTTATGTTGTTGTCTCATTAATATATGTAGGACTCGGAGGTGCGATTGGGACGCTTAAGTGCGATGGTCACGCTAAAGTGCGATGCATCGCGCCTAAATACGATGGTCCTTTCTCTGAAGTGCGATGGTTTGGCAAGACGTTTGATTATTGTGACCTTTTCTAATTCAACGTTACTGTTAAAACAATATGGATTCGCAGGCAGGAGGATAAGATTTTGTAGATGAAGTTTTAATGCGAACAAAGGAAAGGAAAAACAAAGTAACGACTGATTCAAGTCCAGAACAGTTTTGAGCATTGGAGGTTGTGGTTACAAAATAAGTCAGGCAACAAATCATAGGGAACAAAGCGGCTAAACGATTATCTTGGTCTGCAGATGGGCTAACCAGTGTTTGGAAGTATGCCGCAAATATGTTGTACCACTAATAAAATGGCTAGATTTTAATCTTAATTTTGTCTTTCTTCAATTATGTATCATTTGATTTTTATGTGGAAAATCTAATTACAAAATAGAGATGATTAAAAGCAATGTTTTTGCCATATCAAGTCGAAATAATTTTGTTTTATTCTTCAGATTAATCCTGCTTTGTAAGAAAACTCGTACTATATGTCTTATTTTATTGTGCTTACAGTATACTTCTGCATCGGGTTAGGCCAAAATAAACACAAATGGCCATTACGTGAACTTCTCAATTTCTGATGCAGAGCGGAGAAGCAAGCTTATTCTCAAGTTTTACACAGAACACGCGTCACGTCTTGCTATACGTCAAGCATGCATGTACTTGGTGGCTTTTATTTGTTAAAACTGTTACGATATTATATAAATTGATGAATGAGTGTTGTGAGCAATTTCTCAGCTATGATATGACCAGTACAAGTTATATTTGATAAATGAGATGGACCGTGCTTAGCACTATAGACTATATTGAACCAGTTTTTTTCTGCACACTTGTCATTTCCTCCCACTTAAATCAATTATACTAAATCGGAGCCATCTAGTGCATTTTTCTAACTCCATACTTCTGCGTGCTAAGCGGATGATAAGCAAATTAGATTTTTTTTCTTTTTTTTTGGTTTGACCTGACCAAAATCAAATCCAATCTCCCAAATGCGAAGCTATCATGCTAACCACAACACCACCTCATTCAATGGGGTTCTAACTTTAGATCATCGCATTTAGCTAGTATACACCATCACACTTAATCGTAACATTAACGTCAACTTTAAAGTTAGGCCATCGCACTTCAGCGTAACCACCATCGCACTTCAGAGTAGCTATCAACAAGTTAACGTCATAATGTTACCATCGGACTCCAGCGTGACCATCGCGGTTCGGAGTACCATCGCGGTTCCGAGTCATACATATATACCATCCA
Source organism: Mytilus coruscus (assembly GCA_017311375.1). NCBI lineage: Eukaryota > Metazoa > Mollusca > Bivalvia > Mytilida > Mytilidae > Mytilus > Mytilus coruscus. The sequence continues at coordinate 15,262,385 of CM029606.1, read as the reverse complement.
TCTCATCTTATTCATAAAGCTCTAACAACAAGCTTAACAACTGTAACAGGAGTTAAGACAACATACCATGTACCCTAACCAATGTTGATGGACAAACAGATCAGGTGACATGCAAGAATAAAACAATCATTTCCATGCAAAAGGATATTATTAAACAAACTACCCTCCCCAAAGAAAAAAAAACAAACAAACAAAACAAAGCAAAACAAAACACAAACAAGAATGTGTCCATAGTACACGGATGCCCCACTCGAACTATCATTTTCCATGTGGACTGTGAAATTGGGGTAAAACCTCTAATTTGGCATTAAAATTAGAAAGATCATATCGTAGGAACATGTGTACTATATAAGTTTTAAGTTGATTGTATTTCAACTTTTCAAAACTACCTTAACCAAAAACTTTAACCTGAAGCGGGATAGACGGACGAATAAACAGACGGACGAACGGACGAATGAACAGATGCACAGACCGAAAACCATAATGCCCATAAGTGGGGCATAAAAAGAACACCCTGTTTCTAATAAGTCAATAGAAGAAGGTTGAAGGTATTTTTGAAACTGCTTTATTTGCTTAAAATCAATAAAAATTAGAAGATGTGGTATGATTGCCAATGAGACCAACTCTCCACAAGAGACCAAATGACATAGAAATTCACAACTATAGGTCACTGTTCAGCCTTCAACAATGAACAAAGCCCATACCCTTATTTGTTTAAATCCTTAAAATCTACTATTAATATTGCGTCATGCATCAGCTGATGGACATACTCTAAACCAGTGTATCATGATCTTCCTTCAATTATGCAGTTAAATCAAATAACTAATGAAAACTGATACCAAGAAATTTAAATTTATTTGTGTTTGTGTTTTGAAAGATGATAGATGTAATCTACCCCAACTTAAGTTTTAAATGAAAACTATAAATATCAAACAAGTTATATGAAGTACTGGCAAATGACCAAATTCTACGCATGGTTGCATGGTGTCATTTTATTATGTGATGTTTGAAAAATCGTCATTTCCGCCCAGCTGAATAGACACTTGCAGCTTATAAAGAGGAGCAAACTATTGCATGTTATATGAAATCAGACAGGATATATAATTATTGCATGAAAGGCTTGTTAATATTGTTCAGACTTTAGATCAATGTAAGGATTACAGATTTCAAAGCAAAATTATACTAATATTTCATAATGGTACAGAAACTAAATCAAAATTTTGGTCCAGGTGAGCTATAAAGGAGTTCTGACCAAGTCCTGAACTGTTCAGATAATATTTCAGAACCTATTGAAGAAACTTTGGAAATATGTTCCAGGCTTGAATATATAACCAAAGACAGGTTTGGGCCAAGTAATCCTGTTTAACCCTTACCATGTGGGTTATAATATTACAGCCTCTACCCAAAATACTGCTTTATGAGGCTCAATGTCTTTCTATACATTTAGAGGTCAAATGTATAATTATGTATTTCGAAAATTGATGCCTGTTCCCTCAACCTAAGGCTATTTATTGTGTAGATGTGATATGTAAGTGTAATATAGAAAGTATAGAAGAACTGAAAATCTCTTTAAAAATTGTGCTTATATTGTTAAATATGGTAAATTTTATTAAAAAAGAAACAGCTTAATAAGTAAATTGGATTAAACTACAATGTATTAAATCTTAAAGTAGGAATGTTTAGAATAGTTTAGTTATGATTATAATATTTTTACTGCAGGTATTGACTTTTAAGTACCATTTTGATGATGTGCCATGTTGGCATCAACCTGATGTAATTTGATATTAACAACTAGATATTTTATAGTTAACTAAATGAGGTATTAGTTTTGCTCATTCTTGAAGCTGTAAGATAAATTTTGATTTTCCAGAAAACTACCTCGACCAAAAATTTAACCTGAAGGACCAAAACTTAAACCTGAAATGGGACAGATGAACGAACGAATGGACGGACGGACAAACGAACAGACCAAAAACATAATGCCCATAAATGGGGCATAACAACGGGTGCCACATGTGGAGCACGATCTGCTTACCCTTATGGAGCACCTGAGATCAACCCCAGTTTTTGGTGGGGTTTGTGTTGCTTAGTCTTTATTTTTCTATGTTGTGTCTCGTGTAATATTATTTGTCTGCTTGTCTTTTTCTTTTTAGCTATGGCCTTGTCAGTTTGTTTTCGATCTATGAGTTTGAATGTCCCTCTGGTATCATCGCCCTCTTTTATATTATTAAATGATAATTTGTCTTTTACAGCCACCAAAGAAAATGGACTATAAAGTAATTATAATGAATGCAAATGGATGTGTGATAAAAGGTCTTAGGATAGGTGGTATGGAAATACCAAGGAAGAGGAAAGATGTGAGGCATAAAGTTATAAAGGATGAGAATCCAGATATCATTTTGATACAAGAATCAGACATTATCTTAAGGAACATTTGCACACAGTATTTTAGCTATAGAGATTATCAGTCCATAGGTGGCAAAGATGCTGGAATTATTTTGACACCACAACATTTTTGGTGTTAGAAGATCATACAAACAGACTTCGTGAAATATATGAATTCAAATACAGTATAGGGAAATTTCAAGTGTTGAAATTTTACCATGAACGCATGCTGTGAAGCTGCAAGGAAAAGATCCAAATGCACAACCATTCCTTTGTGTTTCATGGCACAGACCATATAAAATTAATAATGTTAAAAAGTAAAGGTTTATAATGATTTATGTATATTAATTAAAACTTATGTATTAGAAAAGGAAATTCCAGTTATTCTTGGGGTGATTTTAATTTAGACCTCAGTCAAATAGCATTTTGGCACCCCATATCTTGCCTATCATCATGTATTAACATTGCATGATTATATGACACTAGATCATAGACCAAACAAATTTGACTATATACTTACATCACAAACTATTAAAAATATATGCTGCAAACCTGTTGATGTTTTCGACACTATTGACGACCTATTTCCTGATTTTCCATTAATATATTTTAAAGCAGTTCTTGACCACGATCCATTGGCAGGGAATGTAACCATTCCAAATCAATGCAAGATTTCTTATGAAAAGGAAATTATTAACAGTTTAATGTCACTATTAAAAGACATAATTTAATATAATTATTATATGGTTTGCATATCTAAAAATACTTGAAAATTTACTTTCGTAATCTATGTTAACACTGTCACTGACTATGTTATTTCAATATGATTTCTTCATGTGCAGGATTCTGGGGTTCCAAGAAAATTAAGATAAAATATCCTATGTTGAACTTTAAATAAAAGATACCACTGATACAGTTAAGTCAGCCTCATATCTGGACTTGCATCTAGAAATTGACAATGGGTGTTGGTTGAGGACAAAACTTTGAGACAAAAGGGATGATTTCAGCTTTTCAATTGTAATTAAACTTTCCATTTCAATGTAGTAACATTCGTGCAGCACCTGCATATGAAGTATATATCTTTAAGAGCTTGCATTTCCTATAATCATTTCCTTGATAAAGGATTTCTGCTTACAAGGAAGCTATTAAACCAAGGGTTCCAAGTTGTCAAAATGAGGTCATCCTTTGAAAGTTTTACAAAACCATCACAAGTTGGTAAAATGTTATTGAACATGTGTCACAGATATTCTCTTTTCCTCCATTTTATTTTCCTCTTTTAAGATGCAGTTTAAAAGGCAGGTGCTGTCAAGTCAATATGGCAGCTAATTAAGAAATAATAGCTTTGTACAACTATGTTTTGTCAAAAGATAGTGAACATAAATTTTGATTGGTCAAAATAATTCAGAACAAGAGGCTGTCAGAGCGACAGCAAACCGGATTTATTAACATTTATTTGTGTCCTGGCATTTTTCAATATCACAAGAACCATAACTGCTGAACGGTGAAAGTGAAAATCGTCAATATCAAATTTGACCTCCATTTTGTCATCAGTAACAACATATTAAAATTTGAAAAGCTTTGGTTGAATGGTTCATGAGTAAATGCAACGACATGACTGGAAACACCATTTTCAATCTTTCAAGAACCATAACTCCTGAACAGGAAAAGTGAAAATCGCCATTATTGAACTTGACCTCCATTTTGTCATCAGTAACAACATATTTAAATTTGAAAAGCTTTGGTTGAACAGTTCATGAGTAAATACACGGACAAGACTGGAAACACCATTTTTCAATCTTTCAAGAACCATAACTCCTGAACGGTAAAAGTCAAAATCGTCATTATTGAACTTGACCTCCATTTTGTCATCAGTAACAACATATTAAAATTTTAAAAGCTTTGGTTGAACAGTTCATGAGTAAATGCACGGACACGACTGGAAACGCCATTTTTCAATCTTTCAAGAACCATAACTCCTGAACGGTAAAAGTCAAAATCGTCATTATTGAACTTGACCTCCATTTTGTTGTCAGTAACAACATATTAAAATTTTAAAAGCTTTGGTTGAACGGTTCATGAGTAAATGCACGGACAACATTTGGCTGCCGCCCGCCGTACATCCCCAAATCAATAACCGACATTTTCGTCGAAAACCCGGTTAAAATGAGGCTGCTTTGAACTTAAAATCTGATCTAGGGATGGTACATTTAAGAAAAAATCTTAATATCCTTAATCATCATAAACAAGGTAGCTATTTATTTAATATTAGTACAATATTGAATAATTTCATACACACACTTTTTTCATCACTGTGTAAACATTTCCAATATCTAAGAACTCACGATCACACAGAATCTTGTACATTTAAGCTAACTTGTTATTCACCTTTTAATTTTTAATTGTTTTTAAATGCTCTGGCTTTTTCCAACATCATTAATTAATTTCAAATTTGTGAATGTTTTCCACCACAAAGATAATAAGCACAAAGGAATAGCATATTTGATTTATTTTTCAACTATAATCAATTGATTTAATTTTTTCTAAAAGAAATTGGTATTGTATATAAGTTATTATATTTTTATATTATTTAAATGTGTTTTATCTTTTAAAAGTTGATTTTACTATGGTTTTGTTTTATTTATGAATTACAATATTGTTTTAAGCTTCAGTAGTATCTATGTAATTGGTTGTCGTATTTAAGTCTTTCATCATACATTCTCAAAAATTTAATGTAGGTTCTTATATATTAAATGTACAATCATTAACTGATTCTATGAGTGGAACACTAAATATTAATATAGTCATAATCATATTATAGTGCTTTAGATTATAATGCACTGTTTTATTCAAAAACCAAAGACACTCAGAGCTTTTCAATTTCGAATGATATATACAGTAAAATAACACCTTCTGTACAATCATATTTTTAAAAATATTTATACAATTAAATTAATTTTTTTCTACCTGTGGTACTTACTTTTATTGTGTGTTTAAGTATCTATTTATATGTAACTTACTTGTATTTGTATGCATGTTTATTTTTATGTTTGTTTATTCTTTGACACTCTTTGACACATTCTCCATTTCCGTTCTCAATTTTATTATTCTTATTTTATCTTCATTTTTACCTAAGTTATTGTAGGTTTTATGAGAAAACGATATATCAATCAAATTACTAAAAGGATTTATGGGTAGGTTTTGTACTACTAATAAACAGCATATGAACTTAATTAGAGTTTGATTTCCTAAAGCCAAAGAATATTTCTTCTAAATATTATAATTTCGTAGTAACAGGTCCGCCCTTTTACTGATAACAAGAAACACTTATGAACCACATCAACAAACGACAACTAATGAACATCAGAACATGATACCGCTTATTCTGTCTGAGCTCTACATCCTAGGTAACAGGAGGTATTGCTTCAACTCTCCAAAAGACAGTCAAACAGAAAGTGTGTTGAGTGATAATCCACTCGATGACTAAAGGAGTAGGTCCGGTAAGGGCCGATTTTGGCCCCAAATTTCAGGTTCATCTGAAGAAAGATTTTGGACACTTTTTAAACACTTAAGTGTCTACTTTAGTAGATTCAATTAATTTATGTGAAAGATTTGAACTGATTTAGTCATTAAAGACGCTCAAATTCAAGCTTAAATATTAAAAATCTATCAAATATATGCCATAATATGTCACTTTTCAGATGGTTTTTGTCAAAAATGAAGGTGGCCGCATCCGTGTTCATCCTCAACCTTTATATATGTTATGTATTATCATCAAATACAACTTACATTTAAATATTAAGAATGAACACAAATGCGGCCACATCCATTTAAGACGGAAACCGTCTAAAAATTCACTCAAATGCTAAAATTGTGAAGATTTCAGTAATTTAGCATGACTTAATGATGCTAGTACCCGATACATGTGCACTTTTTGTCAAAATCAGCCCATAGTTATGTAACAGAAGTATTCTACTTTCCAATAAATAGATAAAAGTTTACATTCTAACAATTTTGTAAAACTGCTATATTTTGGGCCAAAAGGGTCTTACTGAACTTACTCCTTTTGCTCTTTATTCACAAGGCTCTTTGATCATTTCACAAAATCTCTTGAAATTTTGGTAAACCCCACAATTCTATTGTGTTAAAGCAAAAGCAAATAACACAAAACGACATTTCCATATATGTAAAAGTGTAACATCATAGTTTTCCATGTGTAAAAAGAAGTGCTTGTATGCTGAAATGTGTTCCTTTTCTAAAGTTGATTATTATCATGTTTCAGATTATTAAATCTGTCTCTGATGTTGAATGTCTTTACAGATCAAGATAAAAAGGAGATGTGGTAGAATTGCCAATGAGCAAACCATCTACCAAAGACATAAGGACAAGGATGTTAAAATTGAACTTAAGGTCACCGTACGTCTGTTGATAATGAAGTAAAACCTTAATTATATAGAAGTATATAAATCATGTAATTTGACCTTGTATAACAAAATGGAGAACATACAAAACAGAACAAGAATGTGTCCATAGTACATGGATGCCCCCACTCGCACTATCATTTTCTATGTTAGGTAGACCGTCAAATCAGGGTAAAACTCTAATTTGGCAATAAAATTAGATAGATCATATCATAGGTAACATGTGTACTAAGTTTCAGGTTGATTGGACTTCACTTCATCAAAAACTACCTGGACCAAAAACTTTCACCTGAAAGACCAAAACCTTTAATCTGAAGCGGGACAGACGGACAAACGAACGGACGCACAGACCATAAAGAAAAATAATGCCCTGGGTTGGGCATAAAATCTATAAGGTCTCACAACATGTCTAAAATAAACATAAAATTATAAATTATCCTTGAAAATTAAACAAAGTAATTTGAACCCTGTTACACAGACATATACACAATACAACACATTTATTTGACAAATAGCTTATTATGAAAATGGTAATAATCTTGAAAGTTTGACACTCGGACCACTAAAATAACACAATCTGATGGACATGTATAACTCTTTATGATTCTATATATCTATCATAAGTGTCCTTATAATACTTGAAGTGCAAATACCGATAAAAAGTCAAAGAAGGATATCTCTGACTTAAAAGGTTTGAAAATCTAAAACACTATTCTTTTGTTTCAAGAAATAATAAAAGCAGAAGTTTGAAATAATAAAATTAATGTTATAAGCATGCAGTTAGTTCAGCCCAAATTTGTCAAAATAAGTTCAAAAACATTGCTGATGTATTGTTGACTTGCAAGTAAATAATTTGACCTCGTGTGAATCTGTATTCATGTGAACTTCAATTTTATCCCTTAGCTGGAGATGGGTTTATGCATGTTCTTATCATGTTCAGCTTTTAAAGGAAAAAACGTCAACAATGAAAGTGAAACAGAGTGAACCTATTCTTTGACTGATATAATCCACCCAAAAAAATCATTCTTATACAGGTAAAACAATGTTTTACCTTTTTTTTACCTATAACATGAAATAAAACAGACCTAGAAATCCAATTGCACCTGGTGGCTTTCTTCTAATATTAATGTTTACATCAGATTATAATGGTTGGCAGTCTTTGGAGGTCATCTCAATGGTAAATTTGATGGCATTTAGACTAAAATACATGTACTAATTGCTGAAATATATTGTCGAATCCATGCATTGTTCATTGCTTATTTTAGACTTTTGTAAATTGGGTATACATTTAATATGTAATAAATCAAGTATGTGAATTTGGACATGAATTTGACAGCTAATTATGCCCCTTAAATGAACTATTTTTTCAAATTTAAAAATCTATTGAAATGTTATTTTGATGCCTATCATAAATACCAGATCAAAAATGTATTGTACATAACATAATAGCAAATTAAATAACTATGTCATACTAGTTATACTTAAATCAGATTTCATATAACTTGAGGAGTTGTAATTTGCTTACCAAAGGACACCTTTAATAAACATTACGGAATGGAAAATTTCCAATCAATGTATGGTAATATTCTTAAGTCACAACTCTGTATTACTTCACCTTACCTAAACTGTGACACAAGTAGCTGAGGAAAAGCATTTGCTTGCATTGTGTTCACACAAGCAGTCTAGACAGAGAGAAAGAAAAGATTAAGGTAGAAGATTTCATTAAAAAATTCAATTGCAAGCTCAAAAGTTGAAAATAATTGTTGTTTTATTTTTCAAATTAAAGTACAGAAGTCAGGTAATGATTATTCTGAAACTAATTGATATTTATTAGGATGAAACTGTAATTCAAAATTTGCTTTCTTATATTTCATGTAATTCATACATATTGAATTTAATATGTGTTTTGAGCCACATTGACTTCATACTTTAATTTTAGATTAACATTTATTGTGTCTTCTTGGTTATATATAATCACATGATAATCTTTTAAGGAAATATACTAAATTTTCTGTTCAGTTACTTGTGCTTTAGCCATTAGGATTTACACATTTTGGTATTTTGTAATAGAAATAATAGTAGTGACCCACTTGGGAAAAGAACTCTGCAGGCTCAGAGTCTCACATTGGAGATCAAGGATTTCACCTTTTCTATAAATCTATCTGTGGCCCTATCACCTAAGATGACATACTAAATATTAACATATCTTTTCAGGAAAACAAATGAAATGCATTGCGGGATCCTTATAATAAATGCAAATGGATGTGCAAATGAATGTAGAAAAAAGGCATAACATTAAAGGAATAGAAATACCGGAGAAAAGGAATGTTGTAATGCAACAACTCATTCGTGACAAGTCTCCAGGTATCATTTTGATACTGGAATCAAACATTCAATTGAAAAAATTTGTACAGAAGAGTTTGGGGTAGGAATTATAAGTCCATTGGTGAAAAAGATGCTGGAATTATCTATGACACAAAACATTTATGTATGTAGAAGATCCAACAACTAGACTTCGTCAAATATATGAATCAAAATTAATAAAAGGGAAAGTGCTGAAATTTTCCAAGAATGTGTGCAAGGATACTGAAAGGTACTGGGGTAAATGCACAGCCAACCCTATTCGTTTGTTGGCATGGACCGCACAAAAACCAATCGATGAAAAAAACGCTTTATCATGATTTGTGTTTACTTTTAAGTCTTTATGCAGCTGAAAAACAAATTCCTGTAATTGTTGGTGGAGATTTTAATTTAGACCTTTATACAGCAAATGATCCAGCATTTTGTTCATCAATAAATCCTGTTGAACACCATAAACTAATTGTGAATAATTATGTGGCCAATAGACTAAATCAAATTGATTTTGTTCTAACATCAAAGACAATCGCTAATAGCGTAGACTGCAATGCCTCTGACATTTTTACATTATTAAAGACTTATTTCCCGAGTTACCTGAAATATTTATGAAAGCAGTTTTGATCATGATCCACTTGTAGTAGATGTAACCATACCAGATTGTAGGTTTTGGCTTTATGAGTCATTGGGAATGAATAAAATTGGACATCTGCTTTCTCATTCAAAGCCAGTGATTCAAACCAGCCCATTTGGTAATCAGTTTTATCATTCATTGCCATTGAACAAATGCATTCAATTACATTTGGGTTTATCTTATCCATTGCCAATGAATATACCACACCCAAATTGATTTACCATAAATTGCTATTAAGGATGGACTAATATATCATATTAATTGTATTTGGATTCTAATTCAGTTTTGAAAATGAACATATAACAAGCTATTTGCTGTGGATTCCCTTAATATATCGTTTTCTAATACTGTACACCCTACCTGCATCATTTTTAAAACTGAATTGGAATACAAATACAATTAATATGTATGGTTTATATTTCCTCCTAAAAATCAATGAATATTTGTAATGAATTTGAAATATATATCTATATAGATATTGCTGTATTTTAGATATTCAACTGTTTACATCATATGATTTAATTTAACTTGTTACTGTTTATAATCATTTAGATGTAACTATTTTACCTTATATCTTTAACATTGGATGCTACCCAAGCAACATTTATACTGGGCTTTCAGTATTAAAGGATGGAAAATACATTGTTTAAAGTATAAAAATATACATATTTCAATAAACAAAAGTCTAATATTGTTGGATCAAACATATTTTTGTAGGAAAAGAAATTTTACAATTCTTGGACAAAATTCAAAATTACAGGTAACTATCCTTATAATTCAAGAACCTTTGATACTAAGCAGACGGCAACCAAAAGCTGCAATGTCTATTGATCCATGCAAAATTCTGATAGAGATACCTTTATAGAATTAGTATAAACTTTTGTATTGAATCATTGCGACCTTTTCTTTTCATATAAAATGAAAAATAACACAAATAAATTTGAATTAAATATGCACTTTTGTAAAACATGTTAAAAGACCAATTGAACAGTTGGTTTTCAGTGTCCAAAATTGTGAATCTTTCTTGAATACATGGATTTGAGCTGAGGAATTATGTCTTAAATGTGATAATTTATGTTTATCTAATTTATTTGTGTATTTATTTATATTTTATTGATTTGTTGATTAAATACATGTATGTATGTTTATTTTCAATAAAAGGTTAGAAAAGGTTGATTTTAAAGGTAAAACAAAATCAGGGATAAATGTCAATGAGACAAACAAAACCAAATGATATCTAGCGGGTAAAACATACCACAGAAAGTTGTCAATACAACATAACAGTTCAAGACATTAAAATTGTGAATAATAAAACCAAACAGAAATATTTATATCTGTCCATGCTGTCATATAATAATGAAATTTCTTAAATAAGGAAAAATCATACTGATATCGACAAAGACTACCAATAACAAGGCCCCTGACTGGTACATACAGATGAGACTATGGTAATACTAGTTCAACATATCTGGCATGTTTTGCCATATTTGATTAAATTGTTCTTACATTTGAATTTATATATGGTGAATCAACATCTCAGTAATCGTGCTGTTGGGTAATATATTCTTACATTGTAAGCTTTTGATATATTCATTGTAACAGTATTGAAACCTCTGCTTAGTATGTTGTTATCACAAAAATATTTTGATTAATAAACTTTCATATACATGATAATTATCCCCTTTCTTTTTTCTTTTGGCAAGAATATTCTTCCTGTTAAAAATATAATTAATGTTTGCAAAATAATTTGAAAATATACAATAAGTCATGAGATTGCATATTTGTCTTTCCTCTTCCAATAAAAATGTTAATACCAGGAGGAAATCATAGTTAAGGATGAACATTCAAACAACAGACAACATGGCTGAACAAAAGTGGAGAATTTCTCTAACACAGGATTCAAATTAAAGAATGAATCAAAAGAACCAATTAAGACTGAGCAATATACGGTAGTTTCAATAAACTTTCTCAATAAAATATTTCAACTGGATACATCCACAGACTAATGAACGAGCCAACAGACAATGGATGTGCAGACATAATGTAGGCTCTACATTTGAAGCGAAGGCATACAAAAAGTATTTTTCATAATGTTTGCAGTATAATCTAAAATATTGAATTAAATCAATTACTATGGACACCTTTAGTATACCAGTAGACGAGTAAAAATATAAAGTAATAAAAGAATCCAGTTAAAAATAACAGTAAGAGGATTATAATTGGACCAATCATTTAAGAAGGGTTTGTTAATGTACTTGTTTTTGTGTTGTTGGGCTGCTCTCTCATAAATATATACCTTCCATCTCATTTTATTCTTAAAGCTGCAACAACAAATTTATAGACTGTAACAGGAGTTAAGACAACATACCATGTACCCTAACCAATGCTGATAGACAAACAGATCATGTGACATTCTTACAGGAATAAAACAAACATTTCCATTGCAAAAGGATATTATTAAATATATTACCTCTTCACACCACCACTCCCCATCCCCCTCTATCCCAAAAAACCCCACCCTATTTCTAATTAGTCAATAGAAACAGGTTGAAAATATTTTTAAACTACTTTCTTTGTTTAAAATCAATGTTTTATAAAAAATAAGATGTGGTATGATTGCCAATGTCCGGAATAAGCAACTTGGCAATAAAAAAGGCAGAATGACAATTTATGTAAAAAAGTCAGGATAAACTAATAAAAAGGCAGGACCGAAAAGAGTGAAAAATAAAAAGGCAGGACAGATATTACAACTAGAAAAATACAGGACAAAATTTTCATCCTAGCCCCAACCTCCATAAAATCAAATGGTACCTTAATATATTCATCATGTCGATAACGAGAATGTCTGTTTACATACATTTTGTACATGCGCATGCATGTGCATGTATAACTTATAATGTGGTTGAATGGGATATGTCGCATGCATAAGATGTATTCTTCTCATATCTGAGGGGCAATCAGGGCGAATGTGAATCAGGGCGAACGGACCCGGATTCATCCTGGGGCATGATTTTCGGACAGGACCAACCGTTTCATCAACTTTCATGAACTCATGCATCTACAGGACACTGGTTACACTTGCTGAGTCTTTTATCATCCTGTAACTTAAAAGTCTATCCAAAACAAGTTTCTTGTCAATATTTATAATCATTTTTATTCATTGCTTAGGAAAGACCATTTAATTTTGGAAAGATGTGGATTTGACAAGGTCAGAATATAAGTTTCTACCTACAAGTCAACCAGATTTTCATTTTCACTGTGACAATGGCCATGGTATATTTATTTTACGCTCCCCACACCAATCATTTAATGATTAGATTTTTAAAGTATCTTAATTAGTTTATCTTTTATGATACAGATCACATACTTTTTGGCCCAGTTGGTAGGATAAAAGAATACATATACAACTTCAAACAAAAGAGCAGTCAAAATGAAATGTAGAATAGTTTTTCTAATTATATATGTTAATATATAATAGCATAATCAATGCTTCTGTAACTACCCAAGACTTCACTATAGTCATAAAGGATAAAACAAAACATGATCAAAGTTCCTTACTAAATCATGGCTATGCATGTGGAGTAGGTTTAGCTAGTATATTTTAGTAACACTAAAATCTCCCTTTTAATTTGAGTGCTATGTTAAGTATTTATTCATTGTAACATACTTTTTGTAGGATATGGATTCAGCTTCAGGAGGTGACAATGGGAATGATGGGTCTGCAACCACGAGTGAAGGAGGATTTAAACCAAGGATGATCATCTCGCAGAGCTCATGTCATTGGGGTTCTCTAAGAATGCTGCCACTAGGGTAAGGATAGACCCTAGGTTACCACATTCAATGATGCCTCTATGATGAGGATAGCTAATGAAATATCAACAAGATAATTATATCTTTTTGGAGGGCGAATAATCTATATTGTCATTGATGTTAATTGGCATGAGGGTGGGGTTGATCAATTTAAGAATTAAAAGGTCATAACGAATGAAAATTGGATATAGTTGAATATCAATTCGAGTTATTAAATTTCAATATATTAATAAACGAGCCTATGGCAAGTTTATTATTACTATTTAAATTAAATAACAAGAGTTGATATCCAGTGATATCCAATTCTCATGAGTTGTTAAACCTATTTCTCTTATGGTCAACACTCTCGTTGATAAATTAAAAAATTTGCGAATCGTTGATAAAGTCTTTTGCACATGCCAGTATGACATCATATGTCCTGTTCCGACATCAAACTTTAATATTAGACATTTTAAAACTTTTTGTATGCCTCAGAATGTAATGAAATTTGACAAAAGTAAAAGTTATGTTCTTTATGTGTGACGTCATCAGGCATGGTCGCCTTTTTTTCATGACACCACAATAGGAAATTCAGAAGAAACCAAAAAAAATTTGACGTCATAATTAAATTTTGACCAGTCATTTGCCAAGAACAAAGTTTTCTTTAGAGATGAGAAATATTTTACTCACACCAATCGAGAAATGTGAAAAAGCATGAAAATTAGAGAAGGGATATTTCATAGAATTGAGAATGTTCATGTATTAACAGATCTGTATATATTTTTGCAGGGATTATATTATACTGGGAATTACAATGCTGACCTGGCTGCAGCTTGGATCATTGAAAATGAGGATAAAGATATTAATGCTCCATTTGAGGTAATGTGAAATGCTGTTTTTAAATGAGAAAAAAATGGTTTTATATTTTCTTTGTGCTCATTTCTCTCATCCTGATGTTGGGGAGATAATATTTTATAATCCCATTATCAATGCAAAAAACTCAGAGCTGTGCATCAGAAACAAAAAATCTCAAACAAATACAATCTGATAAATTGATTATTTGATTTTCCTCATATCAGCTGTTTGTTACAGTATAATACCTTTTTTATTAGATCACACAGGCCAGAAATAACTCTGTGTTGTCAGCTTATTAGTATGTTTATGATGTATAATTAATATAGAAGTCAGCTATTATCTGTTTTACCTTAAATTTGAATTTATAGGCAGATGCAGAAGATTCCGATGACAGTGAAGACGACTACATTCCCGATGGTGTGGACTTCTATAAAATGGTTTTTGTTGTCAACAGCGAGTTCAGTATGGGAGTGGGGAAGGTAGCGGCACAAGTGGCTCATTCAGCATTAGGTTTACATCGTGTGTTATTAGAAAATCCACAGAAATATGGGCAGATGTTAATGTCATGGGAACAGTTCGGGTAAATATTACTTCCAGTACATAGTCATATTTTGGCACAGGGAATTTGGGCTAATGTAGGATATAGTTGTGATGAATGATAATAATGTTTTAAGTCAATCACAAATTCTACACAATAATAAAAGAACTACAAAAGTACTTTAGATTAGCGTAGAAAAATATGAATAAAATGAGATGTATAGGGTATCCGTCAATAACAGCAACCTACAATGACCGAACAATTCAAATAACAAAATAAGAGGACAACACACAGACTTCAGAAATAGAAAGGGGTCTATACAATATATGAGTTGCGTCGGATAGAAATAGACCTTAAGCAAATGAATATCAATGCATCTGTTATCCTATTTTGGGTTAAAAATCTCTGTGCAAATTTGTAATTGTTTGAAAATTTAGTTGTTATAAGAACCCTACAAAACATACCAAAATTCATTTTCATTTCGTATTTGAATGTTCCAAAATCAGTCAAAGTCTAACTCTTATACGTTGACATGTATATGTGCACTTGCATAAGGTCAATTTTTATACGACAGCTCATATGTCAAGAAACACCTAAAAGTGAATTTCTGAACAGAACTTGCAAGTTACAAAAATATTTTGTGCTTAAATGTGATAAATTCAATATGAATTGTTTCTGTGTTAGTTATAAAGTTACTGCTGATTTTGATTTTGTCAATTTATTGGTAGTTAACATGGTAGTTAACCATACTTTTCCTAATTGCTACAAATTTATAGTAACCACATTTTTCAATTTTAACATTTGTTTACCAATTTTTCACCATTTCACATCACACCTTCTTCATATTTTGTTGCATTTTAGTAGTTAGAGTTTGCTTTAGTAAGTTATGCCATATCATTATAGAACTGTATTTTGTAAAGACTGGGCTGTTAGAAAATGAAAGAAAGTCTGTTATGAAATTTAGTAAACAACTGTACATGTTTAACCCCGCCACATTCTTTATGTGCCTTTCCCAAGTCAGGAGCCTGTAGTTCAGTGGTTGTCGTTGGTTCATGTCTGTCATATTTGTTTTTCGTAAATTGTTTTGTTATAAATTAGGCTGTTAGTTTTCTCAATTGAATTGTTTCATATTTTTCATGTCAGGGCCTTTTATAGCCGACCATACAGTATGGGTTTTCTCATTGTTGAAGGCCGTACGGTTGCCTATAATTGCTTACATCCACTTCATTTGAGTTTTGGTTGATAGTTGTCTCATTGGCAATCATACCACATCTCGTTATTTTTATATGTATTGGTTAATCTACTAATTTTTAAACAGGGAAACCAAAATAGTAGTGAAGGAGACAATACATCACTGTTATTAGGATTAGCAGCAAAGCCAATACCATGGATCTCCCTAATTATCTAGTACAAGATGCTGGCAGAACACAGGTATGTCAAGGGATATAATTCACCCTAATAATTGGGATTAGCAGCCAAAGCAAATACCATGGTCCTCCCTGATTATCTGGTACAAGATGCTGGCAGAAAACAGGTATGTCAAGGAGATAAATTACCCCAATGATTAGGATTAGCAGCCAAAGCTAATACCATGGACCTCCATTATTATCTAGTACAAGATGCTAGCAGAACACAGGTATGTCAAGGAGATAATTCACCTCATGAAAGAAATAGACCTGTTTATTTTTATTTTCATTGTTTAATTTGTAAAGTTGATTTTGATGGACAGCACCAACTGTTGGGTTGGTCTTTACTGTTCTGAAGATTGGTTATTGGTTATTGAATCAAACAAATAGCAATTTAATACCCTTATTTTTGTTTTCAGTATATATATGTAAATGCCTATGACCAATTTATTCCCATTTTATTTTCAGATTGAACCGGGATCCATAACTTGTCTTGGCATCATGGGAAAAATTGACCAAGTAGACTCTGTCACAGGAAGTCTTAAGTTACTATGACAACAAGAATGCTTAGATGTGATTATGTGATTGGAAGATATGTGATTTTATGTTCAATGCTTTCACTGTAGCATTTGTCATGTACAGTATACATGCTATTTATATCATCAACTTTTGGAACATTCCAAGCAATGTTAAAGGGTGCTTAGTATGAATCGTACTTAAAATGATGGTTGGATCTCCAACAGGTGCTTTAAGCTTAAGCATGGTTAGTCACATTTGAACCAAAGTGAAAAATCTATAAAATGTGTATAACAACCACTGTCCTTAGTTTTGACTATACTCTATTGAGTACTTTGTGTCAAAAGCTGATTAATTCAATATTTGCCATGATCATGGAATTGTCAATGATCTAACATTGGTTTTCTAACTACTTTCTTGTGGTCATGGACATTTTTAAAATCCATTCAGATCTTAATGGAAATATTAGCATTACAAATCTAACATATTTTTGTCATTTGCATTTAAAATACACTATTAAAGGAGTAGGTCTGGTAAGACCCTTTTTGCCCCAAAATAAAGCATTTTACAAATTTGTTAACTTTTAGCTATTTATTGGAAAGTAGAATACTTTTGTTCCATAAATATGGGCTGTTTTATACGACCGCAAAAATTTTGCGGTCGTATATTGGTATGACGTTGGCGTCGTCGTCGTCGTCGTCGTCCGAAGACACATTGGTTTTCGCACAATAACTTTAGTTTAAGTAAACGGATCTCTATGAAATTTTACCATAAGGTTCAATACCACAAAAGGAAGGTTGGGATTGATTTTGGGGTTATGGTACTAACAGTTAAGGAATTAGGGGCCAAAAAGGTCAAAAATAAGCATTTTGTAACTTCCAGACAATAACTTGTGTGTTAGTGTATGGATCTCTGACATTGTATCGCAAGGTTTCATATCACAAAGGAATGCTGGGATTGATTTTGGGGTAATTGCCTCAAAATTTTAGGAATTAGGGGCCAAAAAGGGCAAAACAACCATTTTTCTAGTTTCAGGACAATAACTTGTGTGTAAGTGTATGGATCTTTCTGAAATTGTACTACAAGGTTCCATATCACAAAGGGAAAAATAGAATTGAGTTTGGGGTAATTGCCTAAAACGTTTAGGAATAAGGGGCCAAAAGGGCCAAAATAAGCATGTTTCTAGTTTCCAGACAATGACTTGTGTTCAAGTGTATGGATCTCTCTGAAATTGTACTGCAAGGTACCATACCTCAAAGGAAGGCTGGGATTGATTTTAGGGTAATTGCCTCAAAATTTTAGGAATTGGGGCCAAAAGGGCAAAAACAAGCATTTTCTAGTTTTAGGACAGTAACTTGTTTGTAAGTGTATGAATCTTTATCAAATTGTACTACAAGGTTCCATATCACAAAGGGAAAGCTGGGTTTGAGTTTTGGTGTAATTGCCCTAAAAGCTTAGGAATTTGGGGCCAAAAGGGCAAAAATCAAGCATTTTCTAGTTTCAGACAATAACTTGTGTTCAAGTGTATCGATCTCTCTGAAATAGTACTGCAAGGTACCATACCACAAAGGAAGGCTTGGATTGAGTTTGGGAATGATGAATCATAAGGCGGTTCCAAAAATATTGGGGGATTTTTTCCTTTTTTCCGTTTTTTTCTATAAAATTTTCCATTTTAAGTTGGTTATTTCTGATTTTTATATAAAAGCAAATAATAATGATACGGTTTGATTTCATCAAAATTGAAATATTGGGGTTCTTTGATATGCTGAATCTAACCGTGTATTTTAGATTCTTAATTTTGGTCCCTTTTTCAAATTGGTGGTTTACATTAAGGTCCAAAGGGTTCAAATGATTTTGGGCCCCGTTATCAAATTGGTCCACATTGAGGTCAAAAGGGTCCAAATTAAACTTTGTTTGATTTCATCAAATTGAATTCTTTGGATTCTTTGATATGCTGAATCTAACCATGTATTTAGATTTTGGATATTGGACCATAATAGGTAAATTAAAAATTTTAAGTTCTTAGACCACATTCATTATGTGTCAGAAACCTATGCTGTGTCAAATATTTAATCACAATCCAAATTCAGGGCTGTATCAAGCTTGAATGTTGTGTCCATACTTGCCCCAACTGTTCAGGGTTCGACCTCTGCGGTCGTATCAAGCTGCGCCCAGCGGAGCATTTTATTGACAATACAATGAACATGCATCAGGTACTAGCATCATAAATTCATGCAATATTACTGAAATCTTCACAATTTTAGCATTTTAATTTTAAGACGGTTTTTGTCTAAAATGGAAGTGGCCGCATTTGTGTTCAGTCTTAATATTTAAATATATGATGTATTTGATGATAATACATAACATATATAAAGGTTGAGACTGAATACTAATGGGGCCACTTCCATTTTGGACAAAAAACATCTGAAAAGTGTTATTTTATGGCATATTTGATAGACTTTTCATACTCGAGCTTGATTTGAGCGTCTTTCATAACCAAATCAGTTCAAATCTTTTACATCAACTAATAGAATTGACTGAAGTAGACACTTAAGTATTTATAAAATGTAAAAACTCTTTCATCAGATATACTTCGAATTTTAGGCCCAAACTAGCCCTTACCGGACCTTCTCCTTTGTTTCACGTATAAAAGGGAGTATAATATCTGTTAAATGTATTTTCATTCAGAACTTTTGATGGCAATTTTTCATGATGATTCTGTTAATTCACAGTGAATCATGAAAAAGACATATTTCCTTATATTCTAAATATTAGGGTCTACATGGGTTTACAGAATAGAAAATAAAGGGACAAGAAATAAAGCATAGAGAAAAGTGGTGAAAAATATGGAAGAAAGATAAATGGGGTGCTTAATTATAAAGAATAGAGAAATAATATGAAAAAATATACAGAATAGAGAAAAATGACCTAAACAATTTAAGATACAGAAATGAAGACTTCTGATCCTCAGCAGACCCTCAAATACAAAAAAGAATTTTATTACATAATAAAATATTTGAGCGTCTGGGTGAGGGCAACTGAAAATCAGAAGTAATTATTCTGTAACGTGATACAATCAATGCCACCAATGTAATGTTTAACCGAGTTACCTTGTATATGTACTGTATATTAGCATGAAAAACAGAATTGTAATTTGATCTCATGTACATTTCTACATTTATTTATGAGCGCCATGTACTGTTAATATTTTCATGTGCCATTCATATAATCAGTACATTTTATTGTTAGCTATACATTGTACTACAATCTGATTGAAATATTCTATATACATGTATTTACATTTTTCACAAAAGTATTTCATCAGCTAATTTCATCTCGCATTTACTGTGGTAAATTGCAGTTAATTCTTTAGAATAATGTAAAACGTGCAAAGAAAGGAAACTGTATTTAAAGGATTCACTGTGTGTGCAGTATTTGTGAAAAAATGCTGTTGACCTCATTTTAAAAATGCAGAAAATATAGATTCTACCACTTTATCACGTTTCATACAATGATTGTTCTCTTGAGACAATTTTTTCAAATTTGATATTCGTAGGATACCAATTTTCGCGGGTATGGATAAACCATGAATTCAGATGTTCAAAGAAATGCCAATTATCTATAGGAATTGTATGTAAATTTTAGCAAATATCCATGATAATACAATTTTCCTCAATCAACGAAAAATGGTACCAACAAAAATAAATGAATGCACAGTGTGAGGCCTGCAGAGCATTTAAATGTTTAACCTTTAACTGTCAATTGAGAAGTATTGTATCACACAAGATATTGTGGTGGAATCTATTTCTTTAATGATTTTTAGACTATAACTGGGCAAACATACCTTTCTTTCCAATGATAGAAAAAAGATTGTGTCCTTTATATGTGAAGTCATCAGACATTGTCTTCTGACTACACAATAGCAAAATTACAGGAAAGGAAGAAAATTGATGTCATATATGAATTTTGACCAATGAAGAATTGAGATCAAGGGACCACATGCTGATTATAAAATATATATATAATTATACGTAATTAACTAACTTGAATAATTCAGTCGTTATATTCCGCTGATCTACAATTACTACTTTAATGCCTGAATGCACAGATTATAATGACAAAACCTGCGGGTCCCAAAAGTTTTTAAAACAGAAAGTATAACGAAGTGTTGTCAGATCCTTGTAAGTGAAGTGTGAACACAGGATCTGTATTTCAATTTTGTCTCACGTGCCATGGAAGTTGCAGATAGTGAGACATAGTGATTGCTTTTCCGGCAACGGCTTCGGAGACAGCGTCAACAGTTGTTAAGTTTTCTGCTTCAGTTAGTTTGATAGGATCTACTTGTGATAGATCAATGATATTTTCTATAAAGTTGCATTACTATCAGTACATATCAGTTTGACGACTATTTTGAGGAAAAAAAAAAACCCAATAATAAAAAATTTAAAAATTTAAAAAATTAAAATTTTAATTTTGGTAAATTAAAAAAATTTTAAACCTAAATCAAAGTAAATAATTTAAACCCTAAATTTTTTTTTTCAAAATAAAAGAAAATTTTTTAAATATTAACCCATTTTAAAAAAAAATTAATTTGAAATGGGAAATTTAAAATTAAAAATTTTTTTCTTTTTTTTTTAAATTTGAGGGAAAAATTTTTCATTTTGGGTTCTTGAAATTTCCCCAAAAGAAAAGGGAAAAATTTAGAAATTTTTTGGAAAAAAATAAAGGAAAAGTTTTTTAAAATTTTTGAAAATTTGGAAAAATTTTTAAAAAATTTTAAAAAATAAAGAAATAAAAAAATTTTGGCAAAAAAAATAAATTTTTTTTTAAATTTTCAATTTTAAAATTTAAAAAAAAATTAAAGGAAAATAAAAAAATTTTTTGGCAAAATTTTAAAAATTTTATTTTTGAAAATAAAAAATTTTAAAACTAAATTTTTAAAGGCAAAAAAGTTAAGGGGACCCAAAAAAATTAAAAACCATTTTGGTTTTTTAAAAAAAAATTTGCCAAAAAATAAATTTAAATAAAATTTAAATTTTTTAAATTTTTTTGAGGAAATTTTAAAATTAAAAATTTTAATTCAAAACAAAATTTTTTAAAATTAAAACATTAATTTTGGATTTAGGAAAAAAAAATATTTTTTAATTTTTGGTGGTAAAATAAATTTTGTTTTGATAAATTTTTTTTTCAATTTTTTTAAAAAATTAAAAAACCAAAAATTTTTAAATAAAAACCAATTCACGCGGTTTTAATTTTTGCCCTTCCTTTTTTAACCAAAATTTTTTTTAAGTTTTCTTTTTAAAATGAAAATTTTTTTTTTAATTTTTTGATTTTTAAATAAAAAAGGAAAATTTTCCATACACCCTTAAACCAAAAAAAAAAAATTTAAAAAAAAAATTAAATCAATTTTAAAAAAAAATATTAAAGAAAAAAAAAATTTAAAAAAAAAAGGAAAAACCTCCCAAAATACCCCAAAATTTTGTTTTGAAAAAATTTGAAAAAAGGATAAAAGTAAACAAAAAAATTTAAGCCCACGGGTAAAAATCTTTTTAAAACCCCAAACAAATTTTTTTTGGGGTTCAAACTTTTTTTTATTTCCCCTCTATTTATTTCTTTTCCCTCAAAAATTTTCCCTCTAAAACTTTCCCCCTTATCCCAAATCCCCCAAATTAAAACCTTTTTTATTTTTTTTTAATCCAAATTAATAAAAAAAACCCCCCTTTTCCCTTTAAATTTTCCTTTAAAATAAAAAATTTTTAAATTTAAAAAATGGCCATAACAAAATTTTTTTTCAAAATTTAAATTTTAACCCTTTTTAAATTAAAACAATGGAAAAAGGTTTTAAAAATTTTGTTTAATAACAAAATTTTTTAAATTTTAAACTTTATTTTAAAAAAAAATTTTTTTAAATTGGGAAAATTTTATTTTTTCAAAAGGAAATCCCTTTTAAAATTTTAAAAAAAAAAAAATATTATTGGGTTTTAAAATTTTGAAAAATTTTTTATTTTAAAAAAGCAATTTTTATATTAAAAATGGGGATTTTTGAAAAAAAATTTAATTTTTGAAAATAAAATGGAAATAAAAACAAAAATCCCTTTGTGAATTTTTTTTAAAAAGAAGGGAATTTCCAAAATGGGGAAAATAGTTTTAAAAAAATTTTAAAAATTTAAAACAAACTTTAAAAGTTGGAACCCAAAAATTTTAAATTGGAATTTTGGGAATAAATTTTAAATTTAAAATTTTTTAAAACAAATTAAAAAAAAAAAAGTTTTTTTTAAAATAATTAAAAAATGAAAAAAAAAAAATTTTTTTGGAAAAATTGGTTAAGTTTTTTTTATTTAAAAAATTTAAATTTTTAAAAAAAATTTTTGGGGGGAAAAAAATTTACTTTTTTTAAAATTTTACCCAAAAAAAATTAAAAAAATTTTTTAAATTTTCTGGGCGAATTTAATTAAAACCAAAATAAACCTTTAACCCTTTTCTTTAATAAATTTATTGGGGCCCCCCAAATTTTAAAATTTAAATAAAAACCCCAAAGGAAACCAAAATTTGGTTAAAAATAAAAAACCAAATTTTTTAAAAATAATTTTTAAAAAAAAACCCAAAACGGGCTGGGGTTTTTAATTTAAAAATAATTTTTTTCGAAAAATTTTCCCCAAGGGTGTCATTAAAAAAAGGGTTTTTACCTTTGTTTCTTTTTCCCCTCCCCATTTTAAAAATTTTTTAAAACTTTTCAAAATTTTAAAGTAGAAAAATTCCGTAAATTTTTCCCTTTGAAAATTTAAATTTTATTTTTTCAAAAAATTTAAAAGGAATAAAATTTTTAAAATTTAAAAATAAATTTAAATTAGGTTTATTTTTCCCCAAAAAATTTAAAATAAGAAATAAATTTCTTTTAAAATTTTTTTCCAAAAGAAATAAACTATTTTGAAAAGAAAAAAAAACTTTAAAATTTAAAATTTTAAAAAAATTTTTTCCTTCGGGAAAATTTTGTTCAATTTTTAAAATTCATTTTAAAATTTTAAAAATCAAAAACCAATTTTTTTTTTTAAAAATGGAAATTTTTAAAAAAATTTTTAAAAATTTTAAAAAATGGGGTTTCAATTTAAAATAAAAATGAACGAACGAAAATTTAAAAAATTTTTTATTTAAAAAATTTAAATTTTGGATTAATTTTAAAAAGGGGTTTGGAAAAAAAAATTTAAATTTTTTATATTTAAATTTTTTAAAAAAAAATTTTTAAAAAATTTTAAAAATTTTGCAAACTTTTTTTTTTAAATTTATTTGTTTAAATTTTTTAAACCAAACAACAAATTAAATATAAAAATTCCCCAAAATAAATTTTTAATCAAAACCCGCCATAAAAAAAAAGTTTTTATATTTTTATTTAATTAAAATGAAAAATTTCCAAAATTTTAAAAAAAAAAAAAATACTTTGTTTTGGGAAATTTTAAAAAAAAAAATTTTTACAATTTTAAATATCCTTTTTTAAAAAACCCAGGGGTTAATTTGATAAAAATTTTTCCCCAATTTGGAAAAATATTGGGTTTAGGGGAAAAATTTAAAAAAAAATTTATTTGATAAAAAAAATTAAACTTAAATTTCCTGAAAAATTTTGAAAATTTTTAAATAAAAAAAACCAAAAAATTAAAATTTTAAGCAAAATTTGGGAAAAAAATCTTAAATTAAAAATTTTTGGAATTAAAAAAATTTTTTAAAAGTTTTTTTAAAATAAAAATTTTATTTTAATTAAAAAACAATTTAAAAAAAATTTTCAACCAAAGCGTTTTTTACAAAAATTAATTACCCATTATTTATTTTAAATTCTTTTTGAAAAAAATTTTAAAAAACCAAATAAAATTTTGACGGAATTTAAAAATTTTTGGTTTGGGAAAAATGAAAGGGAAAAAACCCCCAAAAATTCTTTTTAAATTTTCCAAACAAAAAATATTTAAAAAATTTTAAATTTAAAAATTTTTAAAATTTTGACAAAATTTTAAGTTCAAAATTATAACTTTTAAAAGGAAAAAAAATTAAATTATTTAAAATTCCCATTTAAATATTATAAAAAACGCCCGGGAATTTTTATTAATTAAATTAAAAAACCCAAAAATTGAAAAAAATGGTTTAGTTTCAATAAAACATTACAAATTTAAAAAAAAAATTTAAAATTTAAAAACCCCTTAAACCTTTTTGGGAATTTTTATTTTTTTGGGAAAATTTTTGGGGCCCAAAGTTTTTTTAAAATTTTAAAAATTTAACCCTTCATTTTTTACGAAAAAAATTTTTAAAACAAAAAAATATTTTTAAAACCTAAAATTTTTTAAAATTCTTAAAAAAAATTTTTTTTGGGGGTTTTAAAATTTAAAATTTAAAAAAAAAATTTTTTTTAAAAAAAAAAATTTTTGAAATTTTTGAAAAATTTTCAATTTGTTGGAAATTTAAACCCAAAATTAAAATTTAAATACCAAATCACAAAATTTTTTTGGTTAACCACCAAATTCGGGGATTTCCAACTAAAAAAAAATTAAAAAAATTGTTTTATTAAATTTTACAAATTTTAAAAATTAAAATTTAAAATAAAAATTTTAAATTGTAACAATTAAACCGAAATTTAAGGTTAAAAAGGTTTAAACAAATTTTAAATAATAAAAATTAAAAAAAATTGAAAAATTTTAAAACGGGAATTGATTTTGGGTTTTAAAAATTTCCAAACCCAAATTAAACCAAAATATTAATTTCCTTATTTTGAAATATCCCCTTTTTCAAAATTTCAAAAACCTTTTAAATTTTTTACAAGTAAAAGTAAAAAAATTTTAAATAATTTAAAAAAAACCCAAAATTTTTTTAAAATTTTTTAAAAAAAATTTTTTAAAAAAAATAAAAACTTGAATATAAACCTCTTTTTCAAAAGCCATTTTATAAAAATAACAAAATTTACAAAAATTGGTAAAAATTACTTTAAAGGGCAATAACTCCTTAAGGGTCAACTGAC
Source organism: Mytilus coruscus (assembly GCA_017311375.1). Classification (NCBI taxonomy): domain Eukaryota; kingdom Metazoa; phylum Mollusca; class Bivalvia; order Mytilida; family Mytilidae; genus Mytilus; species Mytilus coruscus. The sequence continues at coordinate 15,236,494 of CM029606.1, read as the reverse complement.
CATTTGATCATGTTGACTTATTTGTAGATCTTACTTTGCTGAACATTATTGCTGTTCACAGTTTATCTCTATCTGTAATAATTTTCAAGATAATAACCGAAAAAAAAAATCCTTAAAATTACTAATTCAGGGGCAGCAACCCAACAACCCATTGTCCGATTCATCTGAAAATTTCAGGGCAGATAGATCTTGACTTGATCAACAATTTTACCCCATGTCAGATTTGCTCTAAATGCTTTGGTTTCAGAGTTATAAGCCAAAATATACATTTTACCCCTATGTTCTATTTTTAGCCATGGCGGCCATCTTGGTTGGTTTGGCAGGTCACGGACACAATTTTAAACTAGATACCCCAATGATGATTGTGGCCAAGTTTGGTTAAATTTGGCCCAGTAGTTTCAGAGGAGAAGATTTTTGTAAAAGTTAACGACGACGGACGACGGACGCCAAGTGATGAGAAAAGCTCACTTGGCCCTTCGGGCCAGGTGAGCTAATAATTTGTTGTTAGGTTTACGTATACAGTAACAATAGAGAAAGGAAATATTTTAACAAAATAAATAATTTTGATGTTCATAGTAATGAAGTGGAAATTTATATTAGTACCAAACACTTAACAAAGCTGGTATATAGACCAGATATAACCCTGAATAACATTAAATAACAAAAAAAAAAGCATTACAATTAGTATCAACAGGTCAAATAAACAAGAAAGTACGATTTGAGAGTACTCGCAGTTACTGACAGCTAGTTAAAAGCCAAAACAATTAATAATAAAAAATCATGCATCAGAGACTAAAATCAACTAAAACACATCCCAAGGATTTAGTATTTTAACGTCATGGACAGTCAAAGAAGACATGACTAGTGCAATGCCAAAAATAAATGTATCGACAGACAGTAGGATAGTTAGGAGTTTAACCTCTTTATAGATCAAAATGAACGTGGGTGTGTCTTTAAACATCCCGTTTGAAAAGAATACAAATTTAGTTATGTTTTAATTTGCTGATGACAAAATCGATATTAGTGCCAATGTAAACTATATTCAAAGATCTAATTACAACATTGGTAAGATAACCTGAACTACATTGTAATAAGTTTATTTAAAGGTTCGATGAGTTTACGGATCATATAGTGATTTCCGCTTTAAGTACAATATTACCGTAAAATTTAGGATGTGAAATACCGTTTTTAATCAGTTTTCTACAGGTACAGCCAAATTTACTAATCAAATCTTTGTATCTATGAAAGAACTTAGCAAAAGTTTTACGTAATTTATGGTAACGAAATCCCTGACTTAATAATTTACTAGTGATGCATTGATTACGTTTGTTAAAATCTATGACATCACTACACATGGGCATAACGAACGAGTTGGGATATATACACACCGTATGATGGAGCCAAAGGAACATTGCCGTCTAAAAAGGAAAATTAACAATAGGGAATGAAAAATCGTCTCTTTTGTCGTAAATTTTCGTATGGAGTATACACTATTATGGCTTGATCAGAAAAGTGTAAAATCCTGTTTAAATTCTCTGAAGAAATTTCCTAGATGAACAGTACTTATTTGAAGTTACTCATATCATAACTTTGGAACTTATTCATTGTGCTAACATTTTCTTAGTAAATACATCATCAATTGCTGCTTGTTTTTTATGTCCAGTGGCAAATATTTCAAATATATTCAGGACAATTAGTTAATACATATGCTCAATGTTTCAAACGAAAAACAATAAAAAAAGTTGCCAGATTTCTTGCAAAATGTGGGGTATTGGTGTTTGAAACAGTCTGTTGTGAGTTGCGGTATTTTTGGTAATTCCTCTTACCCCCTTTATACGTTTAATCATATAAATGTTGTCAAGACACCAATGACCTGCCCTTTATATCATTGTTACTTACACAATATCTCCTAAACGTAGTTTTCTTTGGCGAGGATTCAAAATTACATATGAAATAACATCCTGGTCTTCATCGGAACCTGTAATATAAAATAGAGAATGGAAGCGGGAATATGTCAAAGAGACCACAACCCGACCTAAGAGCAGAAAACAGCCGAAGGCCACCAATGGGTCTTCAACACAGCGAGAAAATCCAGCAAACAGAGGCGGGCTTCAGCTGGCCCCAAAACAAAAATGTGTACGAGTTCAGTGAAATGGACGTCATACTAAACTCAAAAATATAAATGAACTAAATTTAAAACTATATATGATTACATTAAAATACCATTTTGACTGCACCAGATGTGCATTTCGACAATAAATGTCTCTTCAGTGATTCACGAACACAATTTTATAGTCAAATTAACTAGGTAAAATATTTACAAAACATTCAAATATTTTCGATTTGGTACATCAAATTAACTTTTATCTTGTATTTTTGTAATGTTTCTTTATTGGAAATTCACGAGGAGGGAAGGGTTCTTAGGGTTTAAACCCCACTTGTCTTCTAGATTTATTTTATATGATGTAAAATATAGGCTGGAACCTAGACAATTACACAGGTGACAGCTAGATGCCTTAATTTGTATACACAGGGTCATACACAAATCTACATCAGGTGTAGTATTATGTAAGCATATTATACCTGGTTTTATTAATTGACCAGGATAAACATTTGCATATCATTATATACCTGGTTTCTGTGTGAATTACAGACTTCATAGTTTGTACAGGCAGCTCTAGGTCATTTTAACATTAATAGATATAAATTGATGTGGTTTGAGTGCCAATGAGACAACTCTCCATCCAAGTCACAATGTGTAAAAAGTAAACAATTATAGGTCAAAGTACGGCCTTCAACACGGAACCTCGGCTCACACTGAACAGCAAGATATAAAGGGCATTTGTACCAATTTGATTGCACTAGATGCATTTCTACAAACAATGTCTCATCAGTGATACTAGAGGCTTAAATATTTCTAAATCCAAAACTTATTAAACAAGAATGTGCCCATAGTACACAGATACCACAATCACACTATCATTTTCTATGTTCAGTGGACCGTGAAATTGGGGTCAACACTCTAATTTGGCATTAAAATTAGAAAGATCATATCATAAGTAACAGGTGTACTAAGTGTCAAGTTGATCAAAAACTACCTTGACCAAAAACTTTAACCTGAAGCGGTACAGACAAACAGACGAACGGACGGACGAACAGATGGACGCACAGACCAGAAAACATAATGCCCATAAATGGGGCATAAAAATTGAAGAGCTGATAAATCCAAAAAGGACCAAAAGTGTAGCTTAAAGATGTTCAATCCTCTTGTTTTTGAATTTTTGCCAGATATTCGGAATCCTCTGGTTGTAGCCATATAGTGCCATTAAAAATTTTGCCCACTAACCCCTACTCTTCTTTCCATAATTTGATTACATATAGTTCAAAATGTCATCTTTAAAAATCTTATAAAATCCTTGTTATTTTTTCAATGTTTTTGAAGGAAAAATGTGCCAATGTTAAATGTAAGAAAAATCTAGAGAGAATAATTTCCCGCCAAATTTTCAATAGCTTATATCTCGAAAACAAGCACACGGACCCTTAACTTTTTTATACTTTTTTAGTTCCTTTATTTATATACTATCAATTTATAACAGTCTTTTAAAAAGTTTGTTATTTTGAAACAGAGTAGCGAACATCCTTAAGATGGACAAGTTAAACTTACTATAATCGCTTGGATTCATTCCAAGGTTCTTTAACCTATTCCTGATGAGATCACCAATGTCGGAATGTTCTGTATCCTTGCCCAGGAATGGTTGTTTGGGAAATGATGGTCGTACTGTTTTCTTTTTGAACGATTGATTATTGGCATTGTTGTTACGCTCTTTTCCGTCCTACAAATATAAATCTTCTCAATAAAGAAAATATTGATAGATTTATTTCAGTTTTTAGTAATACATAGACCTGCAATACCAAGGATTTGCAATAAGCCAAAGTTACATGATATCACACGGCCCGCAAGATTTTGTTGAAAATGTTGAATGTACAGATTACAATCTTTACATCTCAAAAATACCAAAAACTATCTTATTATACATGTATGTGCAATTTCTTTTTAAAAAATCATTTAGTTTATTGCATCATAATTATCAAAAGTAAAACAAAAGTTTAAAATTTGCAGACTCCATCCATTTCTGTGTTGTTAAATCAGAATTTGTTGTATACATGTTTCTGATTCATATCTAACAATATTTGAATTAACAAAAAGAAAAAAAATAATGCTGTGAAAGCTTATAAATGAAATTGCCCCTGGCAACCATACTGATTCCCTTCCTGCAAGCTTATGTGTAACCTCCACAAAGAAAAAATAAATTCTCAATTTAAATATATGTTATGTTAAGCAGACATTTTAGTTGCTCATTAAAAAGCAATTTAAAGGCTAAAAGCATTAACCATCCTCATGAGAGTAAATAAATTTTCTTGAAAGTTGTCCATTCTACTTTTAATTTAGTAAAAATTATTACATAGGTCGCAAGAAAATACTGTGGTTTCGTAGTCAAATAAAAAAAACCCAATAATTTCACCTGTGAATTTTTTTGCTAAATCACTCTTCTGACATAATACAACTACATATGTTGTCAAGACCCAAGCAATGGTGTTGCATCAAAACAAAAAGAAAATGAGTAAAAAATAAAGTTCCTTGCATTTAATATTTTATTTACACAAAAGTTAAGTAATAACAAGAATGTGTCCCTAGTACACGGATGCCCCACTCCCACTATCATTTTCTATGTTCAGTGGACCCTGAAATAAGTTTCAAGTTGATTGGACTTCAACTTCATCAAAAACTACCTTGACCAAAAACTTTAACCTGAAGCGGGACAGACGGACGAACGGACGGATGGATGCACAGACCGAAAAACATAATGTCCCTAGGTGGGGCATAAAAAGAATAACTAATCCAAGAATTCAAATATAAAAAAAATATTCATCTTGAGATCAATCAACAGTGACAATTCACTCATGCTCTATGCACAATTCATGTTTTATTGGATCATTCATTAAATATTTTATGATATTTGAATACTTGTATTAGTTATTCTGTCATTATTTTAATAAATTAACAGAGTTGCTCTTGTTAAACTTTAGTAAACCTTAGGTAAAGTTACCTTTATCAAGCAGGTGGGGATTCAGAGAGGGTTGCACCTGGTGTGCACCCCTAAAAAAAATATAATGTAATATATAGGTTAAATTGCAGTACATTTTGTAGGGATAATGTCCTCTGTTTTCTAATTCTCAGGAGCACTCCCCCCATCCCCCACCCTCCCGCCCCTAATGTCAAATCCTGGATCGGCACCTGTCATGAGTATCACATGATCAATATTGATTTCAATACTCTACAATCATTCTACACCTGGTACTGTTAATTGAGAATTGAATCAGGCATTTACAAATGTGATTGTTGAACAATGTTCAATAATGTGAGATATTTTTATTATGAATTTTTTAAATGCTGCATACAAATGATGCTTTCAAATTTGAAATGCCAGTTTTTATTTTATGCAAAACCTATCATGTTGACCATGTTGCAATTTTGACAATAATAAAATAACATAGCAAAATATCTGAATTAACAGTACCGGGTAGGCTGGCCGGAGACTGCAGTTCAATTCCCCGTTTCAGAATCTAAAGGACTATGGGTAATCTCAATGTTCGTACACTAAAATGAAAATAACGTTAAGTCATTGGATGAATTTCCATTGTTTAGAATGTTTTTAACCAATCACAACGTTTTGGTGTTCGCTTTTGAAAATATTACCCAGAATGCATTAGATTCTGAAACGGCGAATTCAAAAATGTTTTTATAGCTTTCTATCACACTAAAATAATTACTCCAGCTGTTTCTTTTGTATATTTTGTCTGTCTAACATATAACTTTATCAGTCCAAACATATATCCAATTTTAAGGAAAGTTCCCAAAACACAGCTCATTTGAAGACCAATGAAAAGTCCAGATGCCTCCAGAAATTACCAATTTGGACCTTTTTGCACTTGGTCTTATCCTATCACAGAATAGAAGTGCCTGTATAATATTAGTTCCAAATGGAAGATATTATTTTGAAGAAAAATTATATGTTCCTGACAGAATAAAGGGTAAAGAATATTTGTTCCAACATGAGCAGATATTACAGAATTGTGTATAAAAAAGTTTTTAGAGAAACTTCTGTTAGGAGGGGCAAATATATGTTGACAATACCTCCTTCATAATGTTTTTAAAATATTTTCAGCAGAATTTAACTGAAGCTTTTTCTGTTGTGTGCATACAAAAATTTAATCAAAAATGAAAGAAAAAAAATGGAATGAATGAATATGACCTCAAAACTAGAGGTCCGGTCTGCAGAGCTAAAAAAAAAATTAATACCTACACGCCCTTTGCAAAGTAGATGATTTGCTGAGGTAAACCCCAAAAATAATTTATTAAGGAAATAAATAGGAGGTACAAAAGTAAATCATGTAAGTAAGATTCTGTGAAAGTTTCACAAAATTATGTCCATCTGTTCAGAAGTAGTTGTAGATACAAAATTGGGAGAGATGGAAGAACAAACAGAAGACAGACGGAAGAACAAAGGAATGTACAAACAGATGAATGAACGAAAGGACAGAGAGACAGGCAGACTACCCATCACTATATAAATGCCTGCTTCACTGTAGCTGAGGGTATAATAAGGGATTTAGAAGTTTTAGATACAAAATGTCTCCAGCAAAGTCTCTACTTTGGTAAAGGAAACACCAAAACTGATTTTGAATAAATAACAAAATAGGAGGGGCACATAGTGTTATATGGTTAGGATTATAAAAAAGAGAAAGTGTCAATAAATTGTAATAAGGGGTTAAGGTGGAGTTCAGAATTCAAAACAGATACCCCTCAAATGAGGCAATGGCAAAGTCCATGCTTTAATAAGACAAACCCAAAAATAATTTGGACCAAAAACAAAATAGGATGTGCATAACGGCATTATATGGTTAAGATTCTGAGAAATTTTCATTAAATTATGATTAGGGTTAAGGAGAAGCAGATATATAAGTGTACTATAGTAACAGCAAAAGTCTGTAGCTGACAAAAGGAACAGAATCACTTCCTTAACAGAGTATTTCAAATTCATGTTTAAATTGATCATGATTACAAACACCTATAGTCATGATTACAAAACTAATATTTCTAAATATAATGTGCACTTTTGAATAAATGTACTATAATATATATATATGTGCTATTCAAGAAAGAGATCACTCAAAAGATGTCCATATAAGATATACTCTGTTTCAAAATTTACTTTTATTAACAGTACCAATTTTACTGCACCAGATGGACATTTCAACAATATATGTCTCTTCAGTGATGAGGGAGGTAAAAATATTTGAAAATCTAAAACTTATTCAAATAATGGACAAAAAATAAACCAAAGCCGGGTAAGGGATCAGAGCTTTGCATATATTCCTTAATTTAAAAAATTTTGTAACAGCAAATCTTAATAACACAAAATCTTCTATTTTCATGCCAGTACCAAAGTACCTGCTATGAGCTTTTATGCTTCTTTTTTAAGATACACAAACTGACCGCTCCCAAAACATTTGAATAACACTGCAACTGTGTAATATATCTACTCTAACCAGTGTAAAAGTGTTTCAATCTATGGAGTACCAATTAAAAATACAACACTTTTTACAAATCCTACATAACTAACGTTAGACATAATTTGAAAGACCATAAATATAAATAAAATTTTTGACATTGTGCTAATAAATTAAACCAGATATTGCTTTATAATATTCATCTGACTGGGCCATGTAAAGAGAAATATAGATTCTACCACTGCAACAAGTGTGTTATGATATTTCTCCACTCGAGACAGTTAAATTTTAATATTTAAAGCGCGAGGCTTGCTGAGCTTTTTAAATAATTAAAATTGAACTGTTGAGAGTGGAGAAATATCGTAATACACAAGTTATAGTGATGGAATCTGTTTCTCTAATGACTTTTATCCTTCCTTTTCAAAGATTTGCAGAAAGTTGTGTTCTTTATATGTGACGTCATCAGGCATGGTCGCCTTTTTTCATGACGTCACAATAGGAAATTCAGAAGAAACCAAGAAAATTTGATGTCATAATTAAATTTAGACCAATCATTTGCCAAGAACAGATATTTCACTAGTGAGGAGAAAAATTTTTTCACAATCGGTTGGGAAATGTGAAAATAGTGAAAAAATTAGAGAAAGAATAATAACATTGACTAAACACAATCATTTTAGAGCATGATATCTAGAATAAATTTATTTTAAACTTTTCACAACTTTTAGACAACTTACATCAAGATACAAATTCAGATAAATGAAATGGTAAATTTTATTCAAAGCCCAGACAGGCGAACATTATAAAGTAATATCTCTTTTCATTGTCTAAGCAAAATAAAAAAAAAAAACAAAAATTTTAAAACTGAAATATTAATATACAAAGCAAAATTGAAGAGTCTCTTTTTAATGGGTACTCCTAATATCTAAGGTCTTTAATGATGAGGCGTTAGGTGGTTACTAGCACGATATAGTGTGAATTGCACCAACTTAAACAACTTCTTCATGGAAATTTGTGGCTCATGGAAAAATAAATCCTGTCAAATCAATACATAATAAATATATATATATCATAAACATCTGAAATATAATAACATTTGTAATATACTTTAAGAGGAAGATTTTGTAAACTGTAACAATTTTTTTTAATGGCAAAACAAAATACTCTATTGATAAATAAAACATTTCGAATTTAATGAGCATGGCTCTGATGGAATTGAAAAGGACATACTATTTTGTGTTGACACTTCTTTTTAGAGTGAAAAGTAACATCAATTTTGATTGGTTGATATTATTATCACTGAAAAAATTAACAATTTCTTTTTTTATGTGCTTAACTGGCATCATTTCAAGTGCTGTAAAAATTATTATATTCACAATTTTAACAGTTATTTAGAAATAATATAATAGAATACAATTCACTGTTTTCAGGTTTTTATACTTTATGACTCACTGCATCGATCTATTATTGACCTTACTTACATTACTTTGACTTTGAGATTTCTCTGTTCTATAAATAGCAAAGGGGATTTCTCCTGTTGTAGCAGCTACTCCATGATATAGTTCTCCATAAGTAGGATACTGTGCCAAGGTCACACCCCTTACACGGATCTATAAAAAAATATTCAGGAAACATTATTTTTCATAAAAAACTATTCAAATTAAAATCAATTTGGAAAAAACATGAAAAACATATTTACAGAAAAAAACCATTGTTAAATGTCAGATCATTGTTAAAGACTATATGTCCAAAGGATACCATGCACCACTCACACTTTCACATTTCCATGTTTTGTGAACCGTGAAATCAGCCTCAAAACTACTATTTGGCATAAAATTTTAAGTGATGAACATGTCTTATAAGTTTCAGTTTAATGTGACGACTGGACTGGGATACAGGAGGGATGAACAGATGGACAAACCAGAAAACATTAATGCCCCCTTTACTTTAGAGGGTGTGGCAAACAAATTGGTCTATTTTAGGTAGGTAGGAGGCTACCTGCTATTAATTACTTAAAATTCACTACAAAGGGAGAGATCAAGCTTAACTAGCAAGGAAGGGGCGGTCAGTAATCAGGGATGTAGATTCCCATTCCCTCTTTATTTTTATAATTTTTCCGTTCCTACTTTTTATTCTTTCTTTTTCCCAGATCCCAAATTTTTTACTACCTATATCCAACATTTCCCCACCCCAAATATATCCCACATCCCACTTTTTACCCCTATATCCCACATCAAGGATCTGGAAATTTTTCACTTAAAAAAGTTGGTTGAAATTAATCACACCAGATGCATAGCATCAACGAAAAGTATTTACTGTTTCATCGCATTTACTTCATTAAATTTCTTACCGTTTTTCTAAAAATGTTCAAGAACAGTTTATGGAATGCAACAGTTTAAAATTAAAATGATTTCAATAACTCAAAATGGTAAATTTCAAAGATATTCGCTAACATTGCTTTCGATTTTGAAGATGAAATTAAAACCAGAAGTTTCACTAAAATACTAAAGTACAATAATTTCGGATTCATTTCCGGGATTTGTTCTGTTAATCAAAATGACAGGAAATCATCATTTTTTAAATTTTATTAACTTTAAAAGTGTTTGAATAAAACATAATAGTTGCACTTGTTTAATTTAGCATGAAATTATTTTTCATTTTACGATTTAGTGTCTCATCTCCTGAGGAAGACAATTCATGCATGCGTATAACTTGGAAAAATAAAGCACATAGTTGACTCATGCTGAAAAACGGTAAGAAATTTAATGAAGTAAATGTGATGAAACAGTAAGGAAAGTTTTAATTTTTAGATCAGAATTGACGATCATTTTGCTGAAAAGTTATTAAATAATGAAATGAATGGGGAATGTGTCCATGGGACACAGATGATGCCCCTGTTTGCATATCATATAAAGTTATAAAGGAACATAACTGACGAACGGTAAAAGTGACGCTACCCAAATTTGTACTTGATTTGAGTTTTGTGGTAATAAGTATTGTGTATAAGTTTCATAACATTTGGTTGAGGCAAACTAAAGTTAGAGAACGGAAACGAAAAATTCAGCAATTTTTCCATTTGTAAAGGGGCATAACTTTAGAACAGTAAAAGTGACACCACCAAAATTCAAACTTGATCTGTATTTTGTGGTAATAAGCATTGTGTATAAGTTTCATAACATTTTGGTTGAGGCAAACTAAAGTTAGAAAACGGAAATGAAAAATTCAGCAATTTTCCATTTGTAAAGGGCATAACTCTAGAACGGTTAAAGTGAAGCCACCAAAATTCAAACTTGATCTGTGTTTTGTGGTAATAACCATTGTGTATACACATGGTATAAGTTTCATAGCATTTGGTTGAGGCAAACTAAAGTTAGAAAACGGGAACCAACTTTGGGAAGTACGTGCGTGCGGACGGACAAGGGTAAACTTAATGCCCCTCCACTACGGCAGGGGCATAATAAAAAGTTGTCATTGATGGAATTTCAATTTCTTTAATAATATTATTTCTGAGCTTGTGATCACTGTCCGCTGTGAATTAAAAACACAGGTAAAAATGATTAGCCATCACGAGCCAATATTTCCCGGAGGCATTAATATGGTTATTAGGAGGGCCCTCAGAATTATCATATTATAATGGAGTGGCAGTTTTATGACAGGAAAAGGAATACAAAAAAACAAGCACAAAATGGCGAATAAGAAACCTGATCTCAATAAAATGACCAAAATTGTTTCTGTAAAAAAATAATTTTGACCTAAAAGGATAAATAGCTTTCAGTTTAGGACATGACTGGCAAATATGACCGTTTCCGGACCCTTGTCCCACATCCCCCTTTTTTACCCCTACATCCCACATCCCAGTTTTTACCCGCTTTATCCCACGTTCCCACTTTTACCCTCTATATCCCACATCCCTAAGCCTGTCATCCCCTCAGTAAGAAGTCAACAGGTGCTTTCAGTTCAACTAATTCTTTGCCAACTTTTGCTATGTTTACCTTTTCCTGTACAGTTTTATAGTCCAGTAATCAGTGCAGATTAGAGAACTATCATAATTATTTGTATTATCTTGTCTGTATGGTGACCTATAGTAGTTAACTTCTAAGTCATTTGGTCTCTGGTAGAGATTTTCTCATTGGCAATCATACCACATCTTCTTATTTATAAATCAATGGCAATCATACCACATCTTCTTATTTATAAATCAATGGTAATCATACCACATCATACCACATCTTCTTATTTATAAAGCAATAGGAAGGCTAAACGTTAGGTATTGATAATGAAGTCCATAAATTAATACAGTAAATTCAGAAATTAATGCTTGCATTTATTATTGGGAATCTTTGACCTCTGGCAGAAATGGGAATCTTTGACCTCTGGCAGAAATGCGAAATATAATTATTGCGATTTTAACAATTTTACGAAGGAGAATCACTACTGAAAAGACGAAAGCAAGTTTTTTATCATTGCGAATCTGATACTGTCACATTTTTTGCATTAATAAAATCCTCGCAATAACTTATGAATTTACAGTAAACACTGCAGGAAAGTAACACATACAACTTCCTTTGTGATGTACTTTGGAGGCAAGACATCAAAATGGAAATGTTAGATAAAATTACTTTTATGTATATTGTATATTATTTAAAAACTTACACTTGAGAGATGTCCAGAATTTTCCTCAGCATCAATTCCAAGTAGCAATCTGACAAAAGTGATCAAATAACCCTTCACAAATGTCTGAAATAAATATAAAAAGGTTTTTTAGTTTACATAAGTTAAGTAATGGAATAAAGGAAAATGAGTTTAGAAAAAAATTGAGTTTCTGGACAAGTTTTGTGTTATACTTTTCATTTAGAACAATTTAATTTTTTTGGTGTAGAGAACTGGTTACTAACATACTATTATGTATACAGTGGAACAAATTCACTTATTAATTTTTGTAATGACTGGAATCTGTCCTTAGCAGCTATATATAATCTAAACAGACTATTCTATATTTCTATTATCTGCCTAGCTTAAGATGCATAAGGATAAGATATTCGCCAACCACCTCATTCCTCCATTTATACAAACCAACACGGAAACATACATGATTTTGTGGGGAATAGTGAAAAAGTATTGTATTGTTATCACACTGCTTTTATATGACATCAATTTAAAATAGAATTCCCTACGGCTGGGGTTTCATATGAATAAAGGAGATGAAGGGGTATTGGTCAATGAGACAACATATCAATTGGGTCAGGGGACAGATCTGATATATAAAATAAAAGATTATTTACCTGATATAATAAACTATCTAACATACTGGCACTAAAAACTTGTCCTGAGGCAAACGGTAGTCGAAAGATATGTGATAAAGTAGAACTCATCCCACCTCGTAGTTTCTGAAAAATAAATATTTTCAAGCATTGGTGAAAGTGGAGAAATCCAAAAGTCATTAAAAAATTCAAAATATTGTATTAGGAATATATAAAGGCAAAATATGTCAAAATCTAGAAATACAGCATATTCCTGAAAATTTCATGCATGTGTCAGCAAAGTATTACCTCATGTTTGAAGTATAAGCCAAAAAGGAAGTGACAATACTATAAATCTAAAAATCTCTTTCAGTGCACAAATGTTCAAGGTTGTATCTTGAACTACAGTTGCTTAAATCTACATTATCTTATCTCATTGGCATTCATACCACATCTCCTTATTTTTATATGAACAGTGTCAAGTTTTAAACCAAATACAAATAATTCTTGACACAGAGGCTGGTTTATATGTAACAAATGTTTTCAATTTAGAAGATGGAGAGAAAGATGAACAGAACGACAAAGTGAATCAAGTATTTCACTATGTAACAAAAAATCAATTACTGTGGATTCATTTATTTTCATGGGTACCGATTTTCGTGAATTGAGTAAAATTTACATTTTCATGGATATTCAAGTTTTAAACCAAATACAAATAATTCTTGACACAGAGGCTTGTTTATACATTACAAATGAGCTGTCTGCATGAAGGTCTGACTACAGGCATCACAAAAACTTAACATTGATCAATGGTCCCAAAAAATAAAGTCAATGTCAGATGACCCTGTCAGACATAACAGACCAGAAGCAGTCGACTGATTACTTATATTAACTTAGAAACTGATAAAATCACAATAAATCTTGAAAATGTGATCAAGTTCAGATGAACTTTGTCTCACATTATGCAACATTCATAACAGTAAAAACAAAATTTACAATCATTATTTAAACTATACCTTTTCCATTCTGGAGACATATCGGTTGTATTCGTTATTCGCTTGGAACTGCATAAATCTGATATTGGTTGCCTGACTTAATTCTGTGATGATATTAGTGTGAGGAAATAATCTGTAAGAAATATGATCAAGAATTTGAACATGTTGTTTATTTTCTGTATTTCAATTTTGATTTTATACTTTAGCTAGTTTAAGACAACATATAATAATTATCAGCATGATAATTTGTTAACACTTAAAATCTTATCTATAATTGGCCGTTTCAGAATCTAAAGGACTATGGGTAATTTTATTGTTCGTTTCCCAAAATGAAAATTATGTCATTGGTTGAATTTCAATTGTTTAGGATGTTTTTAACCAATCACGACGTTTTGATGTACACTTTTGAATATATTACCCATAATGCATTAGATTCTGAAACAGCGAATTACAAACATTCAATAATGATTGGAAATCCACAAGCTAATATTGGTTGTAAAATTGAGCTTAACCACACAGCTAAAATTCTTTGTGGGTACATTTCACAAAATCTCCAAACAAAATGTAATCATATAGGGCAAATTGTTAGTTTAAAATTGGTTATTATGTTGTGCACAAAAATTAAAAAAAAAGTAATCTGAAAATTATAAAAGCTTTATTAAAGAGGTAAAATTAAGTATACAATTAACATCTGATGTTTGCCAAATATTCATATGGATAAAACAGACGTTTTGAAATATCATATTTAGTACATGAAATTATGAACCCCAAAAATCTGGACAAGTAGGATAGGTTCAGCATGCAACTAAATGGCACAGTTACAAATCTGTGAATCTACAAACTGTGTATAATCTCTAACCAACATAACCCTTAAACCTTAATAGTGTACTTTCCTATACTAGGCCTTTGTTTAGGAATAATCTCCAAGCACATCAATGTTTTCATTTTAAAATAGTCCTCTTATCACATTATTCAGTCTGTACAGATTCAGAAGTTAACAAGTCAAACAAAATATTCTGTGTATAATCTGTAACTAAAATAAAACTTACTTAAGAATATTCTGTACAGATTCAGAAGTTAACAAGTCAAACAAAATATTCTCTAAATAAAATAAAATTACTTTAGAATAGTCTGTACAGCTACAATTGTCTGTGAATCAACCATAGTCTCTTCCAACTCCCCAAATGATTCTTTGTTCACAATCACAAAATGGCTGCTCTTGTGTATTCCAGCCAGTAACAGGTGATCAATGCTACAAATAAAGCAAACTACATTAGCTTGCTATTACATGTAGAGATGAATGGAGTGCCAAATTAATGAGTATCAAAATACCAAAAATATGTCTGACAATACGATAGTGAATAACTGAATGTATAACCAGTCATTTTGACATGAAGTTAAAGCAAAGATTATGCAAATTCCCACAATGAATGAAAACAGTTAAGCAAGAATATTAGAAATATAAATGACTGGATGATAATGATGGATGGCTGTTTAAAAAGTCCAGTGGCAAATTAAATGCAAATATGTAGGATGAAACCTGATAATGCGATATGAATATGATCCTTGCTTTGTTTCAGAATGACACACTAAGCTGACTTTTTATGTTAGTTTACAAGGTAACAGTCCCCAGGAATACATGTCACTCTAACAGGACACAATATTCTTACTCCAAGCTAACCATTCTTTGCCCTTTCCTCTCAATTTTCAAATCTTGGTTTAAACCTGCCAGGGATCCAACGTGTGATTACCCAAACTAGCACACTTCTATGAGACTACTGAGGTGGTTTATAATGACTTGAAATTTAAAAAGCTACTTTTTAAAATCTTATAAAATCCTTGTTATTTTTTCATTGTTTTTTAAAGAAAAAAATGTGCCAATATTAAATGTATGAATAATCTAGACAGAATCACTTCCTGCTAAATTTTCTAAAACAAATACACAGACCTTTCTTTTCTTTCTGCTTTTCTAGTTTCATTATTTATATACTATCAATGATTAACAGTCAAGGGTCTAACTTAAACAAGTCATTACAGAAAATAACATGCTTACTGTTATTGTGGGAATTCTGAGTTATCTCCTCCTGTCATGAAATGTGTTGAAATAACACATGTCCGTTATTGTACCGTAGAAAGGCTTGTATAGTTCGCACTGGTACATAGTCCGCATCCCCTTCTCCACACGAAATTTTAGGTAAAAAACTTTTGTAACTGTTAGAAAAGGTCTCCGGTAATTTCAAATCCTGTCGCGGTCGTCTGCGGTATTTTCTTGGAAAACCTGTTTTCCATCATCAAACAGAAGCTGAAACTGCTTGTAAATGATTATAGAACGCTTCATGATTGTTAAAATACGTTTAATTCACTTAAAAATAATTTAGAAACTTGTGTATGTTTAAACAGGAAGTTTAAAAGCACATGTAAAAGAAGAAATTAACCGGTGAGAATCGAAATCCGTACATAACAGATATCACTATAATACGACTTTGAAAGTAAAACAGTTCCATCCTTTTGTAAAACAGTCTTTATATATCTATCACATTAATGTTTGAAGGGTCTTAAGCTTATACAAACCATATTAGTCAGTATGAAACACCAAAACGGAACGAACAATAACCGATTACGTTTTGTAGTTTACAAATTCTAAGCTGGTTTACGGTTGTCTTTTCACTATTTTTGTATCGTTTCAATCAATAAGATACCAGTTTATTTCAACCAATGCATTGAAAAGAAACGAGATAATTTGTAATGAAAGGTTTAGTTTTATATTTATCAGTATTAATTTGATATTAAATAGAAATAACTTATTAATATGGATGAGTTAAAATTATTAGTTTGAAAAATGATAAGAGCGCCTCTACAATATCAATAACAAAGATGGCGGAACGTAAACAAACCATCTCGCCATGAAATTGAAATTTTCTCTTATTTCTTGCTTATTGTACTCTATAGTCCGCACCCGTCTGGAAGGTCCAATTTTGGAGAATAAAACCATGGACTATACAAGCCTTTCTACGGTACAAAGAAATAATGTCTGTAATAACGCCTTTCAGTTATCACAGACATTTTCATCAGGTGAAACACAAGTAATTTTCTGTAATAACTTGTTTAAGTTATTCCTTTGACTGATATAATAACAGTCTTGTTAAAAAACTTGTTTTATTGAAAAAAGCAGCTACATGTAACATCCGTAAACGGTGAACTGAAATTGATTCTTTATTTTCATTTGCAAAAATGCTTATTTTTTTTTAATTATCTCTCTTCCAACAATTGGTACCCATGAATCAAACAAGTCATCCATAAATCAAACCAGTCATAAGACTTACTTTGTTATCTTTCCTTTCATCCAGTACACCATAGGAAACTCACAAATTGTCTCCAAAAATAAATCTTCTGGACTGAAAACAGAAGTAGAAAATATTTACATATACTAGCTACTACAAATTCATTTAAAAGGAATGTTCTTGATTTTAATACAAACAATTATTTCACTGCACAACAATGATTACTGTTACTGATAGGAATTTAAACAACAAATATCCTGTCACCTTCTATACTTCTATAGTTATATCAATAAAGTGTCAAGTATTATTGGATTATCCAGAAACTAACATATGAAAGCCTGAATCTGATTTTGAAATTACAATTTTATACGAATCTGTTCCCTTGTTGGGAAGTTAACTGGTATAAATATAGGTTAGCTATAGTGCAGAGCAATGGTGAGAAGTAAAATAGAAAACAATGTGTAACTTTAGTTTACAAACATTTTCAGCTTTATAACCGAGCTTGATTACCAGTATGTTGGAACACAAAATACCATTAATAATTTCTATATTTATATTAACCAAATATTATCTTTAAATCAAAGGGGATTAAGAAGTACTAATTGTTAACTCTTCACTGAGCTTCTTTCCACGAAGCATTTCTACTTCTTGATAAGGGAGATAATTAACTTCGTGATTCCCAAAATCAGTATCTGGAAAGGGCTATACTTACTCATTTTCTAACAGTAGTACTATTGGACTCAATAAATGCATACTGATATAGTGAGAACGTAATGGTACAAGAAAGTTATGTATCCCTCCACAGGCCTGGGAAGCACTCATGATTATCAACTGGTTTTTCCAACGAGGATCTTTGGCATTCTTATAAGAACAATGTTCACAGTCCTGCAATATCAAAATAATTTGAAAATACATAAAAATATTTTATAAAAGTCAATTACAATCCGTGTGCAGTAACATATTTAGCCCTTATTTTATAAATTCTCTGGTACTAAAAATTAACTGCATAAAAGCCCTGTTCATTGATAATTTTCTATGTTTTCTATGTATTGTGTGCGATTTTGTCCCATGTACATTTACTCCATATCCTTTCATTTTCTATGCATTATTTAAATTGTTTTTTATTTGACATATGAACAACATCAGATGTGAAACCAAACAAAATTTAAAAACATAAGACATTTATAATGGACTATAGGGTATAAACAGTCTAAACATAGCGTCCTCTCCATGGTCCTCATCCAAGCTACATCATCTGTTTTTGTTTAATGTAAAAACTAAATTTTAGTTACTATATTATATGTAAAATGGAAATATCAAATTTCTTTGCAAAGAAACAGGAGAAAAGATCTTGGCATATATTTGATTTACTCTTTTTCAAAAGCTCATATAAATTTTATTTCTTTCCAATATTACATATACTAAGTACACGTAACTACATGCATACCTCTCCCCATTTAAGACAACATTTCTGTCTAGGATTCTTCAGTATATGACATATTGTTCTTCTGTTACCCACATATAATGTTGTTGGTGGGGAACCAGTTGTAAATCTGAAATTACATGAAAATATTGTTTACTTATTTATTGTAAAGCTTTGCGGGCTTCACACGGTGATAGTGAAATAAAGTGGGCTACTTACTTTTTGTCTGGGCTAACTGATTTTCAAGTCTAGTAGCCCAGCTGGCTACTGGCCTTAAAGGTTAATTTTGACCCCTGGTTGTCAAGTCACAATTGGAGATTTGAAAATTTTCAGCTGGAGTTTGGGCCTCATAACAGGAGATTTTTGATCAACATACTTACCGCCGTTTGCAGTGTTCATCCTTTTTTAAATTAACAGTATTAGTATTAATGTATTCTCTCTGTATTGATACCATCTGAAATATTTGTCAACACAAAGCTATACTATTTGTATGTAGAATCACATGTCTGCACTTATACCATCAAAGATAACAAATACCACAGATGAATACTCAAATACACAGCGAAAATGACTCAAGATGTAAAATTTCATAATATTATTGTTTTTGTCACAGGTATAATGGATGCCTTTGTGACAATAAAGACTTGGTATTTTAATAAATGAGTCCACCCATTTCAATATTAACAACATTTAAATAAATTGAATAACAAACTGCATAATTCTGTATTAATGACAATACGTCAATTGGGATTTATTATTTTTATATTATTCTGTGAATCCTGAAAAGAACTTATAAAATAAACTGCTTCACTGAGCGCAGCTGGATACGCCCGCAGAGGTCCAACCCTGAACAGTTGGGGCAAAAATGGACACAATATTCAAGCTTGATACAGGTCTGAATTTGGATTGTAATTAAATATTTGACATATTATAGGTTTCTGAATAAATGTAGTCAAAGAACTTGAAATTGGTTATATGAATTGAATTTATATTCAATTAAAGATTTCTTGCTGTTGTGCAATACACTGTGCTGTTGTGCAATACTTAGTAAATCTGTTGTCAGACTATAAACAAACAATAACTTCTCAATGTTATATCAGAAATTTATAAAAAACTAAAGGGAGGTTATCTTAATAGATATAAATCAGTCATCAAAGTTTAATGAAAACTGCTCTAAGCACTTTAAGGATATTGTCTTAATAGATATAAATCAGTCATCAAAGTTTAATGAAAACTGCTCTAAGCACTTTAAGGATATTGTCCAAAAACTTGAAAATCAAATTTATAAAAATCAAAAGGGAGCTTACAACAATAGATATAAACAATTTACCAAAGTTTCATAAAAAATGCTCAAAGCATTTTTGAGTTATTGTCCGAAAACTGGAAAATCCCCCTTTTTGAATAAAACCCCATAAATCGGAAACATATAGCCTAAAATTTGAAAAAATCAAAAAGGAGCTCATGTCGATAGAAATAAACAATTCACCAAAGTTTCTTGCAAATTGGTGAAATTGTTTTTGAGTTATTGTCCACAAACTGGAAAATCCCCCCTATTTTAATGAATAAAACCCCAGAACTCAGAAATGTAAAATCTAAAATTTATAAAATTCTAAAGGAGCTTACATCAATACTGAATAGATATTAACAGTTCACCAAAGTTTCATAAAAGTTATTGTCCGAAAACTGGAAAATCCCCTTTTGTAATGAATAAAACCCCATAAATCGGAAAAGTATGGTCTACAATTTATAAAAGTCAAAACGGGACTCATGTTGATAGAAATAAACAATTCACTAAAGTTTCTTGCAAATTGGTGAAATTGTTTTTGAGTTATTGTCCACAAACTGGAAAATCCCCCCTTTTTTAATGAATAAAACCCCAAAACTCGGAAACGGTAAGTCTGAAATTTATAAAAAAACGAAAGGGAGCTCAAGTCAATAGATATAAACAATTCACCAAGTTTCATGCATATTGGTTAAAGCATTTTTGAGTTAATGTCCAACATGTTGACGATGGACAGACGGTCAACGGTATACCATAATATGTCCCGTAAACGGGTGTATAAAAAATGTGGATGTAGTATTATTGACAATGTGACAATTATCCATTAGAGTCGAAATGATGTTGATTTAAGAAACTAAAGATTACTGTATGGCCTTCAAAAATGAGCAAAACCCATATTATACAGTCACCTACAAAAGGCCAGGATGAGTCTGTTTGATTATGTGAATTCAACAAAGAAACATGCTTTGGTGGATAGTGGTATGATCGGTCTTGATAGGGGTATCCTGATTGCTTACTCTTCCTGACCCATATTAAGAGTTTATCTGTAGAACTTTAAGTAAGGCTGAGTTTGTTTGACTATATCACCTTGAGGAAGATGTTTTGGTGGGTGGAGGTATGATAGGTGTATACTAATTTCTTATTCTTTCTGTCAAATATCAGAGTATATCTGAAGAACTTTATGGTTAGGCCTAATCTTTTTGACTGTGAATATCACTCTGAGGACTATGCTGGAGGTATAATAGGTGAGTTAATTACTTACTCTTCCTGTCCCATATCAGAGTATATCTGAAGAACTTTATGTAAAGCTTAATCTGTTTGACTGTGAGTATCACTCTGAGGACTATGTTGGAGGTATGATAGGGGTATACTTATTACTTACTCTTCCTGTCCCATATCAGAGTATATCTGTAGAACTTCAGATAAGGCAGAGTCTGTTTGACTGTGAGAACACTCTGAGGACTATGTTGGAGGTATGAAAGGGGTGTTAATTACTTACTCTTCCTATCCCATATCAGAGTATATCTGTAGAACTTCAGATAAGGCAGAGTCTGTTTGACTGTGAGTATCACTCTGAGGACTATGTTGGAGGTATGAAAGGGGTGTTAATTACTTACTCTTCTTGTCCCATATCAGAGTATATCTGTAGAACTTCAGATAAGGCTGAGTCTGTTTGACTGTGAGTATCACTCTGAGGACGATGCTAGAGGTATGATAGGGGTATGTTAATAACTTACTCTTCCTGTCCCATATCAGAGTATATCTGTAGAACTTTAGGTAAGGCAGAGTCTGTTTGACTGTGAGTATCAACTTGTGAGTTTATTACATTCACATTAATGTCAGATTGTATTTCCTCTTCAGAATTGTTACTGTTAGTTTTTTCTGAATTGTGCCGAACACGACGTGCAATCTCTTGACCCCACTGAAAAGTGATGGTATTGTTAAATACACTTTCTTCCTCTGCATTCTCAACCTCTAACTCATGTTGCAGTAGTTTTTCAAGCACTTCAGAAATGTGATCTGTTAAAATATAAAAATGTTGTATGTGAAAATTGTAGGAATCTTAAACAACATTTATGAAAGTTCTCATACTTACTACTTTTATGACTAATTAAGTACTGTAAATCTAGAATTCATTGTGAGGTTTTTATTAATAAGAATAATGAGACTGGGCTAGTATCACAATAATAAAAACTCGCATTCTGATATCTGATATATCTATCTGTTTGCAGATTTTCCTGAAATCGTAATAATTAATCTGGCATTTTTGTCCATTTTTCAATGATCGCAATAATAATATCTCATACAATTAGGTGCTTTCTGTATGTACATGTATAGTTTCTGTGTAGTGAATTACGAGCTACTGTTTGTCTTTTTGTCTTTTTGTTCTCCATCATTAATATATTCCTTGACATTTAGTTTCAATAACCATTAGTATCTCCATATATTTTTTTCTATCAAGAAAACTCATATATTGATACTGTTAATAAGAAAATATGAAAATGCAATGCAACAGGATAGGATCACAATTATCATAAATAAAAACTTGCTTTTTAATTTTACTAAAAATGTTTTACTGCAACATATACAGGAATCACAATAGAAAAAATTACATTAGGTGGATTAGGTTATGCAACTTTGTATCAAATATCAATGATCTACCACAAGTAGTTCCTATCAAACTAACTTAAGCAGAAAACTTAACAATTGTTGGTGCCATCACCGCAGCCGTCGTCGAAAAAGCAATCCCTATGTCTCGCTTTTTCCGAGATATGTTCTTTGTATCTGTCATATTTTCTTCAAAATCAAAGAAATGCATTTTACCCCTATGTTTCATTTTAGCTATAGTGGCTATGTTTCTTGACGGACAAGAAAATAAAATACAAAATTTATACTAGATACTCTGAAACTCATTCAGCCCAAGTTTGGCTGAAATTGATTCAGCAGTTTCAAAGGAGAAGATTTTTTAAAGTAAGCAAACTAAATGAACAAATTGTGAAAAATTGATTTTAAAGGGCAATAACTCCTTAAGGGGACAATTGACAATTTTGGTCATACGAACTTATTTGTAGATCTTACTTTGCTGAACATTTTTGCTGTTTACAGTTTATCTTTATCATTAATAATATTCAAGATAATAACCAAAATCTGCAAAATTTCCTTAAAATTACCAATTAAGTGGTAGCATTCATCTTAAAATTTCAGGGCTGACATAGCTTGGCCTAATAAACATTTTTACCTCCATCGGATTAGCTATAAATGCTTTGGTTTTTGAGATATAAGCCAAAAATTGCATTTTACCCCTACATTCTATTTTTAGCCATGGCGGCCATGTTTTTTTACGAAACAGAAAATAAAACACAAACTTTATTCTAGATACCCTTAGAATCATTCAGCTTAAGTTTGGTTGGAATTGGTTCAGTAGTTTCAGAGAAGAAGATTTTTTAAAGTTAGAAAACATGATAAACAAATTGTGTAAAATTGTCCTTAAAGGGCAATAACTCCTTAAGGGGACAATTGACAATTTTGATCATACGAACTTATTTGTAGATCTTACCCTGTTGAACATTTTTGCTGTTCACAGTTTATCTTTATCATTAATAATATTCAAGATAATAACCAAAAACTGCAAAATTTCCTTAAAATTACCAATTTAGTGGCAGCAACCCAACAATGGGTTATCAGATTCAACTGAAAATTTCAGGGCTGATAGAACTTCACCTAATGAACACTTTAACCGCATGTCAGATTTGCTCTAAATGCTTTGGTTTTTGAGATATAAGCCAAAAACTGCATTTTACCCCTATGTTCTATTTTTAGCCATGGCGGCCATGTTATTTGACGAAACAGTAAATAAAACACAAACTTTATTCTAGATACCCTAAGCATCATTCAGCTTAAGTTTGGATGGAATTGGTTCAGTAGTTTCAGAGGAGAAGATGTTTGAAATAGTTTACACCAGACGGATGACGACAGACGACGACGGACGCTAAGTGATGGCAAAAGCTCACAGTTCCTAATAATTGCATTTTATTTATTGATACCGACTTCATCAGCTGGAATATCAGCTCGCCCTAGTGGGTCAGCTTAATACTCTTGCTAGTAAAGTTGTATCGAAACACAAAATTGCCATTATTCCATATCTATCAGGCTTTTTTGGTTAGGTCAACCAAGCATCAACATTGTCTAAAGGAGGTGGATTGGTACAATAAACAGATTTTTTGGTTGTCTTGAAATAACTTTCCAATTCATGCACTTTCCCGTAAATTTCCTATGACACAATGCTTAAGTTATGACAACACAGTAAGAAGCGATTGACCTTGGGTCAACAGGTGTAACTCATTCATCAATAAAGAGCTGCGCCATGAGAGCATGATAGGCCCGTCGCTTTAACAAGAATAAAGTTCCATAACTCCTCAATGTCATATCAGAAATTTATAAAAAAAACTATAGGGAGGTTATTTTAATAGATATAAACCAGTCACCAAAGTTTCATGAAAACTGCTCATAGAACTTTTAGTTATTGTCCGAAAACTGGAAAATCACCCTTTTTTTAATGAATAAAACCGCATATAAATTCTTAAATGTTAAATCTAAAATTTATAAATATCGAAAGGGAGATCACGTCAATAGATATTAACAATTCACCAAAGTTTCATGAAAACTGCTCAAAGCATTTTTGAGTTATTGTACGAAAACTGGAAAATCCCCCTTTTTTAATGAATAAAACCTCATATAAACTCTTAAATGTAAAATCTAAAATTTATAAAAATCGAAAGGGAGCTAACGTCAATAGATATAAACAATTCACCAAAGTTTCATGCAAATTGGTTAAAGAGTTTTTGAGTTATTGTCCGACATGTTGATGACGGATGGACAACAGTTTACCATAATACGTCCCGTAAACGGGCATATAAAAACAACTCAAGTTTGGTGTATAGATATAACAACAGTCACCCTACACATTGTGACATGCAGCTAATAATCTATACACTCATTATTAACTTCTTAATTGACAGTACCTAAATTTTTGCGACTTTTATCATTATCAGTCTTTTGTAAGTGTGGAGTAGAGGAAACATCATGACATATTTTGGAGTACTCTTCTCTAAATTCTCCAATATAAAAACAATAATCTGTATCCTTCAGCTTGTAATCTGGTCCTGGGTTTAACTGAAGTCGTGGGTCTAGTTTTTTTACATCTAGCACTGCTACTAAACAAACTCCAAATCTGAAAAAAAAATATCATTAACCTTTTATTTAGTCCTAGTCACATTAATTTGTATATTTTCATCCTCCTTCCAGGAACTGAAAGAAAGTATCATTTCCTTGTTGGCCACAATATATGCTTTCAAATTATCATCCTGATTCCGAAAACAGTTATGGAGGGGAAAATTTTTTTTTTTCATACATAGAACCATAAATTCGTTCAAACAGGCAATCTTCAAGCTCTCATTGTGATTAAGAGCTTTAAGTATTGCACAGTTTCCCAGATCTTAAAACTTTAAGTTGACTTCTCTCTACATGTTTTTTGTTTTATGGTGTTGTCAGGTTGCTGTCTCAATGACAGCTACAAATTTCCACCATCTATTAATATGAAGCCTACAGAGAATCTAGCACTTAACCAACAAAGAGCTTTCAACCTCTTCTCAATTCTTGACACAAGTTTAATGATTGGAAAAATTGTGTATCTCATAAATGCCAAATCACATTTTATCACGACGGCCTTGAAAGATCAAGGTTATAGGTCAACATACACTGACTGGTACAGTTCATTAAGCCTTTCACCTCTCTGATAGAGGGTAAGACCCTTGTCCATGTACTTGCAGATATTGAACAAGTATTGAAAACAGCTGAACTAAATCAATTGACATTTGTATTATGCAACTTATTTTACAACTATGATGTAAGTTACATGTCATGTGGTTTCCTCAACAGATAAAAAGTAACAGGATCACAATTGACAAATTTGATAATATTAGCCAAAATCAAATAAATAATTTGATGTCGATGGCAGATCTTTGATACTGTAAACCAACTTATTTCCGAGAGCGATTTATTTTCGCGTGTAGAAAAATAACGCAAATATAAATCGTCGCGAATATGTAAAACTTGGACCTATCCTTATTTGACTACATAAAGTTAACTTGAAAATCGCAAAATTAAATCGCCGCGAAGTGGGCCAGAAAGGGCAAAACGCAAAATAAAGTATCCCGAAAATAAGTTGGTTTACAGTACTCTCTGTTAAATTTTTTCAGAGCCTTTCTTGACATAGTGTGATTAAGAGCTTGGATGGAGAGTTGTCTCATTGGAACACATACCACATCTTCTCATTTATATTATCATATTGTATTGATGCTCGCTATTTTTGTCTTTTGACCTCTTTATGTCTTTTAGATTTTATGTATCATTGGGTTGCTGTCTCAGACAGAACCAAACATCTTTTATTCCTACACAAACCTTTTATGTGCATCTTTAGAAGCTTCTGTAAATGCTTTACCAATATAAGATCTAAAGAAGACACTCTTAGATATCTGTATATGATAAACCTGGTTCCTGCATGTCTACCATATACCTGCTGCCACTGCTCCTTGTAATCTGCTCCTATTCTAAATAATATATTAATACAATGTTAAATCCACAAAAGAGTAAACATAAAACAAAAACAAATGTGATCCTGTTGTCAGGTTGCTGTTTCAAATTGATATAATCCACATTTCCTTTTATCTATGGCTCAAGTAAAATAATCAAAAGTCAACTGACATTAAAAAATTATTAAATATATATTTGTCTGGATATTTCTTTAAGTGCTTTCAATTTTAAACAGCATAAACAATTATAACTGTTATAACTGTCTTAAATATAATAAAATCTGTGATTGAAATTGTCACAAAAATCGCCATTTTACTGAATTTATTTTCATTGCTATATTACCAATACACAACAAATATTTTAAACTAAAATTACATTATTTTATCAGAATACATAGATTCAACATTAAATTCTGCAAATTTGAGAAATTCTTAAATACAATTTGGCCCAAAATCATACTTTAACCTTTGACCTTTAAGGAATATCAGAATCAGAGACAGGAAAAATGTGAGAATTGGATTGGTCCTAAAAAGACAGAATTTAAACACTGCAAAATATAAATGACTTTACAGATGATTGCTGAACTTATATCTAATAAGAATAGGGAAGATATGGTGTAAATAAATGAGAATCTAATTTTCTGTAACAAACAGTTGATTACGCTGCCGTTTTATTCTATAAATGGTCGGTAAATTTTTTGAATAGTTTACAGTTCTCCTGAAGGGTAAAATTCAAGTGTAGCTTTGTAGAACTGTCTATCTCTACTCCTCTCACTGTCATTAATCAATTTTTTTAATTTATATATATTTCATAATTTTATTTCTGAAATAATTACAAATCTGAAATTTTCATCCCTGTAAAACAATTGTAATGTAAATTCTATAAGATAAGCAGGAAAATCTATAAAATAAAATAATGATTCATTTTTTCTTTAAAATTAATCTCTGTATTGTTGTATTCAGGACAAAATATTAACATGTCTTAATTTGTAAAAAAAAAAAAGAAAAGGGGAGGGGCTGTAAGAAGGAGCAGATAACTTTTAAGAAGTTAAAGATTTCAGAACAAAATCACCACCAATCCCCCCCCAAACCATGAGCATTGAAATGATATGAAAAAAATGACTTACAAGTAAAGAATATAGTGTAATCAATTGTTTGTTACTGGTGATGGAGTTATATATACTCAAGTTTCCACGGGTGGTGTGAGGCAGGCAGTGTCATGAAACAAAACTATGCCATGATTAAAAAAAAATAAACCTACTGTTCAGTGGTAGTGTGCAGCAGCAGTGTGACAAGGGTAGATAACCCTGGATACAAACAATTGTTGGCTAAAAGGGCATACTTGAACTCATCGTCACAAACTACATGCTCTAAGGAAACAAAATAAACAAACTAAATTAAAAGGCTATTTCAATGAATTCTTGATCAATTTTTTTTTTACACAGGTCCTAAGGACTACCATTATTCTCCATCAAATAAAACAAATAAATAAAAAAAATTATAAGATGTAAAAAAATAAGGACAACAGGAATTTTTCTAATTGTCCTCCCCTCCCCAATTAAAAAAAAAAACAACCTCATTTAATGAGAATACTCTGGATTCATTTATTTTCGTGGGTACCAATTTTTTTGTGGAATGAGGAACGGTTATTTTCGTGGGTACCAATTTTCATGGATTAAGGGAAAAACTGTCATTTCGTGGATATTTCATTTTGTAGTTATACAAAAGTCTGGATACAAGCGTAAGCTTATCAAAAATTAGTACTTTGTTGAACATTTAAATTTGTGATTTTTCTATAACCACGAAATCCAAGAAAATTGTTTCCCACGAATAATTATTAACCACAGTGAGCCCTTTGTGCTGACTGATCCTCAATTTAGTGGTGGAAATTTTCTTTTTTAAATGATTTCAATGAAATAGCCTCAACTATAAATAAACAAACAATAATAAAGGAACATGTATGAGTAGACTTCCCAGAATTCTACAGCAAAAGCTCAATTTACACAAATATAAAATGTGATTTAATGACTTTTTGTATCACAATTATTTTTTGTCAACATACATCTAAATTAAGTAATGAATAAACAAAACTAAAAAAGTATGATTTTAAATTTCAAATGCCAATTAAGGTTTTCCAATTTGTATCCCCATATATATCATACACTGCTATTTTCAAAGTTTAATAATAAAATTAAAAATATCTCTGGTTGTAGGTTAGCGTCTATAAGGATTTATAAGTTTTCAGTGTAGAATTCTAAAGAAAATTGGAATATAACAAACTAATCAAATTCAACCACAACAAAAATTAATAAAACGAGACACTAAACATGATGCAGAAAAGATATGATTGGAAGTGAAACTATAAAAATAAGTGATACACTTCAACTATTAAAGAAAGAACATATAGATGTCTGTAAACCTCTCCTGTATTCATCATTAAGTAAGTTTAAACCACTAATTAATTAACCATTAATTTGAAAATAATTTTCTTCTCAATTAAAGGCTCAAATTTTGAGAAATCAAAACATAAAATCTTAAGCAATAAATAAATACTCCGAATACTCTCCGAATGTAAGGGTAAATTGTGAAGAAGAAAGGGTAAAAAGGCGTTATCTGACTTCATTTTTAATTGCGATTTGTATTTTTAATTTAAAATGACAACAAATTATGATTGTATTATAATAACATTTCAAAGGAAGATAATACTCAAATGAAAAGGTTAGTTCAAGAGCCATGAGATCACATATGTTGTACCATCATATCATATATGGTAGAAATACACTTAAATTAATACAAATTAATGGTTTTCATTTTCAGCAAATATTCCATACAATTCAAAAGCCTTTACAACAAACACTGTAAATAACTATCAATTATTTTCACATATAAATATCAAACAATTTTCAAAATTTCTAATTTTTTTTTAAGCCCCAAAAACACCCTTATTCCATCTCTCTTCAAGAATAATATACAACCAATTCTACAATAAACATACACTAATCAACATGAAAAACACAGTGATTAACAGAAAACAATCACACAAAACAATATTATTTAAAGTGATTGGTATCAAACCTGCAAATGTGACATGGATTTTATATTCTGTTTTAAACAGCTGTATGTACTGTCGACAATCAGGGGCAAAATCTTTGACAGCCCAC
Source organism: Mytilus coruscus (assembly GCA_017311375.1). NCBI lineage: Eukaryota > Metazoa > Mollusca > Bivalvia > Mytilida > Mytilidae > Mytilus > Mytilus coruscus. Next base: position 15,206,953 of record CM029606.1, on the reverse strand, counting down.
GATCTTAGAATGGAGTGCTCATCCTGTAAACAAAAATAATATTCATACCAATTAATTCTTTATTGTTAACTGAAAGGGGAGGTAATTCACTTTGCTACTGTCAAGAGCAAGACTTTTTTTTTTTAAATAATTTTAATACCCTTGCAGTCTCAATATTTCTTCGAGGAGACCCACACGTAGCTGTTGGCAATCCTCTTTAAATAAATAAAGAATTAAATCAATATTTCTATTTAATTTGCATAACGGTTCTAAAAGTTAATTCTGCATTTTGATTTCCTTATCAAAAAAAGTTAATTCTGCATTTTGATTTCCTTATCAAACTTCATTAATTATGTAAAATTGCTAAAAATTTAGGTAATATAGGAGACTGCCAAGAAGGGCAGACATCACCTTAATATTTCTGAAGACAACTAAACATTCTTTCAAAATATATTTCAATAGGGCTGCTCCAAAATTTAGCTGGTGGGGGATGGTAGGCAAATTCATTCAAATCAATTAAATATAGGTGTTTTCCTCAGAAATTTGTCAGAATCATAAGTAAACTGAAAAATTTTGTTTTATGGGAAGTTCGGGTCCTTAAAAAGCGATCATCTAATTCTGGAACAGCCCTTATTATAACTTTTCTCTTGAAGATTGTTGAGAAAAGTGAATGTTTCTAATATAAAGTTTTGAGTTTACATAGCAATAACATGGTATCTTTTATAAAAAAAAAAAAAAAAAAAAAAAGAAGAAAAACAATCTTTGAAATTTTTAACCTGTTTCTTCAGTTAAGAAAATGTAACTTACAGCTTCCTCCCTGTTCTGACAAAGACTTGGAGACAAAATAAAACAGGCATCTGCTTCCTGTATCCTACAATCAATAATATAGAATAAATTTGAAAATGTACATGAGACATGCACACAACAACATTTTGTTAAGAAGAAAAATAAACAGTAGTCAACATTAACAAGCAAACAAAAAATATTTTTAGGTCCTTTTAAACCATATAGCTCTTCAACTGTTTCGGTTCTTATACATCCTTGCTTCAAATATTCGGCTTTGAGCGTTCCAAATGAAGGTAAATCCAGAAAAGTGCTTTGGAACAATTGGACACATATAATTTATAAAGTGTTGTTTTCATTTTTTTGGTAACTTCATTGTTCGTAAACTAAAATGAAATGTTTCAATGTCAATGGTTGAATTTTCATTGTTTGGAATGTTGTCAGCCAATCACAATATTTTGGTGTACATTTTTGAAATATTATCCAGATTGCTTTAGATTCTTAATGGAAAATTGGAGTTCTTTTATTTGAACTTGCACATAGTAAAAGAACAAAATAGTTTCTGAATTCTGTACTAATTGTAGATGTGTACCTGTTAATGAATCATTCAATTTCACACTGTAAATAAAAGAATTAATTTTTAACCATACCTGCATCTTTTTAAGTCAATATCTTTGAGAGCAGATCCTTGGATATACACCACTCTGTTGACCCATTTAGGATCCTTTAATATAACTTGTAAGTTACTATCCTTTTCATCAGAACTCACAAACACTACTACATGTTCCTGAAGAGAGAATAAATAGAGTAAAAATAAATGGAGAATGTATCCATGGGACACAGATGATGCCCCCGCACATATAAAGTTATAAATGGGACGTAACTCCAGAACGGTAAAAGTGACGCTTCACAAACTTGACCTGTGTTTTGTTGTAATAAGCATTGTGTATAAGTCTCATAACATTTGGTTGTGGCAAACTTAATTTAGAGAATGGAAACTATTTTTATTTCTTTATATTGTGGAAAAGTTATGTTATAAATCATAAATGCTTATTAAACTTCAACAGCATATATTGTGTTATGACACTGCACATTATGGTGTCCTATTGAGGCCTTAAAGGTCAAGTGGTCTAAGAAGGTCATTTACTGTATCACTAGCCTATCAACACTGAGTTTTTGAGTTTGAACCACACATGTGGCAGGAACATTCGACCCTTATCTTCATTGTCTAGGATTGTCAGTTTTCTTACCAAAGGTTGTGGTTCTCTCCAGTCTCCACCAACAATAAAAGCTGACCGCCACAACATAGCAAATAGTGCTGAAAGTGATGTTACGTACCAACAATTAATCAATAATGGTGTCTTAAAAACTTAAAACTTCAATAAACTTTGGCCAGTAAACAAACTTTAAGATCAAAAGTATCTTTTAAAATGTTATGAAAATAGAATATTTAATTATTTGTAACCATACCTCTAATTTAGGATGTGCATAAAATTCTAAGAGAAAATCCATCACATTGTCTGCTGTCAGATGACTACTAAACACAACAACATGGCGGTGACCTAACGCATCGTTTCTACTGTATTCTCCTCCTGTCTTCTTTCTTTCTCTCCACACAGATGTTATTCCTTCGATCTAAAAATAAAAGTTTCACCATAAATGAGGGCTATTTGTTTTGTGTTTTTTCCATACTTCTACAATTTTGACAGATCTATTTTTCAGACAACTTCGTTTGCATTCTACATCACCTATATACGGTAGAGTGAAATTTCCTTTTCCCTAATGTTGCATTTAAAATATTAACTCGGTAATATCCCCTCACATCAATTTGTTTTGGCCCTTTTCCAAAGCTCGATTACTATAAGTAACAACATTTTATGATAAAAGAAGGCAAGTAACCCTGAGATCTACTCAAAAAACTTACTATTGGAAGATTGATAATTTATTTTTGTGTCCCTTTTGTTTATGGTCCCTGAATTTTATTTATTTGAAACAAATTCTTTCTCTCTCTGATCAAGGTCTGTTTGTGCATTTTTGCATATTTCTTACATATTGAAAATAAAAAAATTAATTTAAAACTCGTTGTTCACCTACTGTCTGAAAAAAATAAAATGCTCCACAGGGCGCAGTTTGTTACAACTGCAGACGTCAAACCATGAACAGTTAGGGCAAGTATGGACACAACATTCAAGCTTGATACAGCTCTGAATTTGGATTTTGATGAAAGCATTGGTTTCTGACACAGCTTCTTCTCTAATGAGAAAGGTAAATATGCTAGATATACTTACTGGAGGTGTGATGAGATGATTGAAGCTGTTAATTTTCTCCTTGATAATATTAATGTACGTTTCGGCAACAAAGTTTATCGACAGGTTGTAGGTATCCCTATGGGCACTAATTGTGCCCCTTTAATAGCAGACTTGTTTTTGTACTGTTACGAATCACAGTTTATGACTAAACTCAGTAAAGACCCGTCGAAATTGCATTTAATTGATAAATTCAACAACACTTACCGTTATCTTGATGATATTTTTTCGTTAAATAATCAAGAATTTTCTCAATATACCTCTGAAATTTACCCCAAGGAACTTACTTTAAATAAATCAAATTCAAACGGTAATAACTGTCCTTTCCTAGATTTAGATATTTCGGTTTTAAACGGAAACTCCACACTAAAATTTACGACAAAAGGGACGATTTTTCGCCCTTTGTTAATTTTCATTTTAGATGGTGATGTTCCTTTGGCACCATCTTACGGTGTTTATATTTCACAGCTCGCTCGCTATTCCGTGTTTGTTGTGACGTTTTTGATTTTAACGAACGTAATCTATGTATTACTGGTAAATTATTAAACCAGGGATATCGTTACCATAAATTACTTAAAACCTTTACTAAATTTTTCCATAGAAACAAAGATTTGGTTTTGAAGTTTGGTTGTACCTGTAGAAAACTTATTTCAAACGGGATAGCACATCCTCATTTTTACGGAAATGTTGTTAACCGTGCCGGAAATTTAGAAATGATCCTTGTAAACTTATCGCTCCTTTAAATAAACTTATTCTAAAGGTTACCAATTCAACACTGTAATAAGATCATTGAATATTGTTTTATTGGTATAAATATTGATTTTGTTATCAGTAAATTAAAAGCAAACTAAATAATTAAAATATTATTTTTCAAAAAAATTAAAAAAATTTTTTAAAAATTTTATTTTTAAAAATTTTCCCTTTTTTAACGGAAAAGGATTTTCCAATTTTAAAAAACAATTTAAAATTAAAATTTTTTAAAATTTTAAAAATTTTAACCAAAATAAATTATTTTAAAAATTTTTTAAAAAATTTATTTTAAAATTTCAAGTTAAAACAAAATTTTTCTTTTTTTAAAGAATTAATTTTGATAAAAAATTAAACCAAAATTTTCTAAAGGGTTTTTTTCTCTTTTTCAATAATTTAAAAATTAAAAAAGGTTTTTTATGACCCTACAGGTGGGAAACCAAACAATTTTTTAAAAAATTTTGAATTTTATAAAAAATTAAAATTAAAATATTTCCCAAAATATTTGAATAAATTTTTTAAAAAGTAAAACTTTTTTATAATTTTTTTAATTTTTTAAAATTTTCCCTTTGAAAAAAAAATCTTTTGCTTTTATTTTTTAATTTTTATTTTTTCCCAAAAAATTTTTAAAAACCCCATTTAAAATTTCTAATTTATTTTTTTTTTAAAATTTTTTTTTGGGAACAGTTTAAACAAAAATTTAAAATAAATTTTAATGGTAAGGAAAAATAAATTTTCTTTTCCCAAAAGGGAAAAACCCGGGCTTTAATTTATTTTTTTTTTAATTTAAATTTTAATTTAAATTACTAATTTTGTATAAAATTTTAAAAAACTTTGCAGGGAAAAAAAAATTTTTTTTTTTTTTTTCCAAAATATTTTAAAAAAATTTTTAAATTTTTAATTAAGAAAAAGGGTCTTACCTTTTTAAAACCCAAATTTTTTAAAAAAATTAATTAAAAATTTTTTTGTTTTCAATAAATTTGGGTTTGGGGAAAAATTTTTAAAATTTTTTAATAAAAATTTTTTATTATTTCTTTCCCTTTTTTAAAAAAGTTTGGGTATTATTTTTTCTTTGGGTTTAAAAATTTTAAAAAAAAACCCTTTTTTGGCCCAAGGTAATTTAACCCTGGGGTTTCAATAACTTGAATTTAAAATTTAAAACAAAATTTTAAAAAAAAATTTTTTTTAAAAATTATTTTACAAAAATTTTTTTTTAAAAATTTTTTAATTTTAAAAATTTTTTAAATTAAAAACAAAATAATTTTTTAAAAAAAAATTTTAAAATTATTTTAAATTTAAACGGAAAATTTAATAAAATAACCCAAATACCCAAATGATAAAAACAACCAAAAAAATAAAATTTAAAACCTTTAATTTATTGTTTTAAAAATTAAAAAATTTTTAAAATAAAATTTAAAAAATTAAATTTGGTTTAAAATTAATTTTATTAAAAAAAATTTTTTGAAAACCGAAACTTATAAAATTTTCAAAGGGGAAAAAAAAATTTTCAAATTTTTCAAAAATTTAAAAAATTTTGGGTTTTTAAAAATAAACCCCTAAATTTTGAAAAAGCCAAAAAAAAATTTTTTTTAAAAGTTAAAAAAAATTTAAATTTAAAATTTCATTTAAAAGGTTTTAAAAATTAAATAAAATTTAAAAAATTAAAAGGGTTTAAAATTTAATAAAAAATTTTTGTTTTTCCCAAAGGCTTTTGAAAGTTTTTTTGTCAAAACTAAAACCCAAAAAAAACCCAAAATGAAAATAAAAATTTTAAAAAAAAAAGGAAAGTCAATGAATAAAAATTCACCAAGTTTTGAAAATTTTAAATTTTTGAATTTTAAAAAAAATTTTTAAATTTAAAAAACGGGTTAAAAAATTTAAAATTTAAAACTTAAAAAAATTTTAAATTTAAAAATAAAAAAGTTAAAAAAAAATTTTTAAAAAACAAAATTTTTTGTTTAAAAAAAACATTTTGGGGTATGGTTCCAAATAAAACCCTTTTGAAAAAAAAATCAAAATTTTTGGGGTTTTTTAATTTTAAAAATTTTTTAATAAAAAAAACTTTCACCCAAAAAATTTTTTAAAAAAAGGGGAAATTTTTGATTAAAATTCAAATTTAATATTTTAAATTTTAATTTTCCCCCTAAAAGAAAAAAATTTATAAAATTTAAAATTTTAATTTAAATATATTAGAATTTTAAATTAAATTTCTTAATTATTTTTAAAACAAAATTTCTTTTTAAGAAAAAATTTTATGGGAAAAGGAAGGGGTTTTTATTAAAATCCCAAAAAACCCTTTGGTATAAAAACCCAATAAAGGGTTTTTTTTAAATTGAAATTTTTTGAATTTTGGGTTTTAAACTTTTTCCCCCTTTAAAATTTTTAAAAAATTTAAAATTTTATCTTTTTAAATAAAAAACAAAATTTTTTAAAATTTTTTAAACAATTAAAATTTTGGGAATTTTTTAAAGTTTTTTATTTTTTTCCCTTGAAACGGAAAGTCTAATTTTAAAATTGAACCCGGGTAAAATTTGGAGGTATTTTAAATACTTTTTCCTTTTTCCCTTTAAAGGGTTTTTAAAAAAAGGGATTTTTAAATTAAAATTTGAGGGGGAAAAAAAATTTAAATTTTAAATTCCTTTTCCCCAAAAGTCTTTTGATTAGGGGTTTTTAAAAAAAATTGGGTTTGGGAGTTAAATTTAAATTTTTTTTCCCTATTATTTCTTTTGCCCAAAAGATTTTTACGTAAATTTAAGGGCTAAGTTTTTTAATACATTTTGGGTTTTTTTTTAGGGAAAGGTAACCCTTTTTCTTTTCTTTTTTTTCCCAAAATTTTTATTTTTTTAAATTGTTTTTATTTTTTCTAATTTCAAAGAAAATTTTCTGAAAAAATTAGTAAATTTTCCCTTTTTAAATTAAATTTTTAATTTTAAGTTTTTGAACTTTAAAATTTTTAAAAATTAATTTGGAATTTAAAATTTATAAATTATACTTTAAACCTTTTCCCAATTAAAAAATTAAAATTTTTGTTTTTAAAAAGGGAAAATTGTTTTTTAAAAATTTCTTTGGGACTTTTTTTTTTAAAGAAAATTATTTTCTTTTCCCATTCAAGAACCAAAAAAATTCAAAATTTAAAGGGTTTCTTTTAAATTTTGGAAATTGAACTTTTTTTGGGGGGTTTAAATTAAAAACCTTGAAATTTAAAATTTTAATCTTAAAATTAAATGGGAAATTTTTGAGTTTAAAAATCGCAATTTTAATAAATTAATAAAAAAACCTTCCTTTTAAATTTTAATAAAATTTAGCTAAAGGTAAAAAAATTTTTGGTTATATAATTTGTTTTTAATTAAACCAAAATTATTTTAAAAAATTTATTTTTCCTCCCAGTTTTACGAAAAAAAATTTTTCCCCGGGAATTTCCCTTTGACCAATTTTTAAAATTTAAAAAAATTTTTTTGAAAATTAATTTAAATTTCAAAAATAAATTTTTCAAACCAAAATTTTGGCTTTTTTTAAAATGTTAAATTTTTGGGGAAAATTTTTAAATTTAAAAATTTAAATTAAACAAAAAAATTTTTAAAATTAATTTTCAGAAAATTTTATGATTATTTAATTTTTGAACTTTTGCTTTAATTTTTTTAAATTTTGAATTAACAAAACCAAATTTTTAAATTTTCCTTTTTCCAATTTAAAAAATTTTTTGAATTTCAATACATTTAAAAATTTTAATAAAAGGGGGTTTTAAAGTTTAAAATTTTTTGGGGTGTGTTTTCAAAATAAACCCCTTTTTTTTGCTTTTTTTTCCACTTAATTTTTGGAAACTTTTAGGGAAAAATTAAAAACTTAAAAATTTTAAAAAAACCTTTAAAATTTAATTAGGGTTTAAAAAAATAAATAAAAAACTAAAAATTTTTTTCTTTAAAATTTTTTTTTTTACAAAAAATTTTTAAATTTTATCGAACCCAAAATGAAATTAAATAAAATTTGGAGAACTTACCCCAAAAAAAATTTAACCCAAGCAAAATTTAAACTTTTTTGGAAAAAAAAACCTTTTTTTATTGGCCCAATTTCCAAAAGGTTTTCCCCTTTTATTTAAATTTTAAAATTTTTCTTAAAAAAAAAAGGGATTTTAAAAAATTTTTAAAAGTTTAAAAGCTTTTTTTAAAGGACCAAAATAAAATATACAATCTTTGAAAAAATTTTTTTTAAACCCAAATTTCAATTATTTCAGCTTTTAAAGGGGATTTTTAAATTTTAAAGAAATTTTAAAAAAAAATTTAAAAATTAATTTTGGGGTAAATCCCCAAAAGGGCAAATTAACATTTTTAAAAGGAAACTAAATTTTTGGTTTTTTTTAAATTTTTTTTAAAACTTTTAAAATTTTAATTTTAAAAAATTTAACAAAACGAAAATTTTCCTTAAAATTAACCTTTATTAAATCCCTAAAAAACCCCTAAAAAAATAAAATTTTTTACCTTCCAAATGAAATTTTAAAATTAAATGGGTTTTTTTTTTCCAAAAATTTTTATTTTTTAAAACAAAAATTTTTTTTTATTCCAAAATTTTTAAAAAATTTAAAAAAAATTTATTTAAAGAAAAAAACCCCAAAAATTTTTTTTCGAAAAATTTTAAATTTTTCAATTTTTTTAAAAAAAAAATTTTTTGAGTCGATAAAAAAGGGAAAAAATCCTCCTCCAATTTTTTAACCCCTTATGATTCATCAACCCCAAACTCAACCCCATCCTTCCCTTTGTGGTATGGTACCTTGCAGTACAATTTCAGAGAGATCCATACACTTGAACACAAGTTATTGTCTGGAAACTGTAAAAATGCTTGTTTTTTGGCCCCTTTTTGGCCCCAAATTCCTAAACGGTTAGGGCAATTACCCCCAACTCAATTCCAGCTTTCCTTTGTGATATGGAACCTTGTAGTACAATTTCAGAAAGATCCATACACTTACACACAAGTTATTGTCATGAAACTAGAAAATGCTTGTTTTTCCCTTTTGGGGAGAACACTGATACGCCTGTTATAATGAAAGAACCTTAATGAGCGCTCACATACCCCACGTCCCACATTGTCATTGGAGAAATAAAATAAGTGTAAGAAAAAAATTGTATCAGAAAAAAATTGAATCATAATTTCCTGTCAATATGCACATCTACATAGTATGTCCTTATTATCTACACAGTTTCATGAAATTCTGTTGTGTGGTTTGAGAGGAGTTGCAATGACAAAAGGTTGCAGTAGTATAGTACGCAAAATAAGTTAAAAGGCGTAACTCCTGGAAAAAATTGAATCGTAATTTCCTGTCGATATGCACATCTACGTAGTATGTCCTTATTATCTGAAAAGGTTTCATGAAATTCTGTTGTGTGATTTGAGAGGAGTTGCGATGACAAAAGGTTGCAGTAGTATATTGGGCAAATAAGTTCAAAGGGGCGTAACTCCTGGAAAAATGAAAGAACCTTAGTGAGCATGCTCACATACCCCACGTCCCCACATTGTCATTGGAGAAATAAAATAAGTGTAAGGAAAAAAAATTGTATCAGAAAAAAAAATTGAATCATAATTTCCTGTCAATATGCACATCTACATAGTATGTCCTTATTATCTACACAGTTTCATGAAATTCTGTTGTGTGGTTTCAGAGGAGTTGCGATGACAAACTGTTACAGAAGTACATTGAAGCAAATAAGTTCAAAGGCGTAACTCCTGGAAAAAAATTGAATCGTAATTTCCTGTCGATATGCACATCTACGTAGTATGTCCTTATTAACTGAAAAGGTTTCATGAAATTCTGTTGTGTGGTTTGAGAGGAGTTGTGATGACAAAAGGTTGCAGTAGTATATTGGGCAAATAAGTTCAAAGTTGCAGAACTCCTGGAAAAAAAATTGAATCGTAATTTCCTGTCGATATGCACTTCTACGTAGTATTTCCTTATTATCTGAAAAGGTTTCATGAAATTCTGTTGTGTGGTTTGAGAGGAAATGCGATGACAAAAGGTTGCAGTAGTATATTGGGCAAATAAGTTCAAAGGGTGTAACTCCTGGAAAAAAATTGAATCAAATTCCTGTCAATATGCACATCTACGTAGTATGTCCTTATTATCTGAAAAGGTTTCATGAAATTCTGTTGTGTGATTTGAGAGGAGTTGCGATGACAAACTGTTGCAGTAGTACATTAAAGTAAATAAGTTCAAAGGACGAACTCCTAGAAAAAAATGAATCGTAATTTCCTGTTGATATGCACAACTACATAGTATGTCCTTATTATCTAAAAAGGTTTCATGAAATTCTGTTGTGTGGTTTGAGAGGAAATGCGATGACAAAAGGTTGCAGTAGTATATTGGGCAAATAAGTTCAAAGGCGTAACTCCTAGAAAAGAATTGAATCGTAATTTCCTGTCGATATGCACAACTACATAGTATGTCCTTATTATCTAAAAGGTTTCGTGAAATTCTGTTGTGTGGTTTGAGAGGAATTGCGATGACAAGAAACAGGACTGACGGACAGGACAGACAGACGGACGGGTCAAAACATTATACCCTCCGCAACTCGTTGCGTGGGTATAAAATTGAATCGTAATTTCCTGTTGATATGCACACCTCGTAGTATTTCCTTATTATCTGAAAAGGTTTCATGAAATTCTGTTGTGTGGTTTGAGAGGAGTTGCGATGATAAAAGGTTGCAGTAGTATATTGGGCAAATAAGTTCAAAGGCGTAACTCCTGGGAAAAAATTGAATCGTAATTTCCTGTTGATATGCACATCTACGTAGTATGTCCTTATTATCTGAAAAGGTTTCATGAAATTCTGTTGTGTGGTTTACGAGGAGTTGCGATGACAAACTTTTGCAGTAGTACATTAAAGTAAATAAGTTCAAAGGCGTAACTCCTAGAAAAAATTGAATCGTAATTTCCTGTCGATATGCACAACTACATAGTATGTCCTTATTACCTAAAAGGTTTCGTGAAATTCTGTTGTGTGGTTTGAGAGGAGTTGCGATGACAAGAAATAGGACTGACAGACTGACGGACTGACGGAAGGACAGACGGAGGTCAAAACATTATACCCTCCGCAACTCGTTGCGTGGGTATAATAAAAAGCCATTTGAAAACTTTAAACAAATCTATGGCCTGCATGAATCATTTTGTAAATATAAATATACTTACGTGGTGAATATGAAACAAGCAAGTGTAACGACTAAAATCAACATCTGTTGAGACAAGGTCACAGATATAGTCTGGAATCTTTGTTTGGTTAGATGCAGGTCATGCTGAAATATAATCAAAATATTATATACATTATATTCCTCTATTTAGTGTCATACAAGTGAGAGATTTAGTATAGGATTAACGCCTTTTAAAGGAATTTATTGGTGTATAAACTCGACCAATTCACTCACAAACATATCATAAAAGTCCTTCGGACTTTTATTTGTTTGTGATTGACTTGGTCCAGTTTATCACCAATAAATCCTTAAAGCGTTAATCCTATAATTCTTTAAAATAGGGATTAGAATTTAATTTCCCACTCCTAACCTTTGTTTGTGAGTGAATTGGTCGAGTTTATACACCAATAAATTCCTTTAAAAGGCGTTTAATCCTTATAATTCTTTAAAATAGGGATTAGGAATTTAATTTCCCACTCTAACCTTTATCACACGTAAATTGTATATTTGTGTCATTGAATTGGCCTGCCGCGCATGAATTTATTTTTGGTTAACGCAACTAAAATGTACTGTATGAAATTTGCTATCTGATAAAAATAAACTACAAAATGTCTTATAATCATTCAAATGAATGTTTTGTTTATTGTTGAATTTAACAATGAAGCAGCAGAAACAGTTAATATTTCAACGTCGCCGTCATCTTGTTTATATTGGTTACAAAAGTAGTTCGGTCAACGTCGTTTATCAAAAATAAACAACGTCAAGAACCACTACCGGAAGCCCTCTCGACCAATCATATAAACGTATTCCCTAATATGCAAATCATATAAGAATTATCTAGCTATAAAACCAGGTTTAATCCACTATTTATTACATATATGGAAATGTTTGTACCAAGTCAGGAATTTGAAAGTTGCTTTCCATTAGTTTAATGTGTTAAAACTTTTGATTTTGCCATTTGATAAGGGACTTTCCGTTTTAGATTTCTTTTGAGTTGGGTATTTTGTTATATCACTTTTAGAAAAAAGCATATCATAATCATTTCTACAATCAGTCATTCAGTAATTTAGCGAAAAATTTAATAAAATATAATCTTATAATCTTTGGTCTCTTGTAAAACAACCTGCTATAAAATTGATATAGCTTGAAAACCATACAATTTTAGACAGAACCGGTGATGTAAACCGTCTTTTCAAGCCTTAATATTCAGGCATGAATAAAATTATCTTAATACATAAAGTATGGTTCTGCAAAAAGGCCAACCAGGATGAAAGGCAGGTATTACGAGAACTTAAGGGTGTTCATTTTTTACCCCAGTCGATGTTATTTTAAGACTTCCTCAGCCATTATCAAACATTATCTTATTTTAAAGAAAAATCCTTTGGAGATATATAGATGACAGAGAGTGATGCAAACAAGATTACCTCAAATAGTATCATACTATGTTTGCATCACAGTTTATTCAAAATCATAAAAATATTGAAATTTTCATTTTATCCACAGACACACTGGCTGTATCTGCTACTTAAATGTGGAAGTTCTTCAAGATAATACAAAGCTGATTTATCCTTTGAATAATTGTAAACTAACTAATTTTTGTTACTTTGCTTGTAGAATTAAATGTTTTGCTAAGCACAGCCTGACAACCACAGAGGTCGAACCCTGAACAGTTGGGGCAAGTTTGGACACAATATTCAAGCTTGATACTGTCTGAATTTGGATTGTGATCAAATTTTAGACATAATATAGGTTTCTGACACAAAATAAATGTGATCAAAAATCAAAAAAATTTAAATGGGACATTTAATTTACCTAGAATGGTCTGATATCCCAAATCTAACAATATGGTTAGATTCAGCATATAACAAAACACCAAAATTTGAATTTTAGTTGAAATCAAACAAAGTTTAATTTTGAACCTTTCAAACCTTAATATGAACTAATTTGAAAACATGGCCCAAAATAAAAAAAATCTAAATGCACAATAAGATTCAGCATATCATACAGCCGCAATAATTCAGTTTTGGTGAAATCAAACAAAGCTTAATTTTGGACCCTTTAAAAATGGGTCCCAATATCCAAAATAGTAACACAAGGTTAGAACCCACAAAAATTTAAGACTTTAATTTAATCCAATTGAAATTGGTTAAAAGATTTCTATTTATTTTTAATTGAAGATTTCTTGCTATTTAAGAAATAATTCTTTCATGCCATGCTTTATGCTCATTTAACATGGGTAGGCATTATATTTGTCAATATCTTTATACCGGCGTTAGAGAGTGTAAAATATTGACAAATATAATGCTACCCATGTAAGCAGTTGGGGCAATTACCCCAACTCAATTCCAGCTTTCCTTTTGTGATTTGGAACCTTGTAGTACAATTTCAGAAAGATCCATACACTTACACACAAGTTATTGTCATGAAACTAGAAAAATGATTGTTTAAATGAAAGAACCTTAGTGAGAGCGCTCACATACCCCACGTCCCCACATTGTCATTGGAGAAATAAAATAAGAGTAAAAAAAATTGTATCAGAAAAAAATTGAATCATAATTTCCTGTCAATATGCACATCTACATAGTATGTCCTTATTATCTACACAGTTTCATGAAATTCTGTTGTGTGGTTTCAGAGGAGTTGCGATGACAAACTGTTGTAGAAGTACATTGAAGCAAATAAGTTCAAAGGCGTAACTCCTGGAATAAAAATTGAATCGTAATTTCCTGTCGATATGCACATCTCGTAGTATGTCCTTATTATCTGAAAAGGTTTCATGAAATTCTGTTGTGTGGTTTGAGAGGAGTTGCGATGACAAAAGGTTGCAGTAGTATATTGGGCAAATAAATTCAAAGGCGTAACTCCTGGAAAAAAAAATGAATCGTAATTTCCTGTCGATATGCACATCTCGTAGTATGTCCTTATTATCTGAAAAGGTTTCATGAAATTCTGTTGTGTGGTTTGAGAGAAGTTGCGATGACAAAAGTTTGCAGTAGTATATTGGGCAAATAAGTTCAAAGGGTGTAACTCCTGGAAAAAAATTGAATCGTAATTTCCTGTTGATATGCACATCTCGTAGTATGTCCTTATTATCTGAAAAGGTTTCATGAAATTCTGTTGTGTGGTTTGAGAGGAGTTGCGATGACAAACTGTTGCAGTAGTACATTAAAGTAAATAAGTTCAAAGGCGTAACTCCTAGAAAAAAATTGAATCGTAATTTCCTGTCGATATGCACAACTACATAGTATGTCCTTATTATCTAAAAGGTTTCGTGAAATTCTATTGTGTGGTTTGAGAGGAGTTGCGATGACAAAGTAGTACATTAAAGTAAATAAGTTCAAAGGGACGTAACTCCTAGAAAAAATTGAATCGTAATTTCCTGTTGATATGAGAGAATTGCGATGACAAGAAACAGGACTGACAGACAGACAGACAGGCGGACGGGTCAAAAACATTATACCCTCCAACTCGTTGCGTGGGGTATAAAAGATTGAATCGTAATTTCCTGTCGATATGCACATCTCGTAGTATTTCCTTATTATCTGAAAAGGTTTCATGAAATTCTGTTGTGTGGTTTGAGAGGAGTTGTGATGACAAAGGTTGCAGTAGTATATTGGGCAAATAAGTTCAAAGGCGTAACTCCTGGGAAAAAAATTGAATCGTAATTTCCTGTTGATATGCACATCTACGTAGTATGTCCTTATTATCTGAAAAGGTTTCATGAAATTCTGTTGTGTGGTTTCACGAGGAGTTGCGATGACAAACTTTTGCAGTAGTACATTAAAGTAAATAAGTTCAAAGGCGTAACTCCTAGAAAAAATTGAATCGTAATTTCCTGTCGATATGCACAACTACATAGTATGTCCTTATTACCTAAAAGGTTTCATGAAATTCTGTTGTATGGTTTAAGAGGAGTTGAGATGACAAGAAATAGGACTGACGGACTGGACGGAAGGACAGACGGACAGGTCAAAAACATTATACCCTCCGCAACTTCGTTGCGTGGGGTATAATAAAAAGCCATTTGAAAACTTTAAACAAATCTATGACGCTGCATGAATCATTTTGTAAATATAAATATACTTACGTGGTGAATATGAAACAAGCAAGTGTAACACGACTAAAATCAACATCTGTTGAGACAAGGTCACAGATATAGTCTGGAATCTTTGTTTGGTTAGATGCAGGTCATGCTGAAATATAATCAAAATATTATATACATTATATTCCTCTATTTAGTGTCATACAAGTGAGAGATTTAGTATAGGATTAGCGCCTTTTTAAAGGAATTTATTGGTGTATAAACTAGACCAATTCACTCACAAACATATCATAAAAGTCCTCGGACTTTTGTTTGTTTAATGATTGACTTGGTCACCAATATTCACCAATCACTAAGCGTTAATCCTATAATTTTAAAATAGGGGATTAGGAATTTAATTTCCCCTCCTAACCTTTGTTTGTGAGTGAATTGGTGAGTTTATACACCAATAAATTCCTTTAAAAAGCGTTTAATCCTTATAATTCTTTAAAATAGGGATTAGGAATTTAATTTCCCCACTCCTAACCTTTATCTACGTAAATTGTATATTTGTGTCATTGAATTGGCCTGCAGGCGCATGAATTTATTTTTTGGTTAACGCAACTAAAAATGTACTGTATGAAATTTGCTATCTGATAAAAAATAAACTACAAAAATGTCTTATAATCATTCAAATGAATGTTTTTGTTTATTGTTGAATTTAACAATGAACGCGCAGAAACAGTTAATATTTCAACGTCGCCGTCATCTTGTTTATATTGGTTACAAAAAGTAGTTCGGTCAACGTCGTTTATCAAAAAATAAACAACGTCAAGAACCACTACCGGAAGCCCTCTCGACCAATCATATAAGCGTATTCCTAATATGCAAATCATATAAAATTATCTAGCTATAAAACCAGGTTTAATCCACTATTTATTACATATATAAAATGTTTGTACCAAGTCAGGAATTTGAAAGTTGCTTTCCATTAGTTTAATGTGTTAAAACTTTTGATTTTGCCATTTGATAAGGGACTTTCCGTTTTTAGATTTCTTTTGAGTTGGGTATTTTTGTTATATCACTTTTTAGAAAGAAAGCATATCATAATCATTTCTACAATCAGTCATTCAGTAATTTAGCGAAAAATTTAATAAAATATAATCTTATAATCTTTGGTCTCTTGTAAAAACAACCTGCTATAAAATTGATATAGCTTGAAAACCATACAATTTTTAGACAGAACCGGTGATGTAAACTGTCTTTTTCAAGCCTTAATATTCAGGCATGAATAAAATTATCTTAATACATAAAGTATGGTTCTGCAAAAAAGGCCAACCAGGATGAAAGGCAGGTATTAAGAACTTAAGGGTGTTCATTTTTTACCCCAGTCGATGTTATTTTTAAGACTTCCTCAGCCATTATCAAACATTATCTTATTTTAAAGAAAAATCCTTTGGAGATATATAGATGACAGAGAGTGATGCAAACAAGATTACCTCAAATAGTATCATACTATGTTTGCATCACAGTTTATTCAAAATCATAAAATATTGAAATTTTCATTTTATCCACAGACACACTGGCTGTATCTGCTACTTAAATGTGGAAGTTCTTCAAGATAATACAAAGCTGATTTATCCTTTGAATAATTGTAAACTAACTAATTTTGTTACTTTCGCTTGTAGAATAAAATGTTTTGCTAAGCACAGCCTGACAACCACAGAGGTCAAACCCTGAACAGTTGGGGCAAGTTTGGACACAATATTCAAGCTTGATACTGTCTGAATTTGGATTGTGATCAAATTTTAGACATAATATAGGTTTCTGACACAAAATAAATGTGATCAAAAATCAAAAAAAATTTAAATGGGACATTTAATTTACCTAGAATGGTCTGATATCCCAAATCTAACAATATGGTTAGATTCAGCATATAACAAAACACCAAAATTTGAATTTTAGTTGAAATCAAACAAAGTTTAATTTTGAACCTTTCAAACCTTAATATGAACTAATTTGAAAACATGGCCCAAAATAAAAAAAATCTAAATGCACAATAAGATTCAGCATATCATACAGCGCAATAATTCAGTTTTGATGAAATCAAACAAAGCTTAATTTTGGACCCTTTTAAAAATGGGTCCCAATATCCAAAATAGTAACACAAAGGTTAGAACCCACAAAATTTAAGACTTTAATTTAATCCAATTGAAATTGGTTAAAAGATTTCTATTTATTTTAATTGAAGATTTCTTGCTATTTAAAATAATTCTTTCATGCCATGCTTTATGCTCATTTTAACATGGGTAGGCATTATATTTGTCAATATCTTTATGCCGAGCGTTAGCGAGGTGTAAAATATTGACAAATATAATGCTACCTATGATAAATAACATAAAGCATGGATAGAATTATTCGATTCTGATAGGAAATATTTAGAGCTTTTGTACTTGAGCGGACCTATAGTACACATCAAAGGCAGCCATTTTGATTTGATGAACCAAAAAGCGTTATAGAAAATCGACAGTTGAGCGATAAAAAATTAACATATATCGTAAACTTATTTTTGGAATGATTTTATCTAATTTCCTAGCGAGCAACACCAACAAAACTGTCCATTTCGACCTCTGGCGTTGTTCAAAATACAACTGGCGTTGCAATATCAATTGTGGCGTCAATCACGCATGCAACCCATGCTTTATTGTAATTAGAACATGGCTTTGTTTCCAAAGCGAAAGAAGGACGTCATATTAGAATGCGCAATACTGTGCTATTGAGCAATACTGTGCTATTGAGCAATACTGTGCAATTGAAGATTTCTTGCTATGCGCAATACTGTGCTTTTGTGCAATACTGTGCTGTTGTGCAATACTGTGCAATAGAAGATTTCTTCTTGAAAAAATCCAAAAATGTTGAAGAAAAAAAGTATGAACCCCCCAAAAAAATTGGGAAACCCCCCTTTAAGTAATTACCCAAAACTCAATCCCAGCCTTCCCTAGTGGTACAATTTCAGAGAGATCCATTCACTTACACACAATTTATTGTCTGGGAACTACAAAAATGCTTGTTTTTGGCCCCTAATTCCTAAACAATAACCCCTAAAATCAATCACAACCTTCCTTTTGTGGTATTGAACCTTCTGGCTGAAGTTCATAGATATCCATTCACATAAACTAAAATTATTGTCTGGAAACCAAATGTGTTTTCGGACGATGATGCTAATACCGATGACATCATAGCAGTATATGAACACAAACATTTTTTGTTCTGCAGTCATATAAAACTAATGCGAATATAAGTTGTCGTGAATATGTAAAACTTTGATATTTCCTTATTTAACTACATCAAATAAATTTTTTAATCCAAAAATCAAATCGCCATGAAGTGAGCTATAACAGGCTAAGCATAAAATAAAGTATCAGCAAAAATAAGTTGGTTTCAGTATATAAAAATGCAGTCGCTTGAGAATATAAGACTATTCATCATGATGTATATCAATTTTACCAATGTTTCTTTTTTCACTTTTAGAAAACTGTCATCTAAAAACCTAATTCTGGTATGTCAACTATTAAAAGTCTGCTGATAAATGGTAAAGGAGGTAGTGTAAAACAGAAAGGAAAAGAGGGAATGCACAAGGAGAGACAAAAAGGAATACAAAACAAAAAGGCCACAAAGCAGAAGAAAGTAATAGTAGTAGAAGGAGTAACATCAGACAGAAAATCATACTGGATCAAAACCCTGATGTTATATTTATTCAGGAAGCGGACATTGCTTTGACAAAATCTGTACCGGTGATTTTGGACCTAGGAACTACCAATCGTTAGGGTCAAAGGAAGCAGGAGTCTTATGCGATCGTCAAGTTTCACTGTATTTAGAAGTATTGGACATAAAGATCCCATGGTTAGAATTCGCCAAATTTATGAATTTCAAGACAAAAAGCAAAATCTGAGCTTGGAAATCCTCCCAAGGATGTATGCAGTCATTCTTCAAAAGAAAGGTCCAGGCAGGAAGAAAGTTTTGTGTGTATCCTTCCATGCACCTAATAAAATGAAGAATGATGCAAAGATAACATTTTTTGAAGATTTTGTTCATATCTTAAACCTTTATTTGTCTGAGATCAAAATTCCATTGGTGATAGCAGGAGATTTTAATTTGGATCTAAAAGAGAAACACTTGTTTCCCTTACCATTTACATTAGTTAAATGGTCCTTACCATTTCCGTCAAGACAAGTTAGTACTTTTGACTACCAAAAACAAGACCATAGACATAAGAAGATAGACTATGTTATTGCATCAGCAACAACCATTACAAAAGAAACAAGCTGTACATCCATAAATTTATGGAATTACATAGAAAACATGTATCCTGATTTACCATCAATAAACTACAGTGAAGTAATGGATCATGATCCACTTTTGGTACAAATAACTATTTAAATGAAACTTTTGTTTGCCAACTTTAATGAACTATCTAGTTGTATCAACTTTCCAGAAAAAGGTAACAATGTATAAATAACACATAGCTGAGAGGGTGATAGAGCAGATTGTTACCGAGAAAACATTGTCAGCTGAGGCAAAGCCAGGGTTGACAATGTCTTTCGAGGGTAACAATCTGCTCTATCTCTCTCAGCTATGTGTAATTATTATACTGAATGTTCTGTTATTACTGTCGATTAAATTTCAAATTCAAAGTAATAAACTATAACGTCTTGTACATAACAACCATCCGTATTTAATAAAGCGCACGCTTGATCAAGCGTCTCCGTGAAGGGTAATAGAGTATTTGCCATATGATAGAGTCAGTATTTAATAAAGCGCACACTTGATCAAGCGTCTCCGTGAAAAGGTAATAGAGTATTTACCATAGAATAGAGTAAATTAACACCCTCGTATAAGCCAATCAAAATATTGCATTTTTATGTGAAGTATAATAAAAATACATGATAAAGACTAGACATTGATACAAATAATGGACTATCCATCCACAGAATAACTGGCTAATAATATTTTAAATGCATGTAACTGACAATGTGCAGAATACAGACATTAGATAAAAGAACAAGTGTTCCAATGAATCCCTGCCAATACAAGAAAATCTATTGCTTATATATATTCATAGACAGAAACTGGACTCTGTTCAACTAATTAATCAATAAGTGAATACAAAATAGTTGCCCTTGAGAAAATTTGCTGAGACCACACATACCGTACCATTGAGAAACTTTTGATTAACAAATTACAAACAAGCCATATGGAATTAATACAAAAATATAACGATCTTATTCCCAAACAATGACATAGTTTATTGTAATGGTAGAGTGTTACTATACCAACAATTCAGCTGAAGAAGAGTAAAGTTA
The DNA here is from genome assembly GCA_017311375.1 of Mytilus coruscus. Classification (NCBI taxonomy): domain Eukaryota; kingdom Metazoa; phylum Mollusca; class Bivalvia; order Mytilida; family Mytilidae; genus Mytilus; species Mytilus coruscus. The sequence continues at coordinate 15,186,582 of CM029606.1, read as the reverse complement.
AATAACTGGTACATAATTATCTATATGTTCCTTTGCTTAAATCAATATTATGTTTCAATAATTATTGCATACATAATGCTATAAATTAATGTATATGTTGTGTTTAATCATGAAAAAGATATTGTGAACTCGAATGCTTGTGTGTTTTTGTATGTCTCCTTTGTATCAAATAACATAGTATTACTGATGCACATGCAAATACTTTTTGCTTAACAAAACATTTTTTTTATGTTGTTAAAGTGATGTACCAATCCCCTTGAACCACCCCAGTTCACACGTGTTCATGGAAGATAATTTATCTTACCTCCTAAAAACTTCTTAATGTCGTTTATTAAGGACAAACATGTGGAAACAGTGTATATTTCATAGTCAGTGAATGTTAACTATTTTAAATACACACGGTTAGTAGAAGTTAGTGGAAGAGTTACCTTCCTATAAAAAGAAAACACCATGTCTCTGATAATAGTTAGAAAAGGAAAATACCAAAATTAAATTCAAAGAAGAATCAATGGCTTTATAGTCATTACATAATATATTTGTAGTTTTCTGTGTTTATTGTTTTTTGTCTTATTTGCCTTGACTTATTTGTCTGTCCTTTACAGTATTTTAATACAAAAGTCTTTTTCCAGGATTCAACCACAGACATGTCTGTAAAAATTATCTGAATAGGTAAAAAAAATCACCAACAAATGTGTATTGGTTCGACACATTGAAGGCAACTTAAATGCTTTTGTTAACCTTTGGACTGTAATTAAATTCAGCGGAGTTGAAATATATATAGTTGTATGGAACAAAGTTTGGAACCACGAGAAAATTTTGCTCAACCAAAATTTTGTGTCATCTCAGTGTGAGACAAGTGAAGTTATATTGTAAACACATAATTATTATTTTCAAATTTTCAGACAAAAAATGTTATAGACACTGACTTTCTCACTGTTTATAATTGAATTCTGTTTAATGTTTTTAAAATAATTATTTTTATAAGACTACAAAATTTTGTGGTTTTAAAATGGTATGACATTGTGGTCGTGGGAAGACATTTGGTTTCCAAACAACTGAATCTAACCATGTAATCAGATTTTGAATTTTGGGCCAAGATTGTAATTAAATAGGTCCACATTGAGGTCAAAAGGGTCCCAAATTAAACTTTGATTTCATTAAAATTTATTTCTTGAGATTCTTTGATATGCTGAATCTAACTACTGTAAATTCAGAAATTATTGCGTGCATTTATTATTGCGATTTTGTCATTTTAGACTTAAATCGATTTTAATTTTATGATTTTGAGAAAAATCCTGTTGAGTTCATATAAAATATTTCAAAATGCGAGTTTAAATTATTGCGTTAACAACTCTATGCAGCATTTGTCGCAATAATAAAAACCTCGCAATAATTTCTGAATTTACAGTATGTGTTTAGATTTTGGATATTGGACCATAATAGGTAAATGTCCAATTTCACTTTTGTTAGTTCTTAGATCATATTCATTCTGTGTCAGATAAGTATGTTGTGTCAAATATTTAATCACAATCCAAATTCAGAGCTGTATCAAGCTTGAATGTAGTGTCCATACTTTCCCCAACTATTCAGGGTTCAACCTCTGCGGTCATATCAAGCTGTGCCTTATGAGAGCATTTTTATTGTCATTTGTTTTGTATACACCAGTGCAAGAAGGTTCTTAATATTGGAGACTTGATCCTGTAATAGTCCATCCACACAAATATTGCTTTAATGACTGATATTGATTACTATTTAAATACAGCAGCTGGTCCAAGGACACAGTTATCGTCCTTTGGTTTTCGTTGTCTAAGAATATAGTCTCTAGTGTAAACAGTGTATAACTTGCAAATTTTTGTCATAAACTTTCCCAATTTATTTCTTGACATTTCATGCATGAAATATTAAGTAAGGGGATAAAATTACATGTTAAAAAAATTTGGGTGCTGAATCTTCATGTTAAGTAGTGATTTGGTCTAGTTAAAAAAGGTCAAAAATTAGTATGTCTGAAACTGTCAAACTGAATTTTAGACCCCCTTAACATAGAATTGTCCATATTTTGAGTTAGAGCTGGTAGACTTTTTTATAATTTTGATATTATTTGTCCCAATAGGTATAGATTAGCAGGTTTTTTACACATTGATATCGTAAAATATCAGGCGAGAGCCACAATGTGAACCTTTTTGGCGAGTGGCGCGTGCGAGTAAAACTACTCACATTGTGTCGGCGGCTGATATTCTGATATCTCTCTAAAAAAAACCGATTATCTGTTTATCGTTCTATTACTGGTCTTTTCCTCCTCCCTAAGACAGTTTAAACGGCGAATTCAAAGCTTGACAGCGTCTCCTCACACATTGTGGCGTCGCTGATAACTTCTCCTCAGACATTGTGGCGTCGCTGATAATACCTGCTCTCGTCTTTAAGCCGTGATACGAGAATTACGGAAGCGACTGAGCAGGGTGATATAGGCGTAGGGAAGGACAATAATAGTACACTTTACTGTAAAAATCTTTTGAGATAGAGCAGGTGCAATTTTTTATTTGAATTTATTGTCTAAAAGAAATGCAATCTGAAATAACTGTGTTCTCGGCCAGCTGAAAAATGCTCTTATTTTTTATACAGACTTAAACAGATTTTACCAATTGTCATAAGTCATGTAAGTTTTTGTTCGAACACAGATTTAGGGTTTGGATTTTTGTAAATTTGAGCAAATTGTAGAAATTACAAACAAGCAAAATCATTTTGATAAAATGATATTCTGATTTCTTAATCTAGTCTAGAATTGTGAAAGTTCACCTAATTTAAAGGCTTAAGGAAAACTTAAAATCAATATTTTTTAAGTGAGGAATTATTCTTTAATGTGATAATTTATGATACTGTTATTAAATTATTTATTTCTTTATATAAATATTTATTTATCTGTCAGTTATTATATAATTAACATACATATGTATATGCATGCATATGTTAATAAAATGAGAGTTAACATTTTTGATGTTTAAGCATGTGTTCAATGACTTGCCCTATTTGTGAAGGTTCATCGACTAACAATGAACCTACACATCAACATTGTTGAAACCTGTCTCACCTTATTATAAATTGATATATTTGGATGAAAAAACTATGATATTCATTTTGATCCTTTCAATTTATTTTTTTTGTTATTCAAATTATTCCTTCTGAATTATCAAAGTTATCACAATAGAAAGCAATAAAAGGAGCATTAGCTATGAGATATAAAAAAATCAAATACATGTATGATTATTAATGTTCAATCATGAATGAAAGTGAAAAGCAATTCCTTTTAGCAGTCAGTACTGTTCAAGAATGGCAAAATAAGCTAGAAACATTGCTAACTATTACCTTATTGAATCTGTATTCATGTGACCTTCAATTGAAATCCTTGGCTAGAGACACGTAACAAATAAACAAGACGTGTTCAGCTATAAAATGCTACAAAAATGTCAACATTGAATGAGCAACAAGAGTAAACCATTTGGTTGACTGATTCAATCAACAAAAACTCATTCTTCTACAGGTAAAACGATGATTAACATATTTTGTACCCTTTAATAAAATCAAACAGACCTAGAAAATCCAAGTGCACTTGTTCGCTATCTCTTTATATCTATATTTATGTTTATATCGGGTTATATGACCTTAGGCAGTCTTCAGAGGTCACCTCAATGGTGAATTAGATGGCTTCCAGACTTAAATATACACAAAATGCTGATACATATTATAAGTACAGACATTGTAAATTTTTATCTTAGATAATACATAATTTAGATGTACATTTAGTATGTTATAAAATCAAAATGAGAATTTGAGTCAATTCAGTGAACATGAATTTGACATCTAATACCCTTTAAAGTTAAAATATTTTGCAACTCTTTTACAAACATTCTGATTGAATAAATGAATAATCCAGTCTACCTTCTTAAACAAAAGCTTTATACTATGTTTATTCCCATGGCAACGAATTTAACATCCCAATGTCTTGGATTTAGCGACATTTGTTACAGGCAAGCCTTAGGAAGACAAACTAATCAAAGACAGACTTAATTAACCAGACATCATTGAGATGGAAGCCATCTCTCGGGCCCGCTGTAAATAACGTGTGGTAAAAATTTGTATCTTTACCATACGACATGGGGCTGTCAACTGAAACCAAAGTTTTGACCTTGACCTTTGACCTAGGAAGTTGTACATACATTATGACACACCCTCTGGTGTTGGTTAATATACTCTAGATATAGAGCAGACACAATTTGTTACAGACGGACGGACTGACTGATGGACGGACAGACTGATCACTGTAGGGCGACCCGGGGCCCTTATTATTCTGAGGGCCAATGGTTATTTTACTGATACATCATGTGATTTTAGTATTTTAAACAAAACTGTACTTACAAATAATTTCTGACAAGATCTTCTCATTAACCAACAATGAAGAAAACTTGGAGCGTATAAATCTATTAATAACGATTGGGTAAAATACCTGAAAAAGAAATCAATATAAACAATGATTAAACAAACCAGCATCACTCAGGGTTCAACATTAACTATGGGCAAGTGAATTTGCCTTGACTTATTTGTCTGTCCTTTACAGTATTTTAATACAAAAAGTCTTTTTTCCAGGATTCAACCACAGGCATGTCTGTAAAAAAATTATCTGAATAGGTAAAAAAAAATCACCAACAAATGTGTATTGGTTCGACACATTGAAGGCAACTTAAATGCTTTTGTTAACCTTTGGACTGTAATTAAATTCAGCAGGAGTTGAAATATATATAGTTGTATGGAACAAAGTTTGGAACCACGAGAAAATTTTTACTCAACCAAAATTTTGTGTCATCTCAGTGTGAGACAAGTGTAGTTATATTGTAAACACATAATTATTATTTTTTCAAATTTTCAGACAAAAAAATGTTATAGACACTGACTTTCTCACTGTTTATAATTGAATTCTGTTTAATGTTTTTTTAAATAATTATTTTTATAAGACTACAAAATTTTTGTGGTTTTAAAATGGTATGACATTGTGGTCGTGGGAAGACATTTGGTTTCCAAACAACTGAATCTAACCATGTAATCAGATTTTGAATTTTGGGCCAAGATTGTAATTAAATAGGTCCACATTGAGGTCAAAAGGGTCCCAAATTAAACTTTGATTTCATTAAAAATTTATTTCTTGAGATTCTTTGATATGCTGAATCTAACTACTGTAAATTCAGAAATTATTGCGTGCATTTATTATTGCGATTTTGTCATTTTAGACTTAAATGCGATTTTAATTTTTATGATTTTGAGAAAAATCCTGTTGAGTTCATATAAAATATTTCAAAATGCGAGTTTAAATTATTGCTTAACAACTCTGTCGCATTTTGTCGCAATAATAAAACCTCGCAATAATTTCTGAATTTACAGTATGTGTTTAGATTTTGGATATTGGACCATAATAGGTAAATGTCCAATTTCACTTTTGTTAGTTCTTAGATCATATTCATTCTGTGTCAGATAAGTATGTTGTGTCAAATATTTAATCACAATCCAAATTCAGAGCTGTATCAAGCTTGAATGTAGTGTCCATACTTTCCCCAACTATTCAGGGTTCAACCTCTGCGGTCATATCAAGCTGTGCCTTGCATGAGCATTTTATTGTCATTTGTTTTGTATACACCAGTGCAAGAAGGTTCTTAATATTGGAGACTTGATCCCTGTAATAGTCCATCCACACCAAATATTGCTTTAATGACTGATATTGATTACTATTTAAATACAGCAGCTGGTCCAAGGACACAGTTATCGTCCTTTGGTTTTCGTTGTCTAAGAATATAGTCTCTAGTGTAAACAGTGTATAACTTGCAAATTTTGTCATAAACTTTCCAATTTATTTCTTGACATTTCATGCATGAAATATTAAGTAAGGGATAAAATTACATGTTAAAAAATTTGGGTGCTGAATCTTCATGTTAAGTAGTGATTTGGTCTAGTTAAAAGGTCAAAATTAGTATGTCTGAAACTGTCAAACTGAATTTTAGACCCCTTAACATAGAATTGTCCATATTTTGAGTTAGAGCTGGTAGACTTTTTATAATTTTGATATTATTTGTCCCAATAGGTATAGATTAGCAGGTTTTTACACATGATATCGTAAAATATCAGGCGCAGAGCCACAATGTGAACCTTTTGGCGAGTGAGCGTGAGCGAAGAGCTAAAAGCTTCACATTGTGTCGAGCGGCTGATATTTTACGATATCTATACAAAAACCGATTATCTGTTTATCGTTCTATTACTGGTCTTTTCCTCCTCCCTAAGACAGTTTTACGCTTGAGCGAATTCAAGCTTGACAACGCCTCCTCACACATTGTGACGTCGCTGATAACTTCTCCTCAGACATTGTGACGTTGTTGATAATGCCTGCTCGTCTTTAAGCCGTGATACGAGAATTACAGAGCGACTGAGCAGGGTGATATAGGCGAGGGAAGGACAATAATAGTACACTTTACTGTAAAAATCTTTTGAGATAGAGCAGGTGCAATTTTTTATTTGAATTTATTGTCTAAAAGAAATGCAATATGAAATAACTGTGTTCTCGGCCAGCTGAAAAATGCTCTTATTTTTTTATACAGACTTAAACAGATTTTACCAATTGTCATAAGTCATGTAAGTTTTGTTCAAACACAGATTTAGGTTTGGATTTTTGTAAATTTGAGCAAATTGTAGAAATTACAAACAAGCAAAATCATTTTGATAAAATGATATTCTGATTTCTTAATCTAGTCTAGAATTGTGAAAGTTCACCTAATTTAAAAGGCTTAAGGAAAACTTAAAATCAATATTTTTTAAGTGAGGAATTATTCTTTAATGTGATAATTTATGATACTGTTATTAAATTATTTATTTCTTTATATAAATATTTATTTATCTGTCAGTTATTATATAATTAACATACATATGTATATATGCATGCATATGTTAATAAAATGAGAGTTAACATTTTGATGTTTTAAGCATGTGTTCAATGATTTGCCTTATTTGTGAAGGTTCATCGACTAACAATGAACCTACACCATCAGCATTGTTGAAACCTGTCTCACCTTATTATAAATGATATATTTGGATAGAAAAACTATGATATTCATTTTGATCCTTTCCAATTTATTTTTTTTTGTTATTCAAATTAGTCCTTCTTGAATTATCATGATTATCACAATGTAAAGCCAATAAAGGAGCATTAGCTATGAGATATAAAAAAATCAAATACATGTATGATTATTTTGTTCAATCATTAATGAAAGTGAAAAGCAATTCCTTTTAGCAGTCAGTTTTGTTCAATTTTGGCAAAATAAGCTAAGAAACATTGCTAATTCTACCTTATTGAATCTGTATTCATGTGACCTTCAATTGAAATCCTTGGCTAGAGATGAGTAACAAATAAACAAGACGTGTTCAGCTATTTAAAGGAAAAGAATGTCAACATTGAATGTGAAACAAGAGTAAACCATTTGGTTGACTGATTCAATCAACAAAAACTCATTCCTCTACAGGTAAAAACGATGATTAACATATTTTTTAAACCTTTAATAGGAAATCAAACAGACCTAGAAAAATCCAAGTGCACTTGTTCGCTATCTCTTTATATCTATATTTATGTTTATATCGGGTTATATGACCTTAGGCAGTCTTCAGAGGTCACCTCAATGGTGAATTAGATGGCTTCCAGACTTAAATATACACAAAATGCTGATACATATTATCGAGTACAGACATTGTAAATTTTTTTATCTTAGATAATACATAATTTAGATGTACATTTTAGTATGTTATAAAATCAAAATGAGAATTTGAGTCAATTCAGTGAACATGAATTTAACATCTAATACCCCTTTAAAGTTAAAAAGTATTTTGCAACTCTTTTTACAAACATTCTGATTGAATAAATGAATAATCCAGTCTACCTTCTTAAACAAAAAGCTTTATACTATGTTTATTCCCATGGCAACGAATTTAACAACCCAATGTCTTGGATTTAGCGACATTTGTTACAGGCAAGCCTTAGGAAGACAAACTAATCAAAGACAGACTTAATTAACCAGACATCATTGAGATGGAAGCCATCTCTGGGCCCGCTAAATAACGTGTGGTAAAAATTTGTATCTTTACCATACGACATGGGCTGTCAACTGAAACCAAAGTTTTGACCTTGACCTTTGACCTAGGAAGTTGTACATACATTATGACACACCCTCTGGTGTTGGTTAATATACTCTAGATATAGAGCAGACACAATTTGTTACAGACGGACGGACTGACTGATGGACGGAAGGAGGACGGACAGACTGATCACTGTAGGCGCACCGGGCCCTTATTATTCTGAGGGCCAATGGTTATTTTACTGATACATCATGTGATTTTAGTATTTTAAACAAAACTGTACTTACAAATAATTTCTGACAAGATCTTCTCATTAACCAACAATGAAGAAAACTTGGAACGTATAAATCTATTAATAACGGTGGGTAAAATACCTGAAAAAGAAATCAATATAAACAATGATTAAACAAACCAGCATCACTCAGGGTTCAACATTAACTATGGGCAAGTGACTATGATATACATGTATATCTTGTCCGAAAGAGACAACTACTTGTCAAATTTTGTTCCTGCTTGAGAAATTTTTAACTGCCATTTACAGACCTGCCAACTTTTGAAAATCCCCATGGGGATTTAGGCGTGACCAGATTTTAAGGGTTAATATTTTTGAGGCGTTTCTGTGTGCACTGTTTTATACTCTTGAAATTGTCTCATATCTCTTCTTTTTTCTTTTGGTATACTGATGATGAGCTAACAAGCCTTGATTTCTTTTATTTGTGCGATTCTTGTACTTATTAATTGGCAAAATAACTTAAGAATAGAGAAAAAATGCCTAATAAAATAAAGGATACAAAATGAAGACCTCCCTTTTCCCCTTCAAAGACCTTTTATCTTTCCACCATGCCTCAAAAGATCTAAATCTAAATGTCCTACAGTTAGAAGGATGGAGACAGATCTGGAGTTAGTTATCAGTATTGAGAAAATGGATAAAATTTGAGTTATCTTTCTTGTTATTCAAAGGTGCTCCTACCGGCTGAGGCTTATACACAGTAGAAATGAATACAATATGGGGTCGATTTTAAATCAGAACTGGACAGAAACACGTCTGATTACAAAAATTTTCACAGATTTCAAGCTAAACGATGTTTCATAATGAGTTCATTACAGTTTTCATCTTTCAGTTAATTACTTTTTTGTCATGATACTACGGTAAAAGTTGCAAATTGTGATCGTATGATAAATTGATTAAAATTGAAATGCGGACTGACCGATTCTATTTACAAATTAATTAATTTTGAGGATCATTATGACCCATTGGATAAGAAGATTACCTGTAACAACAGATTATGACACCTGTTGTGACCGTTGATTAACTTGGGGTCGAAAACTTGTCATAAATATGTCGCCAGGCAAAATAATAGATTTATAGAAATCGACCAGAAAACTTCAAAAATCAGTGACCAACAATTATTGCGGTAGATTTTGTGAAAATCAAGATTTTGACTTGTTTTACGATCCCAATATCGATTCGGGTTGAGGCATGAAAATCGGGATGATACCACCAAAATCTGGATAGTTGGCAGGTCTGCATTTATGGACTTAAAATTAGGTAAATGCAATTCAATATGCAAAGAAATGTATCAGATTGCAGAAAGTATTGTACCAAGCCACTTGAACCACACCAGTTAACCAATGACTAAGAGCATACTCAAACAAGAATATGGTTCAAGTCATAACATAATACTTGTTTTTATTTTTCTGTGTTTCAGGTGGAAATTTTGTTGTGAGCACTTGTCCCTGGGTAGATAAAATTGTAAATTTTACTTGTGCAGCAAAAGTTACTTGCCCTGAATTGTCCAATAAATATTTAAGTATTTTACTATAAGCTTGTATGATTCTTAAAACTGTTTTGTATCACAATATAAATGATTTTTGTTTTTTTTTGGGGTTAATGAATAGAAGAATATATGGGGCTAACATCAATGAGACAGAAACCCAACAGCAAAAACCCAAAAGACATATAGAGGGCAATTTTGCAATGTTTTTAAAATGCTAGCCAGTAGGTATATGTACTAAGTTTGAAACCAGTGAAGAAATGAACACTAAAAATAGATCATTAAGTTTCCTTTCTATTTATTAATTTGCCAACAAATTAGTTACTTTTGGTCAGCAAAGATGTGGCTTTTCCTACAAATTGTGCAAAATTTAATTTAATTCAAGAAAAATTAAAATGCCACTTTATATGAGGTTGAATGTCCCATTGGTATCTTTCACCTCTCTTCCATTCAATGGCTGATGAAACCTAATTGCCAATCCTGGTTTTTTTTTTTAATAAACGGACAGTGATATACAATGTAATGTTTAAGAGACCAGGGTTCACATACTTATTTTTCTTGTTCTGCTTATCAATCTATTTCTAGTTTTAATTAATACTTCGTCATGATCATTGTTGTTTTGACTTAAATATTTGTTTTCATGTGTTGAACATTGGTTTCTTTTACATAAAATAATAGATCTTAATTTTACATAGAATACAAAGAACACATCTTAAAAAGTTGTGAAGGTAATTTTAAATTTTGATTAAATTGATTTTTATCAAGTGTAATTTTTACTTGTCCACGGGCAACCCAGACAAAAATTACTTGTTCGGGTGTCCAAATGTTTCAGTCGGGCAAGTCAGGCACAGCATTTCCACACCCCTGTGTTTAACGTTTGTTGTCTAATTTACCATGACTAATTTTTCTGATCTACAGTATCAAAAATAATCCAACCCATCAACAATTCCCTCATAGTCTTTTTCCAGGATTCAATAAATCTCCAATTTATATTAATTTGTCTTGGATAATTTTCCTAAAATAGATAGGTCTAATCTGATGGGTTCCAACAACAGAATCATACTCTTATTGATCAATATTTTTCAGCCAGGTCATTTATGCCTGATTTTCTGTTCATCTTGGTTCTGAACTATGTTATTTTTACTGCTATTAATCTAACCACAATGTATATTTTTCTATAAAAAAAAAAGAGCAAGACCCTCTCTCATACTCTTAAATTATATGAACACACCATAAACATCAACAAGACGTTACATAGTAATATCCAATTTGAAAGTAAACTTGACGAAAAAGTGAGGGCTACATGTATGAATTTGGGTGTGAATCCCCTCCATTGGGATAAGGAAACTAAGAATTTCCATATGGATTTCTCATTTTGCAGCTCTTATCTTTAACTGTTTTTGTCGAGTTTTCGACTTTTGTCGAAAAGCGAGACATAGCAATCCTACATTCCGTCGTCGGCATCGTCGTTGTCATCGCCAGCAGCGTCCACAAATATTCACTCTGTGGTTAAAGTTTTTGAAATTTTAATAACTTTCTTAAACTATCCTGGATTTCTACCAAACTTGGACAGAAGCTTGTTTATGATCATAAGATAATATTCAAAAGTAAATTTTGTATAAAAAAAAATTCCATTTTTTCCGTATTTTACTTATAAATGGACTTAGTTTTCCTGCCAGGAAACATTACATTCACTCTGTGGTTAAAGTTTTTGAAATTGTAATAAATTTCTTAAACTATCCTGGATTTCTACCAAACTTGGAAAGAAGCTTGTTTATGATCACAAGATAGTATCCAGAAGTAAATTTTGTAAAAAAAAATTCCATTTTTCTTAGTTTTTCTGCCAGTTAACATTACATACAGTCTGCAGTTTAAGTTTTTAAAACATTTATTAGATTCATAAACTATCCTGGATTTTTACCAAACTTGGACAGAAGCTACTTACAATCAAAAGATAGTATAGCATGTATAGAGAGAAATATTTTTATTAATGTTTTTCCTCATTTTTGTTGAGCCTGCAATTAACAGCAAAAGTAGGCGAGACACTGGGTTCCGTGGAACCCTTATGAATTTTTTAAAATAGAATGTGGTTTATGGATGCATCATATCTATTAGACAACCCCTTTATTTGTTTAAAGCAACATCTCAAAGGGAGATAAAACTACCTGCATCTACAACTTACTGTTGCTATCAACGGGACTGAACACACTAACTCTAATATGAAACCATCGCTGGTCATCTTTGTGAAACAGATGCCCTGTAAAAGAAAACAGTTATAAACATATTTCACCACACTAAACTGCTTATTTTTCAAATTTAAACCGTGAAGACTTTTCGAGGTTTTTAATATTTTAAATTTGCCTGTTTACAGTTGAGAAATTTCTTATTGCATGAGATTCGTGTAGGAATATGTTTGTCTTATGATTTTTAGATATGTACAAATGATGAAAACAAACTTGATCTTTCTTTCCGGTAAACTTCAAAAATATGTGTTTTTTTTATGTGATGTCATCAAGCATGGTCACCTTTTTTCCTAATGTCACAATAGCAAATTCAGATAAAAGCAACAACATTATCTGTCAATTTTAAAAAATGAAGAAATGAGATAAATTATGAACCATGAATTATAAAGGAAGAATGTGTCAATGGGACACAGATGCCCCCTGCTTGTAAATATATGGCAAATTTATCAATTTTCTATTTATAAAGGGACATTCATAACATTTGGTTCAGGCAAACTAAAGTAAGAGTGCGGAAAAATTTGTCAATTTTTTCTTTTATAAAGAGACATAACTCAATAACATTGAAAACAACACCACCCATATTCAAACTTAATCTGTGTTTGGTGGTAATAAGCATTGTGTATAAGTTTCAAAACATTTGGTTGGGGAAAACTATAGTTAGAGAATGAAAACTTATTTTGGGACGTACAAATGGACAAACAGACGTACGGACAAGGGTAAAACTTAATGCCCCTTCATTGTTTGATATATCAGCTAAGAATTAGTGAAAATGTGTTATCGCCATTTTATGTATTTTTCCTTTGATCTTTTTTGTGATAATTTTTCATTTCATGCTTCTCGCTTGAGATAGAAAATTATCGTCAGATAATAAGGATGCACGTCACATTGTCCATGTAAAAATTAACGACATCATAGGCAAAATAGTGATAAACAGATTATCAATGGTCTTTTAAACTCGAGGATGTTTCTCAGCTACATCTCATCTAAGGGCCGTCACCCTTCAATGAGATTGTAGGTGAAAACACCTATAGTTTTGAAATATACCATCAATAATCTACAATCATCTAGTGCCTGCTTATCTATCAAGGATGAAATTAAATATCAAACTTACTTTAGATCCTATATACAGTTCTACACAGGCTTTGACTAGAGTAACAACTGATAAAAATACTTGTAGCACCCATGCTGCTAGAGGCCTTCTCACCCATACCAGCACATGCCTGAAACAAAGATGAAAATAATTGTTATGACCAAACTGCCAGAGGTCTTTGACCCATATCAACACCAGCCTAAAACAGAGATAAAAATACTTGTTGCACCCATACTGCAGTAGACTTACGGACCCATATTTAAACAGGCCTAAAACAGAGATAAAAATACCCATACAGCCAGAGGTCATCTGACCCATATCAGAATATGGCTCAAACATAGATGAAAATGCTTTGTAGATATACAAAATACATGTAGCATCAATACTGAAAGAAATTTCTGACAGTAGAAATTGTCATTTTTGTGGCACCTGCAAAAGCAAATACCAACAATAATTACCCTTGTAGCACTTTAAAAAAAATTTTGAAGGCACTTTTTTATGGCCATCACCCATACAATTGCATTTTCTTTGCATAGGTAACCACACAATTTGAACTTTGTGACCTGTCCCCACCCCATACAAAAATAATTAGAGTGTCCCACCCCACCCCTCCCCATACATTTTCTTCTGGAATAGTCCATAAATCAGATAAATGTAATTATAAATCTTATAATTTTTACCTGTCTAAGGGGAATAACTCCAGAACCATGCAAGGTGTATTGGAGAGTTATCATACAGAAAAAAATAATACAGCTGATTGATTTTCATTGTTAAATGGTTTAAAATTCTCAACAGCTTTATTGTCAAAATCGTATTTGGATTTTTTTCATAATGTTTATAGTCAATATACTTTAATGCTAAAAGTAAATGATAAAATTTTGACTTTACTGCAGTTATCAACATTAACACTCAGGAAACTGACAAGGAGGAGTCGATATAGGGTAGAATGTTCAACAACAAAACCCTCCCCAATATTGTTATCGTAAGTCAGGAACATCATCAGTGTTTACATATAGTTAGATCTAATATTTTCCTTCATTATAAATGTTTACAGGTAATGAACTTTTAGTGTTGATGGCAGCTCTTTGATTGTCTCTGTTAAAATTATTCATACTTTTTGGGGGGATGAAGAGTTTGACACAACATCATTGATAATCAGTACTAATCTTACTGCACCAGATGATAATTTGGACAACAATTAGGGAGCTACCATTTGATTTTTATGGGGGGGGGGGGCTAGGATGAAATTTGAAAAAAAGGCAGGACAGGAGTTTTGAGTTAAAAAAAAGGCAGGATGAGCAACTTGGAAAAAAAAAAGGCAGGATGACAATTTATGTAAAAAAAATCAGGATAAACTAATAAAAAAAAGGCAGGACATATTACAACTAAAAAAAAATGCACGACAAAATTTTTCTTCCTAGTCCCCCCATAAAATTCAAATGGTAGCTCCCTTAATGTTGAAGGCACAAATAATTTGAATACCCAAAACCTAATACAGACTTTGAACAGCTGATTCAATCGTAAGGACCATTTAGTTTAGCCAAACCGGATCAAGAATCAAAGCTATGCACGAGGGAGATACATTCCTTTATTAAAAATGATTTTTTTTAAATTTATTACAGCAAATGTCAATAAAACAATTTCTGTAGTGTCATGCAAGTTCGGCAAAGACCCTTATAATTGTCTATTGTTAAAGATTAATGTAAATTCAGAAATTATTGATATTTTGACATGACAAACCAAAATTAATTATTGCGATTTTGACATGACAAACCAAAATTAATTATTGCGATTTCGACATGACAAACCAAAATTAATTATTGCGATTTTGACATGACCAACCAAAATTAATTATTGCGATTTTAAGAAGAGCTACATACAGATAATATGTATTCAATATCAGAATGTGAGTTCTTATTATTGCAATACACACCCCAGTCCCATTATTCCGTTAATAAAGACCTCCAAATATTTTATGAATTAACAGTATATGTTGATCTCTATACGTCTTTTTGTTTATTGTTTTTAAATTTTGTATAAAAAAAATACACCACCTTTCTTTTATCATAATTGATTGTTCATTTTGGAAAAGAAACTGACAATTCATTATTGACATTTACTTTCACTTTCATTTTAATGTCGTCAAACCAATAAGTTGCAACTACATGATGCCATGCTATAATACCACTAAATATAGATAATAACTTTATACAATTTATCTACAATTTTATTTTTATATTTATTTTATATTCAATTTTATCTCTATTATATAACATTTTATTAATTTCTTTACATTTCTATATTTATTGCAATTCAGTATCAGTCACAGGATGTTCAGGTTTTATACCTTTATCTGCCATTTCCATTCAACCATGAAGTAAACCGCAATTGTTGTACGTCAGTCTATAACATAATGTTACTGTCCTGACGATGCCATCCCTGTGGCGAAAATAGTAGACACAATAAAAGATACTGCAACTTAGTGATAGCTTTAGTGTTGTTGTCTTCGACTCTTTTCTTTTTTTAATCACAATTGTCAAATTGTGTGCCTAGTCTTAACCTATATTTAAAATGTAACTAGATTTATCCCCTTCCTTTAAGACATTATATACATTTTCATACCAATTAATTGCATTTGAAGAAAACACCATTTCATCGCTGTCTTTTGGTAAAGTTAAGTTATGTACACTGCAGTCTCGTCCACCACTGAAAACAAAAATAAATTTGTTAAATATACATAAATTTGTAAAATATACATAAATTTGTTAAATATACATAAATTTGTTAAATGTACACATAAATGTGTTAAATATACATAAACATATGAATTATAGGCACTCAAACCATAAAAAGTCAGTGATAGACTTTATAAAATTACTTAATATGTAAGTGGTTGAGCCACATGAACAATTTCTTCATTTCAAATTTGTTTTTATTTGTTCAACACTTTTACATGTTACATAAATATGTTAATTTTCGATGTAAAAATGTTATTATTGTCATACTTGGTCAACTTCAAAGTGGTTTTCAACAAATTGTTTCTTGATACATCATAATTTTACTCTTCTATAGGTGAAAACTTTTCAATGAAGTACATATTTTTAATCTCAGAAAAAAAACGTAAGCAAACAATGTAAAGCACTAAATATGTGGATAAAAATAGTCCAGATAATCATGACGTCTGCTGAGGGTATTTTTTTATTTTGCATTTTTATACATCCCTTGCAGGTAGGCATTAAAGCAAAAAATTCAGATATCTTTCCAAGACATCATAATTATTTGGATTTGGATAAAAAAATTATTTAGATTGCAGTATAACAACAATAGTGTGTTCTCTTGACATAAAAAGATATATAAGGATTTTGCAATAAACAAAAAAATACAATAAAGAGTTATGAATATGCATGTTGCACTTTTAATACTTGCGTACGATATGCATGTGTCAATTAGCTGAGACAAGGGTATAAAATGGAGAAATTCAAGGCAGAATCGTGAATATGCATGTTGCACTTTTCATTATTGCATACTGCATGGATGTGTCATTTGACTGAGACAAGGGTATTAAATGGAGAAATTCAATGCAGAATCGTGAATATGCATGTTCCACTTTTAATTTTTGCATACTGCATGCATGTGTCATTTGACTGAAACAAGCATATCAAAGTGTTTTCATGTGTTGTCAGTACAACAAAGATTCGTAGTTCAAGGCTAATGAAAATGTTCAGTGCACTTTTCTTGAAAACAATTACTTGTACCTGTACATGATGTACTAGCTATCATATAAAACAAAAGAGCACCTGTTCTACTGCTAAATACAAAAGTTCAAAAAATTTAAGTAAGCTGACACAGGGGCTGTTCACTTTAACTTATGAAAAGGTATTTCTTATATTGCAGATTCATTTATTTTTCGTGGATTGAGGTTCATTTATATTAGATTTCATTGTTTTGTCAAAGTAAGAATATATTCCTACAGAAAATTTATAATTTGTTGAACATTTAAATTTGTGGTTCCCCAGTACCGTGATATCCAAGAAAAATGGTATCCACGAATATTAATGAATCCACAGTAATAAAACTTTTTAATTGAAAAGAAAATTAAGATTTGAACAGTTTTAAAATATTCTTTGGGTTAAAACACACAGCTTAAATCAAGATTTACATAAAATATTAATTAGTCAATGACTGTATTTACATGTAGAAAGAGGTATGGCCCCTTTCCCATGTTAGAGTTAGCAAAGGATGGATGGATGGATGTTTAATGTCCAGTGACAAAT
This sequence comes from Mytilus coruscus, assembly GCA_017311375.1. Classification (NCBI taxonomy): domain Eukaryota; kingdom Metazoa; phylum Mollusca; class Bivalvia; order Mytilida; family Mytilidae; genus Mytilus; species Mytilus coruscus. The sequence goes on along the minus strand of CM029606.1, from coordinate 15,169,043 downwards.
AAATGTGTACTTTTATTAAGGACAAGAGTTTGCAAAGCCAAAGTACAAAAAGTCTGACGTTAAAAACAGTTGAACTGTAACTATCTGATTATTTTTCCTAGACCAAATGTGTAATAGAATCTGACTAAAATCTCAATATATGTCCTGGGATATTTGTTTATACAGGATCAACTGACTGCCTTGAACCTTCAGAAAGTCTACACTATATTTATACATTTGTTTCACTTGAGATGCTAAAATAGGAAAGTTGATGAATCTAAGTTTCACAATTACCGTTGAAAACTATATATCATATAAATAAAGTAACATGTTTTGTAAATTTTTGTTAAAAAGAACATCAGTAAGGAAAATAAATTAATGTAAAAGACAAAACACAGAAAACTTTTGCTTTGCTTTGTACAAATATATGTATAATGTCCTCATTCATCTTTTTAATTATTTTCTTAAAATCTATAAAAAAAGCAATTTCTAGCCATTAATATCTCAAGGCCTCTTGCCAGTCCGTGTAAAAATTTTTTGTTGAATGCATTTTTAACTCGAGGTGTAGAAATTGATTGATTGTTTTGAAATCTCTGTGAAGAATATATTGAACATCACAGTAACATTGGGTTATTTTTGTCTGTGGTTTGGGCCTTACAATTGCACAGTTAAATTGCTGTGTTTCTTATTCACTTTTCCTGACCTTGAACAATGCATTTAAATGAACAGTGAAATATACATAAGCGTAAATTTTGCTGTAGAATGTCTTTGAGTGAAAAGACTCATCAGTGACGCTTGAATCAAAAAAGTTAAAAAGGCCAAATAAAGTAAGAAGTTGAAGAGCCTTCAGCACCAAAAATTCGAGAGGTTTTGCCAAATAGTTAAGGTTATCTACTCCTTGGATAGTTTAGAAGTCCCCATGAAGACTAATTGATTATAAATAAGAAGAAATATACATCTCCCACAACATGTTTTGTTTGAAATGCACATCATTTTGTAGTTTTGATAGTATACCGGTAATGCAAATGTTGAAATTAAAATCGGCAATATTTAAACATGTAAACTATGCATATACTTCAAAGTCAATGAACCTTGACTGAAGGAGCAGGGACAAATAATCTCCATGGAAATGAGAAATGCCAATGCTTATAAAACTGCATACCAAATACCATTGACTTATCGTAAGCTGGTTTCCTTTAAACTGACCTAAACACAAACTTTAACTTGCAAACTATGTAAACGTTTCAAAGTCAATGAAGGATGACTGAAGGGGAGGGGCAAATTATCTCCATGGAAATGAGATGCAAATGCTAATACATCTGCATACCAAATATCATTGACCTACCACTAATGCTTCCCTTAAACTGATCTATTCACAAACTAATACATGCAAAAGTTTCAAAGTCAATACACCATGACGGAGGGGCGGGGCCAAATAATCTCCATGGAACTGACATGTGACAATGGTAATACAACTGCATACCAAGTATCATTGACCTACCACTAAGGGTTCCCTATAAACTGACCTAATCACAACTAATACATTGTTGACGCCCACACACGCCCAGAAACAGCACGCCTAAGTCTCGCTTTTCCACTTTGTCAACATGAGACAAAACTTTACTTGTACTGTTTTTCTATCACCGCAAATCATCAAATACATACATAATTAATATTGACTTATATTTGTAAACACTTGATTTGAGCTGTTTCCTCTATCAATTATTCAAATACATTAACTTTTCAATGTTGCAGATGGATTGGAATGTAAAACACGTTTTCAACATTAACAAACCATGTTGACAATATAAGGTAAATTATTGAAACAGGAAAATATGATGTAACTCTTTACCTCAAACGAATCTCACAATTGGTAAGTCTAATAGTTATGTCATGGTTAGACTGACATATTTATGTTCAAAATGTACTTTTATTCAAAATTTCAAATGTTCCTGCTGGAATTAGTCCTACAGCTGTGAGGAAGGCCAATGTGGATTTTTTTAGGGGGTCTTTAAGCTGGTAAGTTTTTAATGACCTGAGGTTGAAATCTCAAGAACTAGATTACTCCCCTCCCCACATATTCATGTGGCTGTCCCTAGTAAAGCACATACATAGTCAGTGGTTGCCCTTTATGTTATATCTTACGACTTTTGTGTTTTTTTGTTGAAATCAGTATATATATATTGATTGCAGATTTTTAAAGGATACTTGAATTTGTGATATTACAAATTAAATTTTACATACAATTTAACAGAAAACTTGTAATTTGTTGAACTCTTTAATTTGTGGTGAACTTAAACCACAAAATCCTTGAAAATTATTAACCAACAAAAATGACAAATAATACTGATTCTAAAATATTAGATTTGTACTCAATACTGATTCTACAATATTAGATTTGTACTTCAATACTGGTTCCACAGTATTAGATTTGTACTTCAATACTGGTTCCACAGTATTAGATTTGTACTTCAATACTGGTTCCACAATATTAGATTTGTACTTCAATACTGATTCTACAATATTAGATTTGTACTTCAATACTGATTCTACAGTATTAGATTTGTACTCAATACTGATTCTACAATATTAGATTTGAGACTTGTACAATACTGATTCTACAATATTAGATTTGTACTTCAATACTGATTCTATAATATGAGATTTGTACTTCAATACTGAGTCTACAGTATTAGATTTGTACTTCAATACTGATTCTACAGTATTAGATTTGTACTTCAATACTGATTCTACAGTATTAGATTTGTACTCAATACTGATTCTACAATATTAGATTTGTACTTCAATACTGATTCTATAATATTAGATTTGTACTGCAATACTGAGTCTACAGTATTAGATTTGTACTTCAATACTGATTCTACAATATGAGATTTGTACTTCAATACTGATTCTACAATATGAGATTTGTACTCAATACTGATTCTACAGTATGAGATTTGTACTTCAATACTGATTCTACAGTATGAGATTTGTACTTAATACTGATTCTACAATATGAGATTTGTATCTTCAATCGATTCTACAATATGAGATTTGTACTTCAATACTGATTCTACACGAGATTTGTACTTCAATACTGATTCTACAGTATGAGATTTGTACTTCAATACTGAGTCTACAGTATTAGATTTGTACTTCAATACTGAGTCTACAGTATTAGATTTGTACTTCAATACTGATTCTACAGTATTAGATTTGTACTTCAATAGGATTTTTCATTGCTTCCATTTAGTCTTTAGTTTTTTTCTATGTTGTGTTTTGTGTACTGTTGTTTGTCTTAACGTTGTTTTTTGTTTTTTTGCCACGGCATTGTCCGTTTGTTTTCAGTTTATAAGATTGAATATCCCTTTGGTATCTTTCATCTCTTCAGGTATTTCTTTTCGCTCCCCCTCCCCCTTAAATCCATACCCCTATTTTGCCTATATAAAGATAACATTGACATTTCAGTAAAATCGTTATTATTTCTTACCATGCATAACTCTGTGGATCATCCAATTCCACGCGGATAATGTACAGGAAACTTGTTTGAAATGCACATCATTTTGTAGTTTTGATAGTATACCGTAATGCAAATGTTGAAATTAAACGGCAATATTTAAACATGTAAACTATGCATATACTTCAAAGTCAATGAACCTTGACTGAAGGAGCAGGGACAAATAATCTCCATGGAAATGAGAAATGCCAATGCTTATAAAACTGCATACCAAATACCATTGACTTATCGTAAGCTGGTTTCCTTTAAACTGACCTAAACACAAACTTTAACTTGCAAACTATGTAAACGTTTCAAAGTCAATGAAGGATGACTGAAGGGGGAGGGGGCAAATTATCTCCATGGAAATGAGATGTGCAAATGCTAATACATCTGCATACCAAATATCATTGACCTATCACTAATGCTTCCCCTTAAACTGATCTATTCACAAACTAATACATGCAAAAGTTTCAAAGTCAATACACCATGACAGAGGGGCGGGGCCAAATAATCTCCATGGAACTGACATGTGACAATGGTAATACAACTGCATACCAAGTATCATTGACCTACCACTAAGGGTTCCCTATAAACTGACCTAATCACAACTAATACATTGTTGACGCCCCTGTCACACACGCCAAAAACAGCACGCCGAAGTCTCGCTTTTTCCACTTCGTCAACATGAGACAAAAACTTTACTTGTACTGTTTTTTCTATCACCGCAAATCATCAAATACATACATAATTAATATTGACTTATATTTGTAAACACTTGACTTGAGCTGTTTCCTCTATCAATTATTCCAATACATTAACTTTTTCGATGTTGCAGATGGATTGGAATGTAAAACACGTTTTCAACATTAACAAACCATGTTGACAATATAAGGTAAATTATTGAAACAGGAAAATATGATGTAACTCTTTACCTCAAACGAATCTCACAATTGGTAAGTCTAATAGTTATGTCATGGTTAGACTGACATATTTATGTTCAAAATTTACTTTTATTCAAATGTTCCTGCTGGTAAAATAACTAGTCCTACAGCTGTGAGGAAAGCCAATGTGGATTTTTTTAGGGGGTCTTAAAGCTGGTAAGTTTTTAATGACCTGGGGTAAAAAAACAATCACAATGGGGAAAAGTTGAAATCGCAAGAACTAGATTACTCCCCTCCCCACATATTCATGTGGCTGTCCCTAGTAAAGCACATACATAGTCAGTGGTTGCCCTTTATGTTATATCTTATGACTTTTGTGTTTTTTTGTTGAAATCAGTATATATATTGATTGCAGATTTTTAGAGGATACTTGAATTTGGGATATATTACAAATTTAATTGTATATATAATTATACAGAAAACTTGTTATTTGTTCAACTCTTTAATTTGTGGTGAACTTAAAGCACAAAATCCTTGAAAATTATTAACCCACAAAGATGACAAATACTACTGATTCTAAAATATAAGATTTGTACTTCAATACTGATTCTACAGTATTAGATTTGTACTTCAATACTGATTCTACAGTATTAGATTTGTACTTCAATACTGATTCTACAATATTAGATTTGTACTTCAATACTGATTCTACAATATAAGATTTGTACTTCAATACTGATTCTACAGTATTAGATTTGTACTTCAATACTGATTCTACAGTATTAGATTTGTACTTCAATCTGATTCTACAGTATTAGATTTGAGATTTGTACTTCAATACTGATTCTACAATATGAGATTTGTACTTCAATACTGATTCTACAGTATGAGATTTGTACTTCAATACTGATTCTACAGTATTAGATTTGTACTTCAATACTGATTCTACAGTATTAGATTTGTACTTCAATACTGATTCTACAGTATTAGATTTGTACTTCAATCTGATTCTACAATATTAGATTTGTACTTCAATACTGATTCTACAATATTAGATTTGTACTGCAATACTGATTCTACAATATGAGATTTGTACTTCAATACTGATTCTACAATATGAGATTTGTACTTCAATACTGATTCTACAATATGAGATTTGTACTTCAATACTGATTCTACAGTATGAGATTTGTACTTCAATACTGATTCTACAGTATGAGATTTGTACTTCAATACTGATTCTACAATATGAGATTTGTACTTCAATACTGATTCTACAATATGAGATTTGTACTTCAATACTGATTCTACAATACGAGATTTGTACTTCAATACTGATTCTACAGTATGAGATTTGTACTTCAATACTGATTCTACAGTATTAGATTTGTACTTCAATACTGATTCTACAATATTAGATTTGTACTTCAATACTGATTCTATAATATTAGATTTGTACTTCAATAGGATTTTTCATTGCTTCCATTTAGTACTTTAGTTTTTTTCTATGTTGTGTTTTGTGTACTGTTGTTTGTCTTAACGTTGTTTTTTGTTTTTTTGCCATGGCATTGTCAGTTTGTTTTCAGTTTATAAGATTGAATATCCCTTTGGTATCTTTCATCTCTTCAGGTATTTCTTTTCGCTTCCCCTCCTCCTTAAATCCATACCCCTATTTAGCCTATATAAAGATAACATTGACATTTCAGTAAAATAGTTATTATTTCTTACCATGCATAACTCTGTGGATCATCCAATTCCACGCGGATAATGTACAGGAAACATAATAGGAATTTTATTACAAGGTCAAAGATACGACTTCCTAATCCTAAAATAATAAAAAATATCATAGCAATTATTATTATACAGACAACAAAACAAATTTTGATAAAATCCTTAAAATTCATAACAACAATGCTGTGAATTCATTATTATTCGTTGAATACCAATTTTGTGGATTTCGTTAGTATAGGTGAACCACGAAATTAAATGTTCAACGAATGACAAATTTTCTATAGGCTTGTATGCAGACTTCAGTAAAACCACAAAATTAAATATCCACGAATATATATATGTAAGTTTTCCTTAATCCACAAAATTTGGTACCCATGAAAATAAATGAATCCACAGTAACCGATAATAAATGTAAACAGTAAAAACATGATTATCCCAAAGCATTTCATGCAATATGTTTTATCTGTAAGCATGCTAGATGTTAGGACGGCAAAATCATCTCTGTACTGTACAAAACATATGAAAATCAAGAGAACCTCTTTTGACTGGTTGATAGAGCATATATCATTAAATTAACTAACACTAGGGGGGGATCAAGCTTAAAAAAGGATACCTATTTCGATGGCTAATACCTACCACACATTATATAGTAAGTGTGCCCCCCTCCCCATCCTTAAATATATGCAAACATTCTATTTACTACGAGGAAATACTATATACATAAATATGATGAAAGACTGTTAGTGTAAAAATCAAAATAGGAAATCCTAGAATCTTTAAAATGAAAGAAAAAAACTTCTGAGTTGGCATAAGTATTCATTACAGACTTCTGTTTGCAATGTCATCAAAAACAAAATATAGTGTTTGGTTAAAATCACTAAATCTGACAGACAGTTATGAATACTAAGATTGTAAATACTGGTTTGATTTTCATGTTGACATTCATATTTACTTAATAACAAGTAAATATGTACACTGTACTTGTTTACTGATGATAAAACTGACAAAGTGCTCTTGACGAAAAGGTTATAAGGTCATTGTTTTTGTAAAATATATTATGTTTAACTAAATTGACAGACATCTTCCCTAATGTTGAGACTGATTAAAGTCACATTTACAAACATTATTGAAAATACAATTAAACATATTAGAACCAATAAGATGTACAATGAGCAGGCTGAACCAAAATATTTTCCAACATAGGCAACTACTTGTCTGAAGAGCAATATTCTGACATTTTTATACATGTGTCTAAGGGAGCTACCATTTGATTTTTATGGGGGGGCTAGGAAGAAAAATTTTGTCCTGCTTTTTTTTTTAGTTGTAATCTCTGTCCTGCCTTTTTATTTTTTACTCTATTCATTCCTGCCTTTTTTTTTAACTAGTTTACCCTGAATTTTTTTACACAAATTGTCATCCTGCCTTTTTTTTTTTACCAAGTTGCTCATCCTGCCTTTTTTTTTACTCAAAACTCCTCTCCTGCCTATTTTTTTACTCAAAACTCCTGTCCTGCCTATTTTTTTCAAATTTCATCCTAGCCCCCCCCCCCCCCATAAAAATCAAATGGTAGCTCCCTAAACAAAGTTTTGAAAATACTTTAATAGCCTAAATAAAATTTTACTAGTCTGGGGCATCTGACTGGTGGCTAACGGTCAGTGGCGGATCCAGGGGAGGGTTCCGGGGGTTGGAACCCCCCCTTTTTTTTGGACAATCAATGCATTTGAATGGGGACGTATAGTTGGAACCCCCCCTTTTAAAAATGGCTGGATCCCCCCCTGAACGGTGCAGACTGCATGAGTTATAGATCACTATTTATACCCTTCAATGCTCAGTGTTGTGTCCCCAGGCTTATTTGGACTTATATTTTTATTTATCATTTTATATAGAAATTGGACTTTTAGAAAAGATATGGTTTTACAAGTTTAGAAATTTACATATAGTCTTAATTAGTCCCATTTGATGTTCAAATATTTGTGACAGATTTATTTATTTGCAAAGTTACAGAAATTAATATGAAAGACGTTAATCCTAAATTCATACTAAAGGTGTGACAAATATTGCACAGGAAAATGAAAGAATAAGATTATATGAGTATTATAAATCATAATTATCTTTTATATTAATTAATGTGAATATAAGTGACGGCATTCACATTAATTAATATAAAAGATAATTATGATTTATAATTTCATATTTTAATTGGATTATTGTCATGTTAATTGAGTAGTGTCTATTTTCAATATTCACTATAAATATCTATCATAAACTTTGTGAAATCAGTGTGTAACAGTAAGAACATCAAGTATATACAGTAGGAGTCACATTGTATTGATGTTGTCCTTTGTATGTTATACTAGTACTTTGACTTGGAATTAAATGCTAAAACTTGAATGTGTTGGGTCTTCATGAACTGCAACAACTAGTTCCTGTCATTGGTGACCTTAAGACTTCAATGTTTTTTCTAATGATTTTACAAATAAAATCATGACCCCGTAACACTTAGGGAGCCAAGACAAGCACCAACTGAACCACTGTCAATAAAGCACTTTTGATTTGAGTTTTTCGATGTTCAGGTACATAAAGTTTCTTTCTAAAGATGATTTAAATTCTATAATGCAACCTGTGTTACAGTGGCTTAAGTAAATGTTAAATTTCATAAATGTGTATAATATATTAAAACAATTAATGGAACAGAAAACGGATAACCAGAAAAAGCTTAGCGCCATCTATCAATAAGTTATAACTGAATAAAAGGAACACAGATGATGCCCCCGCTTCCATATATAAATGTTATAAAATGACATACCCGGTAACTCAAGGACGGTAAAAGTGACGCCACCCAAATTTGAACTTGATCTGAGTTTTGTGGTAATAAGCATTGTGTATAAGTTTCATAACATTTGGTTAAGGCAAACTTAAGTTAGAGAATGAAAAACTTGTAAAGGGGCATAACTTTAGAACAATAAAAGTGACAGCACTCGAATTCAGAGTTGATCTGTATTTTGTGGTAATTAGCAATGTGTATAAGTTTCATAACATTTGGTAGAGGCAAACTAAAGTTAGAGAACGGAAACCAATTTTGGGACGAACGTAAAGACTGACATAGACAGACAAGGATAACACTTAATGCCCCCTCCGCTGCGGCGGAGGCATAAAAAATGTGACAGAAATGAATTAGGGAAAATGAATGCACAGAGGGACAGAGGTCCTTTTGAGCAGGGGTATAATTACAAATAATAGAATAATTACAATCTTACTGTGAGGAAAATATGGCCAAGAGTACATAACTGAACCTTTAATCAATAATATAAATACTGAGTGAACTAAGGGTAGTATGGGTCTCTTTTGCCATCTTGGATTGTAAAATAGCAGAACACGGTAGGTCTAGATTTCCAATCAAGTCAGCAAAATTTGATGCAGAAGTTCAATAAAATAATGTGAAATTTCATTAAAATGAAAAAAAAATATGATTTTAACTTAAAATATTAACTTTTATTTTTAAAAGGTAGATTGTTTTTGCTAAATTTCAATTTGGTTTTAAATTAGGATTTTAAGGGGAGGTAACTCAGAAATAGTATAATTTAATGTTATAGCAGGAAAGAACGTACGTCGACCCAATTTTTTTTTATATTGTTCTGAAAGCATTTTCAAAGAGCTATATCTTGTATTTTATTTCACAATTTCATCATTTAGCTTACCTTCTATTCACATAATGATGTTTCCCCTTGTATAATCCATTCAGAATGAGTCATTTTTCTCACAACCTGTAGCTTGAAAAAATGCTGGGTGACCTATCATTTTTATTATATTTCTGAACATATCACAAAATATACTATATCTTGGCAAAGTTTGAAAAAAATTCTATTATTTTTTCATTTTTACTCCCATACCACATTAAATGATATTTCTAAATGTGACGTAGAGTTGACAATGGTGTACTTTTAGATGAATATTAATTATAAATCATTTCAGATGTTCATGGCGAGTTTCACTGTTTTGTGGAGTTGTGGTCTCATTGGCATTTAACTCATTTGCTTGTATCCTATCTACTTACTTGTTGAGGGATTTCTCAGGAAAAATCTTTTAAGTCTGTTTCTGAACGAGATGTCATTTGAAATGAACTTCACAGGAGCAGATCTATAAAACATATAAACTTGTTATTACTGATGAGAAAAAAACACAGATGCATCCTGCTTCCCAATTAATCACTCAACAAGTAAGAGTGATATGAAATTGAATATATACTGTAAATTCAGCTAAATGTGAGTTTACTTATTGTAATTTCAGTAAATGCTGCATGCAAATAAAACTATAAAAATTTCAATGCTACTTTTTATTTTTGCTATAATTATATTCTGTTACAATTTTTGCAATAGTAGAAACATTACAAACATTTCTGAATTTACATAAACTGGATCATGTGGTTACTTTTATTTCATTTCTTATTCTCATTTTGGGAACTTGTCCAAACTAGTATTGACCAAGTTCACAAAATTGCTTTTTTTCCAAATACATGTACACTGAATCAGAAACATATACAGATTATTTATTTGCATGAATACAGTTAAAATATTATATTATCATGATTATGTGTTTGTTATATATGTCAGTTTAGTCAATAGAGATACCTCATTCTTTCGCCAGATACTGCTTAAAAGAATATAAAACCAGAATGAACTTGATAACATATTTTTCTACAAAGAGCTTAAATGATAAAAAAATCAAGAAATGTGTCTTTCTCAGTGTTTAAAATTACTTAAATACCCTGTTTTGAAATGCTCATATCTTGTACTATTATTAAATCTGTTTCTAACAAATAAAACACTCAGAGGTCTCTATCACTCTTAATAGTGAGGTGACCTTGACCCTTAAGACATCTGCGGCTACTGTTTTCCTTTTTAAAATTTTCCATAAATAATCAGTAAACTAAGGAGATTTTTGTTTACAACTCAACTTCAACACAGGTTTTATTTTTAATACCAGGGGTGGATTTAGGGGGGTGGGGGCCAGGGCCCGTGGCACCGCCTTATGGAGCTTTATTTTTTGGTAAGTGCATAGACTTTTTACATGTTCCACTGCCTAGTTTGGGGGCCCCCTTTTTCAAAATCCTGGATTTGCATCTGAATACAATGGAGAAAATTAACAGAGACCTCAGCACCAGAGTTAAAAGAATCAGCCTTTAAAGTAACCCCCTTTAGTTTGTTCTTCCAAAATAACCCCCACCAACACTCTTCGATGCCTTTCTCTTACTTTTGTCTCCCTCTTGTTACAGTTCTATTTTTCTCATATTGAACATGTTGAATACAATATTGATTTTATTTTTTTTGACAAAATGAATCTACTTTCATTAAAATTATTTAAATCTTACATAAACTTTTATAATGAGATGCAAATTCATTCATAAATAAACATATTTAAAAAATAATAAATGAATGCAAATGTTAAAAAACCCAAATTACAGTACCTGTCAAAAGGTCCACCACTCTTACGCCGAAAGTTCATTGCAAGTTTAAAAGTATTTTATCAAGCAGAAACTTCCTATTTATTTGTCAAATTATCTTGACAATCAAGGGGTATATGGGACAATCTCTCGGTTACTCAGGTGTGATCGTTCAATTTATTTGCCTGTATTATTTATTTTTGTACACACAAACATTTAATACCTTTTTATGTATTAAAAGTTTAAAGGGATAAGAAAAAATAAACAGAGTTTTATTAGATGTGATATCTGTAACCCTGACATTTCACCAGACACCTTGGTCTAATTTTAGACTGTAAACTTCTACGTTCTTCCATTAATGAATCTATCACATGTATAATATTTGTTTATTTAGTTTGATATCCAATATCAATATTTTCGACAATAATACACCCTGTTTAGCATGTTTAGAAATATTACATGTAATTTGTTGAAATAACCTAGGATCAATGTTGCGTTATCGTCATTTAGACTCTGGTGAATAGTTTTCTCATTGGCAATCATACCACTTATCTTTATTTTTATACATATAAATATGTATTGTATGTCCATTTGTTGAAGATCAATAAATATAATTATATTGTTCTTTCAGACTTAATTCTTAAGGCCTGTTGTCAAAGTTTTCTTGTACAAGTTTTCTAGGTCAAAGTTTTTGATGGATATTTTTATAGAGATAACCGTCACAGAAAACTAGAATCAAAAACATTGACAGACTTGGATGGAATGGAGTCTCATCCTATTTTTCTTGAGACTTTGACAGACTTGGATGGAATGGAGTCTCATCCTATTTTTCTTGAGACATTGACGGACTTGGATGGAATGGAGTCTCATCCTATTTTTCTTCAGATTTTGTTGGACTTGGATGGAATTGAGTCTCATCCTATTTTTCTTGAGACATTGACGGACTTGGATGGAATGGAGTCTCATCCTATTTTTCTTTAGACTTTGACAGACTTGGATGGAATTGAGTCTCATCCTATTTTTCTTGAGACTTTGACAGACTTGGATGGAATGGAGTCTCATCCTATTTTTCTTGAGACTTTGTTGGACTTGGATGGAATGGAGTCTCATCCTATTTTTCTTGAGACTTTGACGCACTTGGATGGAATGGAGTCTCATCCTATTTTTCTTTAGACTTTGACGCACTTGGATGGAATGGAGTCTCATCCTATTTTTCCTTTAGATTTTGATGCACTTGGATGGAATTGAGTCTCATCCTATTTTTCCTTTAGATTTTGACGGACTTGGATGGAATGGAGTCTCATCCTATTTTTCCTTTAGATTTTGATGGACTTGGATGGAATTGAGTCTCATCCTATTTTTCCTTTAGATTTTGACGGACTTGGATGGAATTGAGTCTCATCCTATTTTTCTTGAGACTTTGACAGACTTGGATGGAATTGAGTCTCATCCTATTTTTCTTGAGACTTTGACAGACTTGGATGGAATGGAGGCTCATCCTATTTTTCCTTTAGATTTTGACGGACTTGGATGGAATTGAGTCTCATCCTATTTTTCTTGAGACTTTGACAGACTTGGATGGAATTGAGTCTCATCCTATTTTTCTTGAGACTTTGACAGACTTGGATGGAATGGAGGCTCATCCTATTTTTCCTTTAGATTTTGACGGACTTGGATGGAATGGAGTCTCATCCTATTTTTCTTGAGACTTTGTTGGACTTGGATGGAATTGAGTCTCATCCTATTTTTCTTGAGACTTTGACAGACTTGGATGGAATGGAGGCTCATCCTATTTTTCCTTTAGATTTTGACGGACTTGGATGGAATGGAGTCTCATCCTATTTTTCTTGAGACTTTGACGGACTTGGATGGAATTGAGTCTCATCCTATTTTTCTTGAGACTTTGACAGACTTGGATGGAATGGAGCTCATCCTATTTTTCCTTTAGATTTTGACGGACTTGGATGGAATGGAGTCTCATCCTATTTTTCTTGAGACTTTGTTGGACTTGGATGGAATTGAGTCTCATCCTATTTTTCTTGAGACTTTGACAGACTTGGATGGAATGGAGCTCATCCTATTTTTCCTTTAGATTTTGACGGACTTGGATGGAATGGAGTCTCATCCTATTTTTCTTGAGACTTTGTTGGACTTGGATGGAATTGAGTCTCATCCTATTTTTCTTGAGACTTTGACAGACTTGGATGGAATGGAGGCTCATCCTATTTTTCCTTTAGATTTTGACGGACTTGGATGGAATGGAGTCTCATCCTATTTTTCTTTAGACTTTGATGCACTTGGATGGAATGGAGTCTCATCCTATTTTTCTTCAGATTTTGTTGGACTTGGATGGAATTGAGTCTCATCCTATTTTTCTTGAGACTTTGACGCACTTGGATGGAATGGAGTCTCATCCTATTTTTCTTTAGACTTTGATGCACTTGGATGGAATGGAGTCTCATCCTATTTTTCTTGAGACTTTGTTGGACTTGGATGGAATGGAGTCTCATCCTATTTTTCTTGAGACTTTGTTGGACTTGGATGGAATTGAGTCTCATCCTATTTTTCTTGAAACATTGACGGACTTGGATGGAATGGAGTCTCATCCTATTTTTCTTGAGACATTGACGGACTTGGATGGAATGGAGTCTCATCCTATTTTTCTTCAGATTTTGTTGGACTTGGATGGAATTGAGTCTCATCCTATTTTTCTTGAGACTTTGACAGACTTGGATGGAATGGAGGCTCATCCTATTTTTCTTTAGACATTGACAGACTTGGATGGAATTGAGTCTCATACTATTTTTCTTGAGACATTGACAGACTTCGATGGAATGGAGTGTCACCTCACTTGGATCGGAATTATCAAATGACAGTTTTTACTTTGACCAATTTTTTTATGAAAAAACTTTGATGGTGAAAACAGATGACTTGGACCAAGTTTACTTCGTCAAGTTTATGATGAAAAATTTTGATAGTGACAACAGATGACTTGGACCGACCAAGTTTACCTGGTCATAGAAAAATTTGACCAAGTTAACTTTGATAGTGACAACCACAGGGTCTTTTATAGATATAAAGAATTTCTTTATAATAGTCTAGACACAGTAGTTAATCAATGGATGGATAGGCTATGACAACACAATGAGATCAAGCTTGACATAAGTCATAACATCTGTCAATCAAATTTGTAGACCTCCCTCTAAATATGGAAATAAAGAGATGTAAGTCACTATAAATGCCAAGGCGACAACTATCTACAATTTATTAACTAAAAAACTATAAATGCCAAGACACAAATATCCACCATTTATTAACTAAAAATAAGTCCCCTGACAGGTAGGTCAAATCTCAAAAAAGTCAAAGTGTTAGCCAGTGGAGAACCAGCTTAATGGCTCAGTCATATTTTTTTTACTGGTTTGTTCAATTTGACCTTATGGGCGCTGAACTATGGTAACGGAATGCATGATGTCACCAATCTTTACTCTGATTGAAAAAAAAACAACATAAAAAATATATGCTACAATAAAAGGAAAACATTATCATACCTAAAAATGAAATTATCCAGATAAATAAAATAAATTCAGGTAAAGAAATTGTCGTTATCAACACTTGTCAAATTGTTTGGATTTTGTAGCCATACATTGTAGCCTTTAATACATGAGCAGGTATATATCACTGACAGGTTCATTTGATCTACAATTGAATTAAGCTAATGCTCGCAATTAGGCTATTACTTTGTTCTTCAACATTTGTCGATGAAATCTCATGGGGCGTACAATACCATGAGATACCCTGTATTCAAAAATTTGTTCCCAAGTTCACAATGGTTTAGACATGTTAGCGAGATGAATTTGTTCTCTCAAGACATTGATTCTTGTAGAATTTCAAGAAGCCTTGCATACACAAACTGGGTGGTCATATAATCATGAAATAATTTGATTGATTGATTGTTGGTTACTTATAATTTGAGCAGTAAATACTGTCATAGTGGGAAATAATCATTGAGATGTTTTTTTACACATGATCAGAGACATATAATACTGTATAATATGTCTCTGAAATAACTATGTATGTATGATCAAATCATCAAAAACAGTGTCAAAATCTTATATTTACATAAATTGAGGTCAGTAACCAAAGGCCCATTGGAAAAATAAACTCCATATTGACTGCTAGGAGTTGTATGTCCAATATTTTCTAGTTTACAAAAGTTGGTTACAAATTTTACAAAAATATAAATCTATTTATTTAAGTAACAGATGCATTGTCTGATTAAATCTTAACATATACAAAAAAGATTAAGGCTTTAAATCTTCAGTATCATTTGATACTACATGTAGCATGAGGAGCCCGATGGGTTATTTTCGTTCTTCGTGATCGGTGCATTTTCGCTATCGTGATCCGTTTTTCTACAGATTTATACTCTTTTTATATTTTCGTGATCCGTGATCATGGAAATTTATTTTCTGTGAATCGTGATTGACAAAAAAATCAACTCGTGAATCGTGATGAGACCCCCCCCATCACGCCCCTCTAGCATTGCAGGTGTGTTGTAACACAGGTACAAGACGACTTTTTTTAGTACATGAATATATACTGAATACAATTACGTTAGTGTATTCAGAATATAGACAGATATTAAACTGGTAACACGAATGACCGAATAACACTGTTAATATCCGAATAACACTTGTAATGACCGAATAACACTTGAAATTTTAATATTAGCACATATTGGTGACTTTTAAACATTGATTATTAAATAATAATATATTATCGATGTATTTTATAACTTAAAAATGATTTACAGAAAGCAGATAAGTTCATAAAGATCATTTTAAATTTAGTGTGTATATCGAACATGGCGGCCATTGTGATTTCTGTGGTCACCATATTGGATGTACACACTAAATTTAAAAAGTTTTTTATGAACTTATCTGCTTTCTGTAAATCATTTATAAGTAATAAAATACATCGATAATATACTATTATTTGATAATCAATGTTTAAAAGTCACCAATATGTGCTAATATTAAAATTTCAAGTGTTATTCGGTCATTACAAGTGTTATTCGGATATTAACAGTGTTATTCGGTCATTCGATGTACCGATATTAAACAAATTTCGTCTTATACCTGTGTGTTTTAAGACATAATCAACCAAACCTTTTACTTTCACTTTCGTTTGTTTTACTTGGCGCCAATATTTAGCTAAATTTTGAGTCAATTCCGGACAGTTCAAAACGGATTAACGGATCTATTGGTGACCTTCTGTTGTTGTGTGTTCTGTGGTCGGGTTGTTGTCTCTTTGACACATTTCCCCATTTCCATTCTCAATTTTAATGATCCGCAATAATGACTTAAATTTTAGAGTTTGGACCACAGGAATCTGAAATTTTATCAATTAAACGTGAAAAATAGGTAAGATATGAAAGAACACACAAATAAGCTTCCTAACGAAGTGAGCGTGAGGAAGCTCATTTGTGTGTTTAAGAAATAATTCTTTCATGCCATGCTCTATGCTCATTTTAACATGGGTAGGCATTATATTTGTCAACATGCCATGCTCTATGCTCATTTTAACATGGGTAGACATTATATTTGTCAACATGCTCATCTTAATGACAAATATAATGCCTACCCATGTTAAAATGTGCATAGAGCATGGCATGCAAGAACAAAATCGCACACAATACATAGAAAACAGAAAATTATCTAATCTTTCATATTTTATCGATTTTTTGTGAGGAAGCTCAATTGTGTGTTCTTTCATATTTAACCGATTTTTCAAGTTTAATTGATAAAATTTCAGATTCCTGTTGTTTGGCTGAGATTACAGAATATACAAAAATGGGCAAAAGAAAATTGGTAAATAATAAATAATAGAAAATAATGAATTGCTGAAAAACGTTGTTGTTTGTTGCTGTTTAGCATAGTTTGTTTTTGTTTGTTTTTGTGTTCTTAAATGAGGATAGTAGTGCCCTTTACCGTCAGGCGTCAAACGGTCATTTTCGGCTACCGTTAGCGTCACATTGGTTAAAATTGTATCGTGATTCGTCAAAATATCCTTATCGTGATTCGCAAGAGGTCTCTAATAATTATCCGTTACCGTTTTTTTTTTTTTTGGAAAGAATTTAACGTGATTCGTCAAAATCAGTCGATTTTGAATTGTTTTACATTTTTCACGTGGCGCCTTTTGAAGCTTGCCAAGTTGTGTTGGTTTTGCTCATTGCTGAAGGCCGTATATTGACCTATCATTGCTAACCGTTCTATCACTGTCATTTGGTCTCTGGTCGAAAGCTATCTCATTGACAATCACTCCACATCTTCTTATTTTTATATGTAAAAATAAAAATAAGCGGATAAAAAATTCCAACTATAGCTGGGACTGACCCATCTAAATATTGTTCCCAGATTACAGAAATAAATGATTAACAGAGTAACGAAATCGTGCGCTTTCTGCACATGTAAATGAAGTTAATAATTCATCTGTGACAGTAGAGAATTAACTTGAGTATTTTTAAATGAATAAGGGGGAAAATTGCATATAAAATAAATGATATAGATATGAAGAACCCCTCCCCATTCATCCAGACCCTCTTACTCAGTATGAGTTCTGGATCGGGGTCGAGGCAAATAGATAATAATGGATAAAAAATATAAGAGTAGAGAGAAATGGGCAAAAAGAGTAGAAAGAGTAGAATACTGGGGTTCTAAAGTATAAAATAATAGAAACAATGGGCAAAAGAAAAAAGTGGTATAAAAATTGAAGAATACAAAAATGAATAAACTCCCATCAAGATCCTCGTTTATCTGTTATGATTCTTATCATCATCGCCAACTTGATGCTTCCGCTTAGGTTCATCTGTCACTGGTCGGTACTAGGCTAGTTTTAATGACACAAGTTCGTTGAATTTCAACATGATGGTCTGAAGTTATGTTTTCTAAACCAACATGTTTTAACATCAATGTTGAATTAATTTTGATTTGTCTACTTTTTGGTTTTCAGTAGTTCATAGACCACGGATTTTAATAATAGGATTTTAATAATACACGTAGTACTTGAAAATCTTTGCAGCAATATTTACTGCACTGTGGCCTACTTACATCCGTTTATCGAAAATTAAGAAAGTGGGGGAAATAAAGAGATTCGATTGGTAATTTGTTCCACTATAAATTTGGTATTGTCTCTCGTTTATTGCTAACACGAAATTGTTCTTTAAAGATGATAATAACAAACATAAATATAGAAGCTCGGTTTTCTTAACTTTGACTCGATATATCAATTTTCGAGTTTTGAAAACATTATCGAATATTAGCATCGTTTGCCTTTTTATGATAAATAATCGATCATCGGAGATAATAGTTACACCATTACTCAGAAGTCCTCTTAGAGCATGCTGTATTCAGATGTATAAGCAAAGACTGATCAGTCGATCGTGGAAGTTAGAATAATGTGTCTGATTTGGATAATATGTCACAGTTTCCTACGAACTTTTACCTTGTGACATAGCATGTTAAAAACCAGACTCAGCGCCCGTGTCGGTCTAGTACAAAGAATTGTATAAAAAAATATCTCATAAACATGATATCTTCCTGATAATGCATGTAATATTTGCCACTGGACGCGAAGACGCCATCAATCAATCCTCTCCTCGGTGAATAACACAATATTTTATTATTGTTACTATATTGTTACCTTTCAATATCTTCTTCCAAGTAACTACTATCCGTTTTCTTACATCCACTTAGCATAATTTTCATTTTTCGATCCTCATCATCAATTTCATTTCAACTGTTAATTACGTTATTTGGTAAGAATGATTCAGTTTAAAATCGTATAGAATAAGCAAGGCAGTAATACTGGAACACTGTCAATTTTTTTTTATAAAAGCTTTCACTTGTGAGGGTCCTTGGATGCACTCATATAGAATGTGGGTGCTTTTAAATAGATGACAATCATTGTGACAAGCATTCGAAAGGATTGATGTAAGAACGAAAGTGAGGTCCCTCATGGGTTTTTTAATAAAAGTTTAATCACATATATTACCTCGATTATCAGGTAAATAACATATTTTTTAGTTAATCTTGCTAATCAGAACGTATATTGGTTCTTTATGACCAAGCAGTCCTTGATACTGAATGACTCCTTTACCCGATAACAAGAGATAATATTTTCTAAATTGTGATACCTACCTTGAACCTACGAAAAATTCATCACAACATGCTATCTCAATTGTCAACAACAATGCACCAGGATCTTTAGGGTTCTTAAAACAAACTGCAGCGTACACGATGGGGTCAATTGTGTATGTGTGACCAAAATCAACTGAGGTAACACAAATGAGTAAAAAGTGATGTGAGATATACGTCATTGGGACAGCAAACCAACGACATAAATAATCAAGTTATTTCAAGGTCAACGTGTAATCTTCAACAAAAGTCGAAGAAAAACACCAAAAAGACAAACGACGAAAAAACAAACAACAGTATGCTACACAATACACAGCAAACTAAACACTGAGCAAGCCAAACCCCATCAAAAACCGGGGATGATACCAGGTCGGTTCCGGAAAGGAAAGCAGATCCAGTTCAACTACTGCGTGGTACACGTCATGTTGCTGATGGCAAATGCAATCATAAGTCGAATAACCCATCAACAACCTGGTGACGATCACAGGTATTTCCTGAAGGGAAAGTAGATCCAGCTCTACTAGTGATACCCGTCGTGTAAATGCAATGATAAATCGCGTTCGGAGATTTTAAGAAAAGAAAAGAGGAAGTGATTGTGGCTGCGACAATTTGAACATGTCCGTTGTCATCTATGACACAGATATCCCATAACGATCAACCAAATCATGATGGCGTCCGTAAAATTTTCTAAGAGATGACCTCTACTTAACTAATACAAACTTTTGTTCAATTGCTTTATAAAAGCAACAACAACACTCTATTAAACAAAATAATGATAGGAAACGCAAGCTCTGGAATATCGTATCAACTGGGAGATACTCCATGTGCAGGCGCTGTTGGAATGTTGCTACATAGAACATTATGCAGAAATTGAAAGTTTACAATTTGAAACCCGAAATTATTTCGACTTTATGTCGTAAAGTTTAGTTCTTAACCGACCCTTATTGTCAATTTCTAGATACTACAGATAGACAAACAGACAAACAAATGTATACATTTGCACATATAAAAATAATATATGCACATACAAAAATAAACACACATAAACCTTTTCGGAAGTATCCTACCTGATCCAGTCGTCTTCATCAGAATTACTATCCTCCATAAAATGTAAATCGATTCCATCGCATGAACTTTCTCCGTAACCCATACTTTTCCTGCATCCCTCTGGAAAAGACCGACAAAATAGTCAAATTACTTGTTTACCCTCCAAAAATGCTAACTTTACACAGGCACTTGTCTCAGAATTGTTTTACCCGTTATTTATATATCTTTATGTTATATAAAGATATACAGGTAAACAAAAATTTGAGACAAGTGCCTAATTTGTAAGTTTAAACGTAGCATAGTCCGTTGACCTAATCTTTGCATCGACTACATGAGGATTAGTTATGTTAACACAGCAAATTAAATTTTGGAGATGAAACTGCGCAACAAAAGGTGGTCTAATCTATTTCAGTAAGTAAAGAAAAATACTGGCCATAGATTTATTAACACATTGTTAATTAAGCTTATAATTCTGAGATGGTAATGCAAACGGCACTGCTGTGCACGCTAGACGTACTCCTATAATGCATTCTGTAACCGTTGTGTGCGCTTATAACAATTATGCGCTTATCAATTATTGTCTGTCCACACTGAGACAACAATTTAACACGTGACCAACAAATTCGCTACTGAGTTAATCCCGTTGTCCAATAAAATGGTTAAGCAACTTTAGACCACTTTTGGTCATATAGCGTCTCAAGTATTTACATATTCATACCGGTATTTTGCCTTCAAATTTGAGGGTTTGAGAGTTCCCGATGGAGGCAAATTCTGACAATAAATGAGCTGTCAAATTGACAGCAAACCGGGTTTTCTGTATTTTGAAGGCGCTTTCGTGTTTGTTCTAATCTTCAAAGACCATACATAGCTCATGCGGCAAAAGTGAAATCATCAATATCGAACTTAACCTTAACCTCCATTTTGTAATCACTAACTACATATTAAAATTTGAAAAGCATTTGTTGATAGGTTCTTAAGAAATTGCATTGAAATGACATAGATGGCCATTTTCCAATATATCAAGGACCATAACTCCTGAACAGTAAAAGTGAAAGTCAATATTGAACTTGACCTCCATTTCGTCATCAGCAGCAATAAATTAAAATTTGAAAAACATAAGTTGACGGTTCAGAAGTTATTGCGCGGAAAATGTTGACAACCACTCGCCGCTTGACCGCTGTACTTCACCGTGCATTTCAGTAACCGGATTTTTGATTCGGAAAACCCGGTTAAAAAGTGCTTCAGACGCACCAAATTTAGGGAACGACCATTTAACTTCAAGGGGGGGGGGGGTTATGATTTTTTCCTAAAAAAATATTCTGATCCCCAATTTGATGACAAAAAAAAATATTCTGAATCCAGATTTCCCCATACCTTAATTAAAGTGTTAAATTTTGAAAAAAATAATTTGATTGATAGCGTCGAAAAACTAAAAAAAAAATGTTTTCTGACTCAGACACCCCCTCCCCGCCTTTGAAGTTAAATAGTTGCTCCCTTATAAAATGTTATTTTCATTTCAAGTGTAAACAAATCTCAACAGCGTAAAAAATAATTATCAAGAAAGTGAATTAAATCGGAAGCATCATGCCAACAAGTCTGATCAATGGTTGATTAAAAAAGACAGCATTATAGATTTTCAGTATAAAATAAGTGTCTTTTAAAACAATATAATTGGATCTATAATTCGAACATTCGACCAAGCCAAAGCCGACGCACCACATTGGTAGAGTGCCATGCATGCTCTTTGCAAGTTAAAGAAGCCTTTAAACAAATCATTCTGGGCCGTATGTGAACTGTTGAATATACAAGATTTCAGTCCATAGCCAACAAATTCTGTTTTTTTACAAATGTTTTATAGTGCAAATGTCTATTCCTTTATTCCGTGGACAATTCAGATATCAAAACTAATTGTTTTTTTTTTATCCTGAATTTAAGTGAAAATATTTGACGTAAAGTAAGTAACTATAATCACTCATAACTGTCTCAGTCGTCAACATGGTCAATAAAATGTCATATATTCGAGCTTCCTATTGACTATCTGCTGGTTTAATGTGGCGAGGTTAGAGAATAGAGAATAAATGGTAAAAAATAAAGAATAGAAAATAGGAGTGCTGAAATATAAATAAGAATAGAGAATAGTGGGCCGGGGGCTAAACAATTTAAAGAATACAGAAATGACAGCTCATCCAAACCCTCTCTTATGGCTCAACGATTCATTTGAACTGAATAAGGAGAGTAAGAGAAAATTGGATGGTCACATCAGTTTGTTCTCGAAAACTGATGGATCTTTTTAAAGAAGACTCCACTGAAAACTCTCTTTCGTTGATCTTGTTTGAGATGATTATAAACTATACATTTAACATTCTAAAGCAATATAAATTAGGATGAAACATGACTTTCTAGAAGGACACAATCCACTGGCTAAATCATGGGCTTAAAATTGGGCTAAATTCCAGTTATTTCATTTAAAATTTCTTACCAATCGGAGGTGGGTCCCGTCCTTTAGTTTCAAGGAAGTAATTTTCCGTGTTCGTGTAAAACGTAAGAATGTAGAACGAAAGTCTCGATTTCCTCACACGAGATTTCAATTATAAAATCGCAACACGAAATATATATTGTAGCACTCACCGTCCAATGCCATTACCCAGCCGTCAGATTAAAAAATGAATTGAAACAACGAAATGTCCCAATTTACCTGTGTTTTCGGTTCCGAAAGTTGCTATATATGGATTTCTACAAATACGTTATCAAATTCTTTTTATGATATGTCGAAATTACAGGTATAAATCATATACCAGATACATAGAATTCCGATAAAACTTTTATCTCTGACAGGAAACAAACTTATGTATTGTTGACATTTTCACTTGCGCAATTATTTGTTAACCTCACATACTGGGTACAGGAAATAAACATTCTTACAATTGGCACTGAAAATGACGGAACGGTATTCAAAATAATTATACTTTATAGTTGATCTCTCCCCTTCGTAGACGTCACAATATACTTTTATCGCGTATCAAATTGCCACTGAAAATTAAATCATGAATAGTATCTGATTAAAGATAAATTTAGTACACTGAAATCTTAATTCATCAATTAGTGTAGAGAAGTATGCGGATCGCAGCTGGAACTGCCGGGGAGTTCGAGTAGATCTGTGAAATTTATATACATGTAGTCATTTCCGAAGTGAACGATTCCATAAAAAAAATGATAAAGGGGCACATAAAAAATCATAAATTGGAGAAAGGCAGACAACATCATTGTAAATGAAGAAAGAAAAAACGACGGACGAACAACAGTCCAATAAAACTACAAAGAAAACGAAGGATCGAACAACACGACCCCCTCTTTCCCCAAGTAAAAATATATAAAAATCAACAGGTGAAATTGGGGGGCTCCGTAGGGGTAAGCAGTTCAATATCACATACAACATACAACATACCCTTTTGCATGGTTACTATCGTGGTAAAAGGAAAAATGTGGTATGTATATGACAAAATTGCCACCAGTTGACGATAAAATGAAAATCTTAACTTTTACTCAGAGTATTGGTTAAGGGCGAAAGTTATAATACTTTAAAAGCGAAGCTCCTACTCGAGGAGGAAGATACAGACTAGATAACAGGTAAGTTAACTTATACAGATCATCAAAACACCGTTCAAATAATCAAAACCTGTAAAGTAAGCCATAAAATGGCAATATCAATCAAAATGACCATTGTACACCGCGTTCAAAAATACCATTGAAACTTAGTTATCTGTTTGCCGATCAGCACGTGACCAGCAACTAGTTCACAAGGTAAGATTGACGAGTTTAGTTTGGTAAATATTTTAACTACTGGTAGTTCAATTTCAGTTTGTGAACTTACCAGTACATGCGTGTGAACGAAAAGCCATGCTGATTAACACTACAGATGACTCATGCGTCATGACTTATGTATATTCAATTCCTTGGTATATTAGAGACAATTTTCCGCGAAAATAGTGTCTCCTATTGTGTTAAATTTAAACAAGCTGAATGAAAATATCCATTGCATTGATTGATTGATTGATTGTTGGTGTTTAACGCCACTTTCAGTACATGGGTCATGAGTCAAGTAAAAAAATATTCATCTTCCACCAGATAATAAGTAGTTAATACATGGAATTTTAAAACTTTATGTGAAATATCTTAAAGAAAAAGACAGGGAAAAACGCTCTTTATCAATCCAGATCTTAAAAACGATTGTGAAAAAAGAACATTTTATTGTGCATATACATCTATATAAATTTATCACATCAGACGAGATGAATAAAACTAAAAAATCTGCGTATTCTTACATGTTCATGAATTAATGATTACTTTAAAATGCAAGTACGGTACATTGTAAAATAAGAAGCGGAAGATACCAAGGGGACATTAAAAACTCATAAATCGAGATAAACTGTCAAATGTCATGGCAAAAAAACGAAAACAACACAAAACAAGTTAACAAAACATTAGATAGAAAACTAAAGGCGGAGCAACACGAACCCCGCCACACACTTTGAGTGAAATCAGGTGCTCCGGGAAGGGTAAGCAGATCCTGTTCTAGTAGTAATGTATGTCTTTTTTTGGCAGTTTTGTAGTACTTACTCTAGTACAAGGAAATGAAATGTACACGAGACAACAACACGATAACTTAAATGCCATAGGACCAACACTTTTATAGCAGTTCTTCGTCTTGAGAGTTGCTGATAGGTTTTCAGAAAATAGCATACAAAAAATGGTGTAAAATTTCCAAAACGGTAAATATCATTCGTTGCCTTACAAAGGACTTTTAAACAATTGACAACTGCAAACAAAAATACATAACATAACAGTACATCATCAAGGCGTCTGTGGGAAAAGTTGTCAGTTGAAAAAAGTAAGGTTGTAAAGTGCATTATAAACATGATTATTATTTCTTACGTTTGTATAATTGATGATGTTTAACATTATTCTTTTTGAACAATCAATTAAAGTAAATAAAAGTGCAAGGTACATTTTTACAGGTAGAATATCAGATGTATACATCTACTAATCCGTACTGTAATTTGGTTTGTTTTTTTGATTTTACTGATTTCATTACCTCAATTGCTCAAAAAACATGTATTTGAAAAAGAGGACATTTTTAAAATATTTTTTATCATTTTGTTTTATGAATTCGTTCTCAAATCAACAGTTACAGTAAGCGGTAAACATAACGCATTTAAAAGTATCAACGCAACTGTTGCACAACGGATATAAATGCCATAAATATTAATGGGTTTTCTGGTATGGTTCAAAATATGTATGGTATAGTGCAAAATATATAATTTGCAAGAATTCAAATTAAGGATATTATTTCGAAGCTAATATCATCAAATTTTGTATGATTAAAAAAAAATCGCCAAAATTTCTGAAGTCATCGTAATTTAAAACCATATTTGGAAAAAGTAGACATAAAAGCCACTGTATGCATACAGTTGTAAAACAACGACAGAAATGGTAAACAAAGAAAATAATGTCAGTGAAAAGCCAGCAAGGTCAGAATACAGAGGTAACAATTTGATTAAAAAGCTAACAGTTTTAGTACAAAAGAGAAGGCATTGCCACCATACAACGATTCTATTAAGAACTTAAATGGATACGGTAGTGGTAAAATCACCTACTTACATTGCACGGGACAGACAGCACAAGACCTCAATCCGGAGTGACTCATCGAAACACAGATATCGAAGATAAACACCATCACATGTTACATGATCAATCACAAAGATATTACCATGTTAGCAAAACAAATTGAGAAAAAAAAACCAAGACAAAAAATAAGTACGAAATGTCAATTCATTTTCTAAAGATGACGCAATATATGCATGTAAATATATCATTATATAGAATTTCCTTTATAGTATAACTTACAAATGGAATAAATATTCTGGAATAATATTTCCACTGGTGGAATTATTGCATTATTTGTTCCTGACGGAATAAAGGGTATACAGTATTTGTTCCTGACGGAATAAAGAGTATACACTACTTGTTCCTGATGGAATACAGGGTATACACTATTCGTTGCTGGCGGAGTAAGGGGTATACACTATTCGTACCTGATGGAATAAAGGATATACACTATTTGTTCCTGACGGAAAACAGGGTATACACTATTTGTTCCTGACGGAATACAGGATATACACTATTTGTTCCTGACGGAATAAAGGGTATACACTATTTGTTCCTGACGGAATAAAGGGTATACAGTATTTGTTCCTGATGGAATAAAGGATATACACTATTTGTTCCTGACGGAAAACAGGGTATACACTATTTGTTCCTGACGGAATACAGGGTATACACTATTTGTTCCTGACGGAATAAAGGGTATACACTATTTGTTCCTGACGGAATAAAGGGTATACACCATTTGTTCCTGACGGAATAAAGGGTATACACTATTTGTTCCTAACGGAATACAGAGTTTACACTATTTGTTCCTGACGGAAAAAAGGGTAAACACTATTTGTTCCAACACGAACATAACTTATATAGCATTGTTTATAACAAAGTTTCCGGAGGAATTTCTATTATAGGTGAAACAAATACACGTTGACAATATGACAATTTAAGTAAAAATAGTTGTGTCAGTACCGTGCGTAGATGACAATGTCAGTAATGATTACTGTGATGGTAATAAATGTAGTATTATATAAGGACAACGTTGACAATGTCATTCCAGTCAAGAGATAAAGATAACAATGTCAGTCTAGTAAGGAGATAAAGATGACAATGTCAGTCTAGTAAAGAGATAAGGATGACAATGTCAGTAATGATGCCTGTGATGGTAACGATTTAAGTATTATATAAGGACAACTTTGACAATGTCAGTCTAGTATAGAGACAAAGATGACAATGTCAGTAATGATGCATGTGATAATAACGATTGCCAGTTGGCAGTTAGTATTTTAGATGACAGTTGGCAGCTAAGGTGACAGTTGGAAGTTAAGATAACAGTTGATAGTTAAGATGACAGTTCGTTGTTAAGATAACAGTTGGCAGTTGGAATGGCAGTTGATAGTCAAGATGACAGTTGGCTGATAAGATGGCAGTTGACAATGAAGATGACAGTTGACAGTTAAGATGGCAGTTGACAGTTAAGATGACAGTTGGTAGTTAAGAGGCCAGTTGGCAGATAAGATGACAGTTGACAGTTGAGATGACAGTTGGCAATTGAGATGAAAGTTGGAAGTTAAGATGAAAGTTGGTAGTTAAGATGACAGGTGACAGTTAAGATGACAGTTGACAGTTAAGATCACAGTTGGGAGTTAAAAATAAAGTTAAAATAAAAGTTGGCAGTTACGATGACATTTGGCAGTTAAGATGACAGTTGGCAGTTAAGATGACAGTTGGTAGTTAAGATGGCAGTTTACAGTTAAACTGACAGTTGAAGTTAAGATTGAAGTTGATAGTTGAGATGACAGTTGGTAGTAAAAACAACAGTTGGCTGATAAGATCGCAGTTGACAATGAAGATGACAGTTGACAGTTAAGATGGCAGTTGACAGTTAAGATGACAGTTGGTAGTTAAGAGGACAGTTAGCAGATAAGATGACAGTTGACAGTTGAGATGACAGTTGGCAATTGAGATGAAAGTTGGCAGTTAAGATGAAAGTTGGTAGTTAAGATGACAGGTGACAGTTAAGATGACAGTTGACAGTTAAGATCACAGTTGGGAGTTAAAATAAAAGTTGGCAGTTACGATGACATTTGGCAGTTAAGATGACAGTTGGCAGTTAAGATGACAGTTGGTAGTTAAGATGGCAGTTTACAGTTAATATGACAGTTGGCAGTTAAATGTATTTTACTAAGATATAAATGAAGATGACAGTTTTCTTGGAGGATTAAGATCATAACGTTTGTTGAGATGGCAGGGAAATAAAGAATGCAGTTGATATCTCCGGTTTTGCGAGAACTAAAAACTGTGTGCAAAGAAAATACGTCTCCTCTTATACAAAGGCAATCGCTCAGCTTTGACCCCCGATTACTTTGGTCTGGATGAAGTGTAAGATTCAAAAAAGGATATCGAATATAATTTTTATATATTTTTTTTTTAATTCCGACTGTGCTTTTGTGCATTAAATTTAGTTTTATAAAATTACAGATCTTTAAACATTTATTTCTCATTGTTCATAGATAGTTTAACAGAAGTGATGTAGTTAGAATAATTGTATGATGTAAATGTATATGAAAATAATATTTCTGAGACAATATATACCTGAAGAACATCCATTTTCGCAATTACACTGATTTAAATTTATATATCTCTCCAATAACTCGCTGTCACTTCCGGCTCGCAGTAGTTTATGTTTTCGAATAGTTTCCATTTGAGAGGCTCACATCTTGTTATCGGTTATGACACAAGATATGGTTTCACATGCCTTTTGTCCGTTGCGCTCCATATAATGCTCGAATGAATATTTAAGTCAACAACACACATTTTATAGAAACAATTAAATCTTAAAATTTTGGAACGGAAAGTGATAAAAATCTTTTTTATTGTTAATAGGGAAACAAACAAAAAGTTGAAATGTAGATTTCAATTTTATAAATAAATTATCTAAATCCCATTACATCTAATGTATCCACATAGAAAGTTTATACGTGTGGCTCTGTAACGCAAACATCATATACGTTTGAGACTAAAAAGATGAAGTAACGCTTTTATGATTTCGCCGAAATTGTGAAATTTCTTATTTTTAGAAATAAACTTTTTAACGAAACATACAATGTATAAATGTTTCCACCTAAGAAATTACGCATCCGTATCGCCAATGTAACAGGTTAAGTGTTAAATTTTCAAATACGGTATAATTCTATGCTATTAGCCTAAATTGGACACATTTCGTGAGAACGCATATCAATTTTAGGTATATGATTTATATACGGGTATATATAAGTCATTACGGACGTTGTATATCAAAATATATGGAAAATTGCTATCTTTTTAATAAATAGGCATATATATTTGAAGATCGTGTATGTAAAATTATTTCATTTTATCTTGGACCAGTTTTTATGGGATATATAAATTCATTTCATCCTTTTCAATAACAGTTTGAACAAATACAGCGCAGGTTGATTGCAGAACTGAAGGTAAATCGTACCGCAACGAGTTTAATTCTTAAGAATACTGAAACCTTACGGATATTATTTTACTATTGGGATGCATTTTAGTAAGAAACAGAAATGTGGGTCATAAAATTCTTTTAATAAAAGTATTGTTCATGGTTGTTTGGCGTATAATTAATACCCCTCTTGCGATAGACGAGGGTATTGTGTTTTCTGGTTTGTGCGTCCGTCCTTCCATCCATTCCATTACAGGTTGAAGTTAATTCTGGGTTAAGTCAGTTTCCCATAAAGTTGAAGTCACATCAAATTAAAACTGAATATAAACATGATAAATAAATATTAATTGTGATGTGAACTTTTTAAATTTCCCCGAATGTGACCTACCGAATTCGACTTATTACCGGGTTTGTACTAACATGAGCAACACGACGGGTGAAACATGTGGAGCAGGATCTGCTTACCCTTCCGGAGCACCTGAGATCACCTCCAGTTTTTGTGGGGTTCGCGTTGCTCAGTCTTAAGTTTTCTACGTTTTCATGTGCCAAATTAAATTTTTTAGGCCAGATTTCGCGGTTCATTGAACTTTTGTTTTTTTTTTAAATATTTGTGGATTTGTGGAATTTCATTTTCTCTGAAGAGTTTATTCTTATAAAATCTTAGAATACCTTCGTCTCCGGTTAAGACACTTGCCCCGTGCAGTTCCTTAAACTTTGCTATTAGTATCATTTTATCATTACTCGAAAATATAACCACCTATGTATGAATAACAAATTCCATAATTCATAACCAAGATATTGTTTGTTAAATAATTTGTCCATAAACAGTAATTTTCTTGTTAATTTTGAGTACGGGATACAACTGAATGTTCAAAAGGGTCTAGATTTGGAGTCGTTCATTGCTGCATTCTTTAATTGTTAGGTAATTTTTCTCTATTTTTTGCCCATTATTCTCTATTCTTTATTCTGTAGATTTGGACCATTATTCTCTATCTTGTAAACCCCATCCAGACCCTCTTCTATGAAGCTCATGCGATTTTGGTTCTCTGAAATATTTTATATGTTTGGCTATCTCGTGCTTAGAGATATATTGAAGCGACAACGTTTCACGGAAAACTTGGGGTCAAAAATCCATTTCATCAAACAATAGGTCTTCTGAGAACAGGATATTTGATCATCTTTAAGATATAGGAAAGATACAATTATGTCGGTGATGGTTTCCTTCCTCACTTAAACCAACTTGCTTCGATATATTCTATAAATTTTCTCGCACTCCTTTCATAAATGTGATGTAAATCAAAAGCATTTATAATTCCCATGTATTGTAAAAGTGTACCGGATAACTTTGATTGTGTTTGATAAACAATGGATAAGCGTTTCTCTGTTCGTTAAAAAGATACCTTAACTTTGGCATAAGCTTAGAGTCAAAGCAGTAGTTTAATGACAATTAACTGTACAGTCTAAATAAAGGAAAAGTTGTCGAACACACCGTTTCAGAGCATTCTGGGTAACGTTTTCGAATCGTACACCTTGTTGTCTAATAAAAATGCATGGGTTCATAACCAAAGACGTGACGTTCTTTTCATTTCGGTTTAATAATTAAATTGGTCACAACACGTTTAAAGATTCTTGAACGTTGATTCAAACTTCTCGCTAGTGTAACTCGATCCATCGTAAGCGAGATATGTGAGATATATGAAATTCCGTCTCCTGTCCGGCAATGTTCGAAAACTTTCCGTCAGCCGAGCATCTATCTCTCGTCAGGCTAGAACTATACACACTAATGCATGAAGACAAGAACAATTAAGTCATAGAAAATGAAAAAAGAAGAAAGATCAAAATTAAATGCAATACGTACCACTTTACATTTTTTTTAACTGTTTGATTTCACTTGCAGTAAACAAAAACAATGAAAATTCAACAAGTATTCCTTCGTGCACTCACAAAATTGAATCGAGTTCTCCCAAAATTGCTATTAAACTTGAACCAAAAACGAAGTACTGATGAAATAACATTATAACGAAGTAAATAAACTTAAGTAAGAGTAAGGAAACAAATTAGAATTAATTGTCAACATACTAATCAAGAAATTGTGAGAGATTTATTATTGTCAGTTACTTAACACAAGCCAAAATTTATGGGACCACAAAAATTAATGAGCGTCTCGATGGAGGTCCCTTATTCCTTTATTCTTAAATTTTTTAGATACTTTTTCTCTATTTTTTATTTATTTATTTTCTATTCTTTATATCAAAGCACTCCATTATTTTCTATTCTTAAAGTTGTTTTTTTTGTTGTGGTTGCCAGTTTTCTCTATTTTGTAAACCCCAATCCAGACCCTCATACGTACTAAAGAATGTATTCATTGCATAAATAGATCTATATTTAGAATTAACAAATTCCTAGTTTTAATTAATATAATTTCTTATTTGATGATCATCATCATTTACAAACGTCTACAGATACTGAACGTACGTTATCTAGTATTTCCGAATGAACGTTGGTCTTTGCGGATGTATTCGGCTTGTTTGATTAAGGTTCATCATAACCTTTGGACAAATAGGGACGTTTTTTATTCTGAGTACCAGTGTCATTAAAAAGTTTTAAAGCCCGATAGGATAAAATTAACATGTATTTTCAGTTTCAGGATATTTTTTTTAAATCCTGGATTTTGATTCACATTTTTTCGTCGCTACAAGATAAACTATAAGTTGGTAAAACAATGAGGGTATAGATTAGGGGTGTTCATTTCTGTATTTTTCAAATTTCTTGTCATTTTTCTCTATTCTTTATTTTTTTAACAATTTTTCTGTGGTCTTGGTCTAACATTCTCTATTCTGTAAACACATCCAGACCCTCAACCATAAGATATTCCCTTCAGGATATAATTGAATTGATTCTGGTGCTTTCTGTCGAGCCAGCGAGACATAGTGCAGACTCTGGTCGATTTTTTTTTTTTTTTTAGACATCAATAACTTTGTCAAAACCTTCTTGAAATTTCATGAAACTTGAACCGAAGCTTTTTATGACAAAATAAAACCAATGTAAAATTTTGAAAATTTTATATTATTTTTTTTCGTATTTAACTGATAAATGGACTAAGTAACATTAAGATACAGTATAAGTTTAAAGTTTTTTCAGATATTAATAACTTTGTCAAACCTCATGGAATTTTATAAAAATTGGACATAAAGCTTTGTTTATGATCAAAAGATAGTATCCAGCATGTCCAGGGTAAAATTTGTTAAAATAACGATTCTTGAAAATTCTATGATTGGGAAAATTTAATTTTCACAAGTGCTTACAAAGTGCATACAAAATGAATTTGTAACTAAACCCCCAAAAGGTAAATGCTTTTAAGAGTTTAAATGCTAATGTCAGAATAATCGCACAATCTAAACTATAGTATCTTATGTATACAGATCGAGTCACGCGTATTCCTAAAAAACCGGCAAAATTGTTCCTTCTAGCATTATAGATACTAGAAAACACCCGCGACATCGCGGATCCGTGACTAAATTAAAGTACCTACGCCTTATTTTAAGCCTGGATTTTTAGTATTCGTATTGTCATCTGATCATGAAAGTCGTGCTGATTATAAGGTGCATAGTTTTCTCTGCTATCAAAATCTTTCTGTTTGAACCCGTCCTGGTTTTCTTACTACAACCGGAAAATTCATGTGACAAAGATTGAATTTAGTAGTATTAATCCCTGTACGAAGTTCATGACCTCGTTATTTTAGTATTATACATTAGCGGGCAGTACGTTGACTGAGCATGCGCGAAAGCGTATAAGACACGGATCGATAACGGTGTCCGATGTTGGATATTTTCTCACTAAATGGTGTTTTCTGTAGAAAAAAGATTGTTTCAAAGACAAATTTAGGAAGTACAAAACACTACATTTATACGTCATATCACAAATTTTTCCGACTTTGCCTGGTTTCAGAGGAATTGCGGCTCAATGAAATCGGTCTCTTCCTTTAGTAGTATAGATTTGTCCTTTAAAGATTATAATAAAACACAAAAGAAATATGAACAACATACAAATCAAAAATTAGTTTAATCAATTTACGATTTTCTCGATTATTGAACACACAATCGATAGTTATATAATATGTAACATCGTCTAGGTTTTAGATAGCTAATCGGTCATCGAAGATAATCGTCACGTACATTAACAATCTAATTAAAATCCGATCTCGCATCGCTCCCGTTTTCTGATATGTCAAATCTAATTAAAAACCGATGTCATCGGTCCCGTTTTCTGATTATCAGAAAACGGGAGCGATGCGAAATCGGTTTTTTCATTAGATTTATTACACTGTAGGTAAACAGTTCATCGTACTAGGTTGTACTATGATGAATTTGCATAATATGTGTCATCACGTGATGCTGTAATAGCTGGCGATAAAAAATTGAAGTGCAGAGCTGCATATGAAATAAGTAAAAAAGGAAACATTTACTTTACATTTGACCGAATTAATATGTCGCATGTCATGAAGATTTATAACAACTACTTAACACTTTCTTCTTTTAAACGTCAGGAGAATTCTTGTAGCTGTATAAAGACAATATAAGCCTTGTAAAACATCTGTTTTGACATTAATAAAACCATAAATAGGTGTATTTGTCAGACGGTAGTCTACATTCAACTTATTAGATCAAGGCCTAAGTTTCAACAATTATGACTAATTATATAATTAATTTGTAAGATTATGCACATGTATAAAAAGAGACCGACCTATGATAGTAGAGTCAAAAGGGTCGAAAAAAAGAGGGAGAAAAAAGGCGAATAGGGCGAGTACCAACATAACGTCTGGAAACGAATAGTGTTCCGCATGAGATTTAATATAAAAATAAGGATGTGTGGTATGATTGCCAAGGAGACAACTATCCACCATAGTTTAAATGAAGTGGACGTCAGCAATTATAGGCAACCGTACGGCCTTCAACAATGAGAAAAAGCCATACCGTATAGTCGGCTATAAAACCCCCCAACAGTTTACTTTTTGTCAATTGTTTTATTCATGAGAAGACGATGACATGTTCGATAGGGTTTGGATAATTACCAATTGTATATATAAACATGCCAGGAAGACACAAGGGCAGGCATATTCTTTCTGAAAAAAAAAATGGTTGTCTATATATAACTTTTATTCAATTTTTATTAGTTATCTTCTTTCTACTTCATTTAGTGAGTAGTATTTTTTTAAACAATACTTTTATTCATTGAATATAAGACAATACAAAGAGGACCCAGAAACAAGCAACATTGCTATTATTGTGTCTCCAAAAAATGATGACATTCAAAATTATAAATACTTGAAGTAAACGCATGTTCTGTCAGCTACTAGTATACGGCTGATGTTCTCTTATAAAATACAAGTACCCCTATTGCTCCGCTAATTATAAAATTTCTCTATACAAGAAAGCAATTAATGGAGGGTTATGCATACAAATGATGACTCCGCAGATCGGAAACTACTTCTGTAAATTTTCTTTTAAAATATGGCTGAAGCTTCGTCCGAATAAGATAAGGAGATTTGATATTATTATCAATGAGACATCTACCTACCCACCAGAGACCAAATGAAGAGAATGAGGATGTAAGCAATTAGCCTTCAACAATGAGAAAAATCCATACAGTAAACTCATCCATAAAAGACCCTGACATGACAATTTAAATGAAATAAAACTAACGGACTATGGTACATGTATATAGTCAGATTCCTCCTACTATATCAAACATCCATATCTTTTTAAGGAATAGAGAAATTAATTTTGATATAGTCTAAGAGTTTCTTATATCGCTTGTAAATATACAGGAAGCTCTGAAACCTTTGTTAATGTACATATACAGAACACTTTTGCACGGATAAGGCCGATTAACTTATAAGAATTTACGTAAACTTATTTGAAGCCTAATACAAGTCATATATATATAATTTATACATTTTTCATAAATTTACCTTCAACAGGTGTTCATTTGGTAATTATTCACGCGTGCATACATTACTGACATATCGTTTGAAAAGTGTAACATGTAGTATTAGGAACAAAAATATTATGTAAGACAAGGTAATAATAAATGAACGAATTTCCAGGGTGAGACTGCTGTCTTTCTTATATTTGCTTATGAATGTATTTACATCACGTGTACAAACTTTGGTCGTCCATTATGACGTACAAATACAGCAAAAAGCTTTCAGTTACTTGCAAATTTGATAATGAAATAAAATTTAAACAAATTTAAAAACTAAATTTTTGACGGGTCCGTAGATGACCTGCAACAAGACCAAGTTTCCCTTTATTCATCAAGCCTATTTTACAGTTGGGGTCCAAATTCCTTGCCATCCCATCGACATACCTTCCAGAGCCTATACTTATTTGATTGGGTATTCATTTTTTTTTCGTCCTGAATAAGGATGAAATATTTGCTACTGAACGTTAAGCATGCAAAAATGTTCGAAATAGAATCTGAGTCATTAAATAGTTTCAGTTAAACTTTAAATCTATAGTGTATGACTTTACGAGTTTGAGTAAACAATGTTGACTCTATCTCGATCTCTTACTCGAAGCTTCACTTAAACTTTTAACTATATTTTTCATCTTATTATCTGTCAGTTTCGACCAATAAAAACTCTTTAAATCATTCAGTTAGGACGAGTAGTCAAAAAGACAATCTTCTTTTTATCAGATAAAACTTTCAATAGTATTTTTAAACGCAGTGTAAGGATATTGATTTACAGCTCCGGAAATTTTATAGAACATTCTTTATATTCCTTATTCTCTTATTCTTTTAAAGCACGTTAGACGATATATGCTATCTACCTTAAATAATTACATAATTACACATTTATATATATACATATAAATGTAACAAAATAGTATCAATATAGCAATAACATATTTTAAAAGGGGATTTTTTTTACTGTTTCTTTAACCGGGAAGTCTCAAGTAAATTAACTTACTTACCACCAACCTTTACTGTTTAAAGATACGTAAAGTAAAGGTGAACTGCATGATTTCACATTTAAAAATAAACCGGTTTGTTTTGGTGATTGCGGGATTTTCTAAAATATCCACATATGATTACACGAACAATTTATTTACGGTTTGATTTCGTACTATATCACATGTAAACAAATAGATTCTGAAGGAAAATATGAAGATACAAAGTGGTTTTAATCAATAAATGTCTACGATGATAGATTGATTGATTGATTGATTGATTGGTTGATTGTTGGTGTTTAACGCCACTATCATGTTTGTCAGCGAATAAAATCCAACACCATGGACAAAAGAAATAAGACGAAAAATAAACAATTATCCGCACAACAACAAAAACAAATTCATTAGTAAACAACACTAACCCAAATTGAAACAGGGGGACTGAGATCTACCGAATGATTTAGAATTTGGAGTAACTTGCTTTATCCCTGCTTAAATATTTTGTTATAGGACAATGTAGGATACGATGTTTGGTGTGGTATGCACGATCAACTAATGCTGAATATAATGGTTTGTTATATTATTAACTCTTATAGGAACTCAAATTTGAGCTTTTGTTTATGAATAACAGTTTTACATGTAAATTTGTTTAATCATTGTACTCATTTTGCCCGTAAATGGGTGCAACGATACTTATATTAGATGGTAGTATAATATGTAAAGGATGTTACAAGTTCGTGTCGACAAATAATTTGGCTGAACAAATAGCCTTCTTCAGTGTCAAATGTCTCTAAATGTAATACAATACTAGTTAAAAATAGCTATTAATCAGTTCTTTTTGTCCAAAATTTTGTATATTTATACATGTAAGAAGATCGACTGCATGCATGCATTAACAGTTGACTGATTTTAACTGTATTCCCTGTATTCATTTCTTCGGAAAGGGTCAAAATCGGAAATTTGACGAAACGTAATAAAATCATTTACATTAAAGTGTCTAAATGATATCCTTCTATGATTTCCTTCTTAATAATTACATTTCTGAAATGTAATAGCTTTTGAAGACAATTTTGATATACATTATATCACATTTAACTTTTATGTAAAAGTTTGCATCGAAGGACGTTCAGTAACATACATTTCATGCATAATCAGGACCAGACCAAATTTAACAAAATAAAAATCCTATAAGTAGCTTCTTCATTGTTTTGACTAGAATATGGTATGGGAAATTAATACTGCCACTGAGAAAAGTATGGGAAATTAATACTGCCACTGAGAAAGTATGAGAAATTAAGACTGCCACTGAGAAAGTATGAGAAATTAAGACTGTCAATGAGAAATGTATGGGAAATTAATACTGCCTCTGAGAAAAGTATGGGAAATAAGAACTGCTGAAAAAAGGTATGGGAAATTAAGATTGACACTGAGAAAAGTATGGGAAATTGAGGCTGCCACTATTTAAAGAAATATTCTGGAATATTATTTCAACTGGAACAAACATTACAGTCTTTATTTCTGATGGAATGGAATAAATGATATCGAATATGTGTTCCAGTATATATATACAACTAAATGTCCGTGTAATTCGCCGTTTCAGAATCTAAAGAACTGTGGATTATTTCATTGAAAATTAAATAACGTCTCGTCATTGGTTGAATTTTCATTGTTTAGGAAGTAGTTACCCAACCACAACGTTTTGGTTAACGCCTTTGAAAATATTACCCGAAATGCACTGATTAGATTCTGAAACGACGAATAGTCATCGTATATGTTTTCCTCCTCACAGAAGTTCATCTAGAAACTTTCTTAAGAAGTTTCTACGAAGTTTTTATGGTCATTAATTCCGTTTGCTGTGTTCTTTTAAAGATCACGCGAGAGAAACCTTGAAACAAGTCGTCAGTGACCTATTTTACGTATCTCTTTTTCAGTTACAGTAAATTCCCGTCATTCCTGATCGACCCACCCCCACCTACTTTGCGTAATCTACCTAACTGATATTCAACACATATTTGAAACCGGATTCATTAAATGACAAGCAATTATATTTCTATTATCAGATTTTAACAAAACCATAGGTTTAAAAAACACGAGGTATTGTGCACTTCTAATGCATGTAATTCCATGTCTCTTAATTGCCCTTTGAATAGGCTCGGATACCAGACCATGCATTTTAAAGAATTTGATACAGATTCTCCAGTACATGACTAGTGTTTATCCAATAAGAGAGCAGTGCTTATTCAATATCCAGCAGTGAGAGAAGCCGAACTTTTACATCGTGCAATGAAGCATGTCAGAATGATTCAATAAAAGCTGAAGCTGTTACATCCAAAAAGCTATGCCGGACTTGGAAGCTCTCTGTATACATATGTTCAACAACATAACCATGCCGGACTCGGAAGCTCTCTGGATAAACATAATAAACAACATAATCATGCCGGACTCGGAAACTCTCTGGATAAACTTAATAACACTATAACCATGCCGGACTCGGAAGCTCTCGACTACTTGATCAACAACATAGCCATGCCGGACTTGGAAGCTCTCTGGATAAACATAATCACAATATAACCATGCCGTACTCGGAAGCTCTCTGGATAAACATGCCGACTACATGCAACCTCTTGTGTTCATCAGGATCCAGAAAAAAGCAAAACGATGAAATTGAAAAGCAAAAGTTCTAATGAAAATGTTGCTGCTAGGTTTGTTTTATTTTGTGAGAGTTGAAAATTTTGAAGAAATCTTGCGATACTTGTTCGGTTTTTGCTGGATCCTTGAATTCTCTCAGAAAATTTACCAAAGCCTCCGTTGAAAAGAAGGTGCATCATTCACAAGCCTGGAATCTTTGATGAGTTTTATTTTACACATGTGTGACCTATATGTACTTAAATATAATAATTAAAATGTTATTTCTTAAACAAAAACTTAATTGAACTTGTCGATCTATTAAACATTTCAAATATTATCAGGCAAAAATTTCGTCATTGAAATGCAACGTTTAAGACTTATTTCTAGTCATTTATCATGTTTATATGTCATTTTATCACAAATCTTTTATAAGTCGATGTTATATAACATTAGAATTTGAATATGAACTTTTAAACAGTTTTATTCACACTATTAAAATAATTCAAAGCACAATTTTGTAGCTGGCAGGACAGTGAATTAGTAATTTTCTTGCTCTTACAAACTAAAATTCAGGTTTGAAAGAAGTCTTAACATAGTAAACCGGCGCAAGAAAAACATCGGGAGATATAAAACTAGCTCTTACGAACTAAAATTAAGATTAAAAAGAGGTTTAAACACGAAAAAATCTCGAAATTAACATCGTTATTCGAAAATACAGTTTAAAATGCTTACCTCGGGGTGATAGTCAGAGGTTTGACAATTGTTTAAGTGTGAAAATGTCCCACTTTACAAAAATGTAATCATTTGTCCGTCACAATAATTGTCATATTAATGATGGTTGTGACATACTGTTATGTAATCATACACTATACATCGAGAGTGTAGACG
This sequence comes from Mytilus coruscus, assembly GCA_017311375.1. Classification (NCBI taxonomy): domain Eukaryota; kingdom Metazoa; phylum Mollusca; class Bivalvia; order Mytilida; family Mytilidae; genus Mytilus; species Mytilus coruscus. The sequence continues at coordinate 15,128,696 of CM029606.1, read as the reverse complement.
GAGGGGTGATATGGGGACAACGTTCAGAAGAAGACATAATTATAAAATTTTTACAAGAACATCCATTTTTTTTTTAAATGTGATCATAATATCACGGAAAAAGAAATCACTGTAAAATTAATAATAAATTTACCAGGTTTTTCAAAAAGCAAGATATATTGATGACTACAAATAGATGAACATTCGTATAGCCTCCACAAAGAAACGCCCACAAAGTATGACCCCACTGTTTTCATAATTATTTCTTTTACCTTAAAGGCATCTTCCTACATTTAACAAATCTTTTCGCTTACATTTAATTTATTTACAAATAAAGTTTATCCGGGGCTTTAAAGTTCGTTGACCAAAAGCTTGTTGACATTCTTTATTGCTAAAGTAATCCAAGGTTAGGATAAATGGTCCATACTAGGTAAAAATCCTTCTAAGATATATGAAATCCACAAAAAAAAACATCTTTTATGAATGACAGAAATAGGGGTGAAGCTGGATGTAGCCGTGATTAATGTTACATTTGTTATACACAGTATGCTTATTTATTGCCTCGGTACGCTCGAAGAACGACTTTTGATGTCACGCCTTTAAACCAAATTATTGAATCCGTATGTTTATCTAATACGTAAGCTACGCTTATTAAAAATGTAAAGCTACACTTACTGAAAATGTAAGCTACGCTAATTATAAATGTAAACTACCGGCTAATTATAAATGTAAGATACACTTATTAAAATGTAACCTATGCTTTGGTTAAATCATTATACTATAAAAGTTAAGACGTTTTTGGTATTGAGTCTTTAGACATGTTAGAGTAGTTGTTAAAATCAAAGGAAACCGATCTACTTTGTCACATCTTCTAATCCCTCGATTAACAGGTTAACAGCATGGGGACAAAGTCGACTCTACTATTAAGGTCCCGTTTTTGGCATAAGTGCTATAGTTTATTCACGTCTTGAACGTGTATAAAATGTTATCTACCTCACGTTGAGCAACAACAAACAATCAACCAGAAATAGTGTGATAGCTGACTATGTCCCCGCTACCTCACGTTGAGCAACAACAAACAATCAACCAGAACTAGTGTGATAGCTGACTATGTCCCCGCTACCTCACGTTGAGCAACAACAAACAATCAACCAGAACTAGTGTGATAGCTGACTATGTCCCCGCTACTTCACGTTGAGCAACAACAAACAATCAACCAGAACTAGTGTGATAGCTGACTATGTCCCCTACCTCACGTTGAGCAACAACAAACAATCAACCAGAACTAGTGTGATAGCACTACAACCAGAAATAGTGTGATAGCTGACTATATCCCCGCTACCTCACGTTGAGCAACAATCAACCAGAACTAGTGTGATAGCCGACTATGTCCCAGAAATAGTGTGATAGCTGACTATGCCCCGCTACCTCACGTTGAGCAACAACAAACAATCAACCAGAAATAGTGTGATAGCTGACTATGTCCCCACTACCTCACGCTACCTCACGTTGAGCAACAACAAACAATCAACAACAGAAATAGTGTGATAGCTGACTATGTCCCCGCTACCTCACGTTGAGCAACAACAAACAATCAACCAGAAATAGTGTGATAGCTGACTATATCCCCGCTACTCACGTTGAGCAACAACAAACAATCAACTAGAAATAGTGTGATAGGTGACTATGTCCCCACTACCTCACGTTGAGCAACAACAAACAATCAACCAGAAATAGTGTGATAGCTGACTATGTCCCCGCTACCTCACGTTGAGCAACAACAAACAATCAACCAGAAAATTAGTGTGATAGCTGACTATGTCCCTCCACCTCACGTTGAGCAACAACAAACAATCAACCAGAACTAGTGTGATAGCCGACTATGTCCCTGCTGCCTCACGTTGAGCAACAACAAACAATCAACCAGAAATAGTGTGATAGCTGACTATGTCCCCACTACCTCACGTTGAGCAACAACAAACAATCAACTAGAAATAGTGTGATAGGTGACTATGTCCCGCTACCTCACGTTGAGCAACAACAAACAATCAACCAGAACTAGTGTGATAGCTGACTATGTCCCCGCTACCTCACGTTGAGCAACAACAAACAATCAACCAGAACTAGTGTGATAGCTGACTATGTCCCCGCTACCTCACGTTGAGCAACAACAAACAATCAACCAGAACTAGTGTGATAGCTGACTATATCCCTGCTACCTCACGTTGAGCAACAACAAACAATCAACCAGAACTAGTGTGATAGCTGACTATGTCCCCGCTACTTCACGTTGAGCAACAACAAACAATCAACCAGAACTAGTGTGATAGCCGACTATGTCCCCGCTACTTCACGGTGATCAACAACAAACAATCAACCAGAAATAGTGTGATAGCCGACTATGTCCCCGCTACCTCACGGTGATCAACAACAAACAATCAACCAGAAATAGTGTGATAGCCGACTATGTCCCCGCTACTTCACGTTGAGCAACAACAAACAATCAACCAGAAATAGTGTGATAGCCGACTATGTCCCCGCTACTTCACGGTGATCAACAACAAACAATCAACAAGAATTAGTGTGATAGCTGATAGTCATTATATTTTACAATTATGGGTGGTTTCCTTTTAATGTTAGACAGTTGTCCCCGTAAGACCATAAGTGACCTGTTAACATCGTAATTATTCATATCTTTGGTGGATAGTTGCCTCATTGGTAATATTACCTCATCTCCTTTATTTAATATTACTATCATATCAGACTTTCGAAAAATACAAAAAATGTTTTTCGTTTGGGTTTGTTTTGTTTTGTTTTTTTTTTTTTTTTTTAAATCTGTCTAGAGGGGTCAAAGTAAAATGAACTTGTTGATAAATTGATGTTGGATTAACGTCCAATAGCAAAGACTGCATGCATCTTGACGTCCAATGTCTAATACTGTATGCAAATTTAGGGCAAGAACAAATTAAACAAAACAAAAACTTTATAGGTTCTGCATAGTGGACTGACCGCGAACTGACCGCGAATAATATAGGATTTTTTTATTAAACCATGCATTATGAGTATTTTTATAGGTGAATTGTCTGTCCATAATCATGATAATAAAAATAAGATCGGTGAATCTCTCCGTGCACTCCGGCTTCCTTCACCAATAAAAACTGGCCGAAACGAATAGCCAACAGTCCTGAAAGTGGCCTTAACAAACAATCAATCAATCAAGCAAGCAAAAAAATAGCCTCTTGTGCCAGTTGCGACCCTAATTTCATCATATGTGCTTTATCCAATAAGATATTTGATTTGATTTGAATTTCCTCTATCATAATATCACGGAAAAGAAATCACTGTAAAATTAATAATAAATTTACCAGGTTTTTCAAAAGCAAGATATATTGATGACTACAAATAGATGAACATTCGTATAGCCTCCACAAAGAAACGCCCACAAAGTATGACCCCACTGTTTTCATAATTATTTCTTTTACCTTAAAGGCATCTTCCTACATTTAACAAATCTTTTCGCTTACATTTAATTTATTTACAAATAAAGTTTATCCGGGGCTTTAAAGTTCGTTGACCAAAAGGTTGACATTCTTTATTGCTAAAGTGGTCCAAGGTTAGGGTAAATGGTCCATACTAGGTAAAAATCCTTCTAAGATATATGAAATCCACAAAAAAACATCTTTTATGAATGACAGAAATAGGGTGAAGCTGGATGTAGCCGTGATTAATGTTACATTTGTTATAAACAGTATGCTTATTTATTGCCTCAGTACGCTCGAAGAACGACTTTTGATGTCACGCCTTTAAACCAAATTATTGAATCCGTATGTTTATCTAATACGTAAGCTACGCTTATTAAAAATGTAAAGCTACACTTACTGAAAATGTAAGCTACGCTAATTATAAATGTAAACTACCGGCTAATTATAAATGTAAGATACACTTATTAAAATGTAACCTATGCTTTGGTTAAATCATTATACTATAAAAGTTAAGACGTTTTTGGTATTGAGTCTTTAGACATGTTAGAGTAGTTGTTAAAATCAAAGGAAACCGATCTACTTTGTCACATCTTCTAATCCCTCGATTAACAGGTTTAACAGTATGGGGACCAAGTCGACTCTACTATTAAGGTCCCGTTTTTGGCATAAGTGCTATAGTTTATTCACGTCTTGAACGTGTATAAAATGTTATCTACCTCACGTTGAGCAACAACAAACAATCAACCAGAAATAGTGTGATAGCTGACTATATCCCCACTACCTCACGTTGAGCAACAACAAACAATCAACCAGAAATAGTGTGATAGCTGACTATGTCCCCACTACCTCACGTTGAGCAACAACAAACAATCAACCAGAAATAGTGTGATAGCTGACTATGTCCCCACTACCTCACGTTGAGCAACAACAAACAATCAACCAGAAATAGTGTGATAGCTGACTATGTCCCCGCTACCTCACGTTGAGCAACAACAAACAATCAACCAGAACTAGTGTGATAGGTGACTATGCCCCGCTACCTCACGTTGAGCAACAACAAACAATCAACCAGAAATAGTGTGATAGCTGACTATATCCCCGCTACCTCACGTTGAGAAACAACAAACAATCAACCAGAATTAGTGTGATAGCTGACTATGTCCCCGCTACCTCCGTTGAGCAACAACAAACAATCAACCAGAAATAGTGTGATAGGTGACTATGTCCCCACTACCTCACGTTGAGCAACAACAATCAACCAGAAATAGTGTGATAGGTGACTATGCCCCGCTACCTCACGTTGAGCAACAACAAACAATCAACCAGAAATAGTGTGATAGCTGACTATGCCCCGCTACCTCACGTTGAGCAACAACAAACAATCAACCAGAAATAGTGTGATAGCTGACTATGTCCCCACTACCTCACGTTGAGCAACAACAAACAATCAACCAGAAATAGTGTGATAGGTGACTATGCCCTGCTACTCACGTTGAGCAACAACAAACAATCAACCAGAAATAGTGTGATAGCTGACTATGCCCCGCTACCTCACGTTGAGCAACAACAAACAATCAACCAGAAATAGTGTGATAGCTGACTATGTCCCGCTACCTCACGTTGAGCAACAACAAACAACCAGAAATAGTGTGATAGCTGACTATGTCCCCGCTACCTCACGTTGAGCAACAACAAACAATCAACCAGAAATAGTGTGATAGCTGACTATATCCCGCTACCTCACGTTGAGCAACAACAAACAATCAACTAGAAATAGTGTGATAGGTGACTATGTCCCCACTACCTCACGTTGAGCAACAACAAACAATCAACCAGAAATAGTGTGATAGCTGACTATGTCCCGCTACCTCACGTTGAGCAACAACAAACAATCAACCAGAAAATTAGTGTGATAGCTGACTATGTCCCTCCACCTCACGTTGAGCAACAACAAACAATCAACCAGAACTAGTGTGATAGCCGACTATGTCCCTGCTGCCTCACGTTGAGCAACAACAAACAATCAACCAGAAATAGTGTGATAGCTGACTATGTCCCCACTACCTCACGTTGAGCAACAACAAACAATCAACTAGAAATAGTGTGATAGGTGACTATGTCCCGCTACCTCACGTTGAGCAACAACAAACAATCAACCAGAACTAGTGTGATAGCTGACTATGTCCCCGCTACCTCACGTTGAGCAACAACAAACAATCAACCAGAACTAGTGTGATAGCTGACTATGTCCCCGCTACCTCACGTTGAGCAACAACAAACAATCAACCAGAACTAGTGTGATAGCTGACTATATCCCGCTACCTCACGTTGAGCAACAACAAACAATCAACCAGAACTAGTGTGATAGCTGACTATGTCCCGCTACCTCACGTTGAGCAACAACAAACAATCAACCAGAACTAGTGTGATAGCTGACTATATCCCGCTACCTCACGTTGAGCAACAACAAACAATCAACCAGAAATAGTGTGATAGCTGACTATGTCCCGCTACCTCACGTTGAGCAACAACAAACAAACAACCAGAAATAGTGTGATAGCTGACTATGTCCCGCTACCTCACGTTGAGCAACAACAAACAATCAACCAGAAATAGTGTGATAGCTGACTATATCCCGCTACCTCACGTTGAGCAACAACAAACAATCAACCAGAAATAGTGTGATAGCTGATAGTCATTATATTTTACAATTATGGGTGGTTTCCTTTAATGTTAGACAGTTGTCCCGTAAGACCATAAGTGACCTGTTAACATCGTAATTATTCATATCTTTGGTGGATAGTTGCCTCATTGGTAATATTACCTCATCTCCTTTATTTAATATTACTATCATATCAGACTTTCGAAAAATACAAAAATGTTTTTCGTTTGGGTTTGTTTTGTTTTGTTTTTTTTTTTTTTAAATCTGTCTAGAGGGTCAAAGTAAAATGAACTTGTTGATAAATTGATGTTGGATTAACGTCCAATAGCAAAGACTGCATGCATCTTGACGTCCAATGTCTAATACTGTATGCAAATTTAGGGCAAGAACAAATTAAACAAAACAAAAACTTTATAGGTTCTGCATAGTGGACTGACCGCGAACTGACCGCGAATAATATAGGGATTTTTTTTTTATTAAACCATGCATTATGAGTATTTTTATAGGTGAATTGTCTGTCCATAATCATGATAATAAAAATAAGATCGGTGAATCTCTCCGTGCACTCCGGCTTCCTTCACCAATAAAAACTGGCCGAAACGAATAGCCAACAGTCCTGAAAGTGGCCTTAACAAACAATCAATCAATCAAGCAAGCAAAAAAAAAATAGCCTCTTGTGCCAGTTGCGACCCTAATTTCATCATATGTGCTTTATCCAATAAGATATTTGATTTGATTTGAATTTCCCTCTCTGAAATCCTTTCGACCAACTTTGCAGAATTTTATTTGGTCTCGACCTGAACATATTTTAAACTGCATGGACGTAAAGCAAACAGCAATCAAACAATCTTCAAAGATGAAAAGTCCGACATTTGATATTTACCGACGAGCATATGGCCTCGGTCCTTTTACTCATTATTTGGAAAATCGTTGACAAAGGGCGACAACTCAAGCTGATTTCCACTTGAGCTTGTTGAATGCCGTATTTACCAGAATGACTAAGTATTTTTGTTCGAATTAGTAGAATAAATTGACACTGTGATAAGTCATACAAAGGTTGCCATTATTCGAACAACTATGGTTTACCCTTGTGGAGAACCTTAGATTTTTGTTAGGGTTCGTGTTGCCCAATCTTTTTGTTTTGATTTGTGGACGTTTTGTGTGTGTTTTTTTTTTTTTTTGCCATATGATTGATTGTCTTTCTACGGTTGATGGCTTTAGGTTTATTTGCCTTTAGTATTTATTAGCATTTCTATACAATTCAGAATTTCGAAAAAATTAAAACCATTGGAAAGTATGATATCAATCTTTTTATTCTTTCCCTCAATATTGTTCTTTTGTATTTGTTAAATATTTTATTGTTATAATATCATGTTACCTCTTGTGGGCCCATTAATTTGGAATAAAGTGTATTCTGTTATATTCTATTCTTTGCAATGACGGGGATGACACAACTTAGATCAGTATATACGTCAAATTTACATGAACATGTGATGAATGAAATTAGATGACATGGTACACGTTTGTGGAAACTAAAAGAAATGATGGGCCAAAATGACGAAATATGCGATGACGAAAGAATCCACTTGGTGGATCTAATAGAAAAACGCAAGTTTAGCAGAGATATAGAAACATATGCGACAAGTTGGAAATATGAAGTAGTAGCACAGATTTCAAACTTGAAAGCTGAGAAAACCAATTATGTGCTTCTTACTGTTGGAAAACATGCGACGATGTTTGACTCAGCTAGTGGAATCTTGTCAAAATTTCAAGATATTTTGGGAAGGAAATGAAAAATTGCATGGTTTGCAAAAGTACACGTGCCATATACCATTATGTCGACCCTATAGCAATAATTACCAATTGTTATAATGAATTAATTCTAGCAGTGACGGATCCAGGGGGAAGGGGGGTCCGGGGGGTGGAACGCCCCCTTTTTTTTTGACGATCAAAGCTTTTGAATGGGGACATATGGTTAGAACCCCTCCCTTTATCCTAGGTTGGAACCCCCCACACCTTTAAAAATGGAAGGATCCGCCCATGTCTCGCATCGATATCCGAAAATTTACAGTACATGTAATAACTTTATAATATGTGAATATGTAATTTGATATGGACATGGTAAAGGACTCGCGTATTTCATTAGTAGACAATATCGAAGGGTGAATTTCGTATGTCGTCAGGTAATGTGCACATTTAACATTTATTTATTATAAAAATAAGATGTGGTTCGAACGCCAACCTGTTTATTTTAAGATACATATCCCTAGAAAAGTAAAATTTACCAGTTGCTCCGTACAGTGGCGGATCCAGAGGGGTTCCGGGGTTGGAACCCTTTTTCTTGACGATCAATGCATTTGAATGGGAACATATAGTTGGAACCTCCCCTTTTATCCTGGGTTGGGACCCCCTTTCAAAATGGCTGGATCCGCCTCTGTCCGTAATCAGTGACATGATATGTATATGTCCATAATGCAGGTATTTCATTTTCAATATTCTAAGTAGCTTTATTGCAATGACATACGTATATGATATAGTCGCTACTTTAAACATATGATAACATTACATTTATGATTATGAATATTAACACATTAATGATTATTTAGATTTTGTCAAAATGGACTACCCATAACTGAAACATGTAAAAGTTTGCATATTAATATTCATGTCTAGAGAGGAGATATACCCGTCGATGAAATCCTCATTTTAAAATAAATTTCTCGTTGTAAGCCTTGTTAACGACCGAAAAATTCCCAAATCCTTATATCACTGTAAAAAAGGGGGTCAATCTGACGAGTTATTTTGACATAAATTTGGGTGCTAAAACTACATTGCTGCTGTCAGAAATTTAGAAAAATTATTTTGCTACTTATAATAAACAAAACGTTTGCTCTCCAAAGTGCAGGAGTTCAAATGTCATGACGACACGTGTTATCATAAATTCATGACCTCGAAATATAAAATTGGAAAACACCTCAGCTATATCTTAATATTAAATAAACACATCGATGTTGTATTTACATGTTCATGCCAATATATAATATTCATAGTAATTAACATGCAATTAATTATTTATAACTACCTCAAGGAGAATTCATTATATTGTCTCAGGTGATTTCTGCAGATTTAAATTCTTTGTTGATCTTTGTTTACTGTCAATGGTTTTTCCCGCTTTTAGGTAAAATACACCGATATCCAAACAAAAAATTTAAATGTTTACAAATGGAAATCTGTCACCTTGCCATTGAACAAGATAAAATAGCCATATGTAGTTCATCAAATAAGTACACGTGTTACACAGGGATCGACGGGATGTCTATACATTTATAACTGTGTCATACCGCTTTAAACCACTTTGGACTGCTGATGCATCAAAGCTATAAACTCGGGCTATAAAATTGATGTTTAAGTGAAACAAAAGCTTTTATTCATGTATTCATATGTTGTGCAAAAACATAAGAAACATAAAATAAACGACTGTCTGAGGACAGTAAATGTGACTGTTTGTATGACTGTCTGCAAATGCGACTGTTGGTATGACTGTATGCGGACAGTAAATGTGACTGTTGGTATGACTGTCTGTGGACAGTAAATGTGACTTGGTATGACTGTCTGCGGACAGTAAATGTGACTGTTGGCATGACTGTCTGCGGACAGTAAATGTGACTGTTGGTATGACTGCGGACAGTAAATGTGATTTGGTATGACTGTCTGCGGACAGTAAATGTGACTTAGTATGACTGTCTGCGGACAGTAAATATGACTTGGTATGACTGTCTTCGGACAGTAAATGTGACTGTTGGTATGAATGTCTGCGGACAATAAATGTGACTGTTGGTATGAATGTCTGCGGACAGTAAATGTGACTGTTAGTATGACTGTCTGCGGACAGTAAATATGACTGTTGGTGTGACTGTCTGCGAACAGTAAATGTGACTGTCGGTATGAATGTCTGCTTACAGTAAATGTGACTGTTGGTATGACTGTCTGCTGACAGTAAATGTGACTGTTAGTATGACTGCTGACAGTACATGTGACTGTTGGTATGACTGCCTACGGACAGTAAATGTCTGCGGACTGTAAATGTGACTGTTAGTTTGACTGTCTGCTGACAGTAAATGTGACTGTTAGCAGTGGCGGATCCAGAAATTTTCATAAGAAGGGGCCCACTGACTGCCTAAGAGGGGGCCCGCTCCAGTCATGCTTCAGTGATTCCCTATATAACCAACCAAATTTTTCCCACAAAAAGGGGGGGGGGGGGCGGGCCCCCTGAAAAACCCTCTAAATCCGCCTCTGGTTAGCATGACTGCTGACAGTACATGTGACTGTTGGTATGACTGCCTACAGACAGTAAATGTCTGCGGACAGTAAATGTGACTTGGTATGACTGTCTGCTGACAGTAAATGTGACTGTTTGTATGACTGTCTGTTGATAGTGAATGTGACTGTTGGTATGACTGTCTGCTGATAGTAAATGTGACTGGTGGTTTGGCTGTCTGTGGAAAGTAAATGTTACTGTTGGTATGACTGTCTGTGGACAGTAAATGTGACTGTTGGGATGACTGTCTGCCGACAGTAAATGTGACTGTTGGTATGACTGTCTGCAGACAGTAAATGTGATTGTTGGTATAACTGTCTGCGGACAGTAAATTTGACTGTTAGTATGCATCTTTATACTGATAAACTTTATTGTTATATAATCAAATTAAATGGGTTTTTTTTAAACAAAAACATACATTTGTGTACATATATCAATGCAAAATAAAGCAAACATGTAATCAAGAAATATATATATATGTATATGCAAATACATGAAAAAGTAGACGATTAGTCTTACAAGTTCTGTTGGTATAGGGTTTAATGACAAAAAATTGTCTTTTATAAGTGACATTGATTTTTCTTCCCAGTTCAACTTTTTAAATAGATCTAATCTTAATTTCTTATTCATATAATCTATAATATTTAATTTAAATATTTCCGTTTGAATAGCTCTCGAGAAAAATAATGATGTTTGCAATTATTTACATTATGATGTTTTTTAAACATTGAGTTAACATGAGGGTCTTGATGTGGGTTCTTTATTTCTTTAATTTTTATGTCATTTGTCTCTACATTTTATATTTTTCCCATTAATCTGTATTCTCTATGTTTAAGCACCCTATTATTCTCTATTCTTTATTTTTTGCTCTAAATCGTAATTTTTTTTTTTATTTGTCTGTAGATCTGGCACATTATTTTCTATTTTAAAGCCCCATCATGAGCCGCAGGCATTAATTATGAAGTCTTTAAACACTTGAATCATAATATCTATAAGTCACTTCAAGTCAAATTTGCAGAAAAGAAGATCTCCCGGGAGTTAATTGAAGGGATTTTAATTTCATAGCTTGGATATGGGTGTAATATATTTTAAGGTGGACGATGAATTCCAACTTTTGTGAAAGAGGGTATGGTAAAACTGTGACTTTTGACTTGCAACGGGCCACCTATGGACCCCTCAAAGATCTGTTTCAATCATTATGGTTCTTTAACGGTTAATGGTGCTATTACTACACGAGGCATCGGATTACATGATTTAATTCAGTCTCAATTTCACACCCACAAAACACTGTTTAGTTTGACGTGTTTCTTACAGGAATTTATCGGACGCCATACGTCCATGTCAATTCGCTTCTTTGTTCATATATCAAGCAGATTTCAATCAGTTTAATTGAGGTCTGGAGCTGGCATGTCAGTTAACTGCTAGTAGTCTGTTGTTATTTATGTATTATTGTCATTTTGTTTATTTTCTTTGTTACATCTTCTGACATCGGACTCGGACTTCTCTTTAACTGACTTTTAATGTGCGTATTGTTATGCGTTTACTTTTCTACATTGGCTAGAGGTATAGGGGGAGGGTTGAGATCTCATAAACATGTTTAACCCCGCCGCATTTTGCGCCTGTCCCAAGTCAGGAGCCTCTGGCCTTTGTTAGTCTTGTATTATTTTTACTTTTAGTTTCTTGTGTATAAATTGAGTTTAGTATGACGTCCATTATCACTGAACTAGTATATATATTTGTTTAGGGGCCAGCTTAAGGACGCCTCCGGGTGCGGTAATTTCTCGCTGCATTGAAGACCTATTGGTGACCTTCTGTTGTTGTCTGTTCTGTGGTCGGGTTGTTGTCTCTTTGACACATTCCCCATTTCCATTCTCAATTTTATTCATTCACGGGCTCCTGACGTGAAACTTTTACTCAGAATTACTGGAAAGTAAAATAAATAGTTTAAAAGAAAATAACAAACTTTCCTTTATAAAAGCATTAAAGTCAAACAAGAAAAGTTTTATCTTAGTTAAATATCCAAATTTTGAAACTAGACGTTTATTTACAAAAATAGAATTAGTGACCATAATTTACTTATAGAAAAGGGTGGATATCTGAATAAACCTAGAAACCAAAGAACATGTGACTTGTCTAACCTGTAAAACCATAGAAGATGAAAACCACTTTCTCCTCTACTGTCAAAATAATAAAATATTACGTATTAAACTTTAAATGACATCGCAATAGATAATCCTCTATTTTCAAATCTGTCCGATACTGAAAACTAGTAGGCCTGCTAAATCCTTCAAATATAAACCAAGTGAAAAAGGTTCCTTTATAAAACAGTCTTTAGTGCTGAGGACAAGGGACCCTTAGTTATTTTGCTTGTATATATATATATATATATATATATGAAATCCGGATATGGTGTACACAAACCATTGCACCTTTTGTTTGTGGTATATCATCTTTTCCGCAAGTTTATTGTTTTCTGTTGAGTATTAAATTTATGATTAACATCCATTTATAACATCGGTGATCCGTTTATTTGGCAATCGCCAGTGGCAGTCAGCAGGGTTTAAGAACATTTGTTGTTCGACCTGTTAGTCAAATGCGTTTTGTTAAAATATACTTTTCACTTTTTGGTCTTTTGGAAAATGTTGTTTGTGCTGTATTTAGACCCTCTAACAAGAAATTTGTTTTGCATGCACACGTATAAAATTGCGGTTTTATCCAACGCAATCATAGGTTTGAACGTTGTTTTCAATTTAGACTTGTGTATATATATATATATATATATATATATATATATATATATATATATATATATATATATATATGTATTCAAATCAGTTTATTTTTGTTGTTGTTATTGCTTGTATTTGTCACAAGTATAATGTTTTACTTATATGACAATAAAGATTTAAATGCATGCCGTTGTCTGTCCGTCGGACAATAACATGAATAACTTAAAACACTTTCACCAATTTGCATGAAACATTGGTGAATTGATTATATTTATTGATGTGAGTTCCTTTCGATTTTCATAAATGTTAGATTTTACGTTTCCGAGTTATGGGGTTTTATTCATTAAAAGGGGACTTTCCAGTTTTCGTACAGTACCTCAAAATGCTTTGAGCAGTCTTCGTGAAACTTTGCTGAATTGTTTATATCTATTGATGTAAGCTCCTTAACGATTTTTTATAAATTTTAGGTTTTAAGTTTTCGAGTTATGGGATTTTATTCATAAAAAAGGGGGGATTTTGCCGTTTTCGGACATTAAGTCAAGAGTGCTTGCCCGGTTTTCATGAGACTTTGGTGATAGTTTTATGCCTCCATCTTGTTATACCTTCTTTGTAGAACCGAACTTTATTGTAGACTGGTTGATTTGTTTTTGTCTTGGAAATGTATGAAACATATACCGACGCATGGTGCATAGACCCCCTCTCCCCGTTTTTGTCGTTTTTGTTTTGTTTTTTTTTATCAGTTGTTAATATTTCTTTATAGTTTGTTTTACTTATTTTTCAATTTTTTAATGTGTTCTTGCTCTTCGATCCATATGATATTACAATAATAATAGTTTATATATGCTAGCTGTCCCACTATACATATTGTCACTGAATAAGAGTAAAGGGGCAGCATATAAAAACAACTGCTATTTTTAATATCCTTTTGATAATAAAAAATACGCATTAAGTAAGTGTAAATAGGTTTTAATATTAAAGAAATTTTTTAACACCAAGAAGGGAAAAAAGGGGGGTAGCATGACAAGAAGACACCAATTTCAAAACTTCTTACTAAAGTAATATAACCAATGTTAAGATTTAGCACCCTGGGGTTTATCACTAATCAAATAAAGTTGTTCACATATAGATTACAACGATGTGTTAGCACTTATTTGTAATAATATAATATTTCCATGAACAAACTTTGGTTAGAAGATACCCCCTGTGTGATAAATCGGCAAATGTAAACATTTAATTAATTTAATCTAGAGATTAAAAAAATCGTATTATTTTGTAACCATTTTTACAGCCGATCAGTGATTACAAATTTCTTAGTATTCTAAATATTATCATTTATTATTACTATTAAATATTGTTTCAATATTGCTTTCTAAGATATGAAATTTTATCATTTCAAAAAACGAAAGTATAGGAATAAACAATGTGTTTATTTCCGATTATGGTTCAGATACCACGAATTAGGGAACTTATTTTTTATGAATTTCGTATTATTTTCCAGTTTTTATTATTTGTTATCTAAATAAAGATTTCTTTGTTGTTATTCTATCTAAAAGAAATTTTGAGAAAACTCTGATTTTTAAATTGCTCACCGAGATATAAACCGTGAGATATAATTCTATTATGATACATGATATCTCGTATGCGTATTGAAAGTAAGTCTTTTAATTTTGATAAAATGACTTAACCTCAATTATAAATGCATAATTATGTGAGTTGTTGTTTTTGTTTTTTTCTCTCGAAAATAACGAAATATGACATGGTTAAATTCATTAACAAAAGACGTCATTTTCATATATTACTCTGTATCAAAGTTTTTTAATCTTAATAGAATTTTCAATAATTACAGTCTCATGATTAATTACTATATATTTTTAAGAAATAATAAAATTGGACAGAGCAGAAACTATTATAAAGTCAACCTTTCTTTTATTTCTCTATATTATGTCGAATCCGTCAATATATTGTATACAACATCGATCGAACAGAAGTTTGGAGTTTCCATTTCAAAATGCAATTGACAATAGTAAACATTTATTTAAAATATTTTTCTTTGATAATTAGATTGTTTTATCATTTGTGAAGCTAATCTGCTATGGAAAAATTAACTGAGACGAAAATTGAAGTTTTATGATTTTTAAAAGAATTAACCCATAGACAAAAACACAATATCACAATTGAAACATAGGGGAAAAGAAAAAATATGAACGCTATTTTCAAAAGGCCATTGACAACAGTAAACATTGACTTAAAGTTATTTTTTTTAAATAATCATATTTGGAAATCCTTCTAGAAGTTCACTTGCTATGGAAAATTTTTATCACGTTTTAGGTAAAAAAAATATGTTTAAAATAATAACAGTGTATAAGTTTCCCCCGTTTACATCAATGGTAACAATTTGTAAGATTTATCGATGACACAGCATGTGTACTGATAAGGCCGTTCGGATTAAATGTCCTTCATTCTTGTGTATGAGGATAGCACTAGACTTCCAACTACATATACCATAAAACTGGCCTTAACTGAAAAATAATAGTGGGGGTTGGGTGAAAACTAACTATAACGACAAAATAAGTTTCAGTTACAATTTGGGACTTTCCGTTTCTACATGGCAACATTTCAGCAATACTTGATTATATACATGATTATTGGGTATATTTCTCTATTGATACGATATATCTCAGAGCTTTTTTTTCCTGTCAATTTTTGTTTTTTGTTTTTTGTTTTTGTATTTTTTTATGTTTGGTATTTACAATGCACGACTTTGTTGACCTAAAGGGAATATGTGTGTCTGATGAACATTTTTCGAGGGAACAATTTTAACTTGTCCCCCCAAAACTCCCTAAAATTCACATGGAAACATTTAAATAAAATGTATACTGATTTTATGTTTAATTCACTGTAGAGAAACTTGCCCTCGTATCTTTACCGACAATTTTCGTTTGAATTGTGTTATCTGTCAGATCTTACGAAATTTAGATCTTTAATTTCTTAATACTTTTTCGGTTTTAGTATATTTTTTTCTGTAAACGGCTGAAGTCGGTTTCACAAAAAAACTTACGACTAAGATTGATCGTAAGTATACTGAATTGTTCATGACTTACGATCAAACTTAGTCGTAATTTCTTTTGTGAAACCGACTCCTCATGCTCAAATTATTTAACTTTTGAAGTACTTCGACATAAATTATTTTGTGTATTTCATTATCAAGTCCGATAGTTCCATTTGCAGATAGACCATGCATATTCAGACCAAAAACACTTTTAACAGTAAATCATTCGGTTGGATGTGCAGATTGAATCTACCGGGATAAGGGGCCTCGGTGGCCGAGTGGCGAGTGGACTAAGTACTGTATCAGAAATTATTGAATGAATTTATTATTGCGATTTTTGAAGAATGAACAAAAACGCGAAATTAAGTTAATTATTGCGATTTCTGGAAAAGCTGCATATAGATGTATGTACATATATCAGAATGCAGGTTCTTATTAATGCGATACTCACCCAGTCGCATTATTCGCCCGATTAGAAACCTTGCAATAATTTCTGAATTTACATTGTCCAACTACTCAGTTTACTTTATGTTCTTCTTCGCTATACTCATACGAACATAAAGAATGTCTTAATAATATGTAAATAAAACAAAAAGCAATGTGGGATGAGAAATTGTACTGATCAGTTTAATATAGATAAATTGTGACAATTCTGGCCATGTAAATCATGGTCTCCGAATCTCCGAATAATGGTAGGAAATCTACAAATATAAAAATGTTCAATCAGAAAAAGAGATAACTCTATTTAAGGGCATACGATACAGTTTTGATCCCGTATTTACATTTTGATAAAAATTTCAATATAGACTATTTTTTACCTGATTAAATCAAATATGTAATGAAAAATATACCTTCATGTGCTACTTTTTGAGTAAAATGAGGTCGAAATTTGGTATATTTGCTCAAAATTCGGATTTCTGGCCGTATTTTCCTTTCGAAAGAAAGACATAACTTTTTTGTTTTAAAAGATAAACACAAATTGTTTTTTGTTAAATAATTGGTAATTTCTGTATTTTATAAGTATCCTAAAAATTTATACATATTTTATTCAGAAATAACTCATATTTATCAAATGTTCATGAATGTAGAAAAAAACATCACTTTTTGCTGTATATTTATCAAATTAAAAAAAAATTGCACTATTTACGTTTTCATGAAAATTGGCACACATAATCTTCTCGCGTAATCAAACCAAATGGCATTTTAAAAAAGAGGGGTCCATGAACTCGTTTTCAAGTTAAATAAGTTTGAATGATAAAAATCAGTCGAAAACTGAATCTTTTCCCGATAAGTCGTAGTTTGACGTCGCGAAAATAACAATTTACGTTAGCAACGTCATTACCTCCCCTGTAACTGTATCGTATGCCCTTAATAACATATCATGAATGCAAAATATACGTGTCGATCTGATCAGTGAATTTTCTCGACAAGAGAAAACGCTCGAAATCCAGATATATATGTATAAAAACCGAATTACCGAGTCTAAGCGTATGCGAATATTTATACGCCAAATTAAGAAATGAATGTATCACTAACCTGTCAACACTTTCGTTGCAAGTTCGAATCCCCACGTGGCAGGTGCGCTCGACTTTAATCACCAAGAAAAACTGACTGCCACGAAAAAGCTAATCGTGCTGAAAGTGGCGTTAAACACTAATCAACAATTAATCAATCTACCGGGATGAGGGACAGGGTTTTAAGTTTTGACTGAACAAAGAGGAACAGAAATGTGCTTATTGCGCAAGACATTTACGGATCTTGAAAATTATTGCATGCATGGGGTCTTATTTAACATACTATTACACACAACATGAAAAGCCTAACAAGGGAGAATGGATTTAACTTCCTTCTCCGACCTGATGTGGCTGCATGTTTATGCACCCATTCAGGCCCCCCTCCCCAGCGAAAAAGAGAAATGAAGTTGCTCATAATTATATCTACTTCTCTCAATCTTATGTAAAACTGTTACCCTTATGTGCAAGGTTATGGGAGGGTAGAGCGCTTATGAACTCCAAATTCAGGAGCATGTAATTCAGTTGTTGTCGTTGATTGGTTTCTGTCATATTTGTTTTTCGCTTATTGTTATGTTTTGTTGGTTTTTTTTTCGTATAAATTGTTTCATATTTTGTCATGTCAGAGCCTTTTACAAAAATCTTCTCCTCTGAAACCATTGGGCCAAATTTAACTAAACTTGGCCACAATCATCATTGGGGTATCTTGACTAGAAAATGTGTCCGATGACCCCGTCTGCCAACCAAGATGGCCGACATGCCTAAAATAGAACATAGGGGTAAAATGCAAGTTTTGCCTATTATTTTGAAAACCGCTATAAATAGAGAAATTCTGAAAAGAGCAAAAAAAAGTTCACGATGTTGAGATCTAACTATTGTCCATATAAGTCAAAACTGTCAGACGACTACTTATAGGAATCATTGCCCTTAAATGACGATTTTTACGATTTTTTAAATAGTTTCCCTATTATCTCGAAAATTACAAGTGAATGACAGAAACTTTAAAAAAGCAAAAATGATCAGCAAGATAAGATTTACAAATAAGTCAACTCCTTATTGTAGTTATTGCCGTTTAATGTCAATTTTCCCCATGTTTTCCCATTTTTGTCTATTATCTTGAAAACTGTAGTAGATAGATAAAAACTTTAAATAGCATAAATGATCAGCATGACAAGACAAGACAAGACCTACAAATAAAAATAAGCCATTATGGTCGAAATCCTAGTCGACTCGTTATTGGAGTTATTGCCCTTTAATGATAATTTTTTCTTTTGCATTTTTGCCTATTAACCTGAAAACTATAATAGATAGGTAGAAACTTAAATTATCAGCAGGATAAGATGTACAAATATGTCAACATTACGCAGGTAAGCGACACAGGCTCTTTATAGAGCATCTAGTTATAGTTTGTTCTTATGTTTAACTGCAACACTACTTTCCCAGATTAGGGGAGGGTTGATCGCTCACAAACATGTTTAATCCCGCCACATTCTGTATGTGCCTGTAGTTTAGTGGCTGTTATTGGTTCATGTCTGTCTTATTTGTTTTTCGTAGATTGTTTTGTTATACATTATGCCGTTAGTTTCTTTCAATTGAATTGTTTCATATTTTTTATGTCGGGGCTTTTTATAGCCGACTATACGATATAGGTTTTTTTCCTCATTGTTGGAGGCCGTACGGTTGCCTATAATTGCTTACATCAACTTCATTTGAACTTTGGTGGATAATTGTTTCATTGGCAATCATACCAAATCTCCTTAATTTTGCAGTGAAGAACTTTTCAGAGAGGATAAAGAACCTTTGAAACAAAATGTACTTAATTTCAATAAAAGAACAAGAGTTCCAATATCCCCCGCATTGCACATATTTTATCTGTCCAAGGTACAAGGGCAATAATTAAAAAAAAAAAAAACTTTTTGCTTTCTGTAAAACAATTTATAAATATCTTAGAGAAATGAAGGCTTCAGAGCAAATGCAATGCGATTTCCATAATAATTAATATTTCCAAGGGGCATAACTCGTTAAAAATATTTGATCAGCACTTATTTTCGAAAGTGTAAAAGACATTGCTGATATAAACCTATGATATAAGTTTCATAAAATTCTGGCAACATGAGAGCGCTAACAATGCAATTTTCAATATATAATCAATATTTCCAAGGGTCACAGTTCTTTTAAAATAATTGATCGGCACTGATTTTTGAACTTGTCAAAAATATTGATGATATAAACCTATAATATAAATTTCATAAAAATTTGGCAAGAATTGTACACATTAGAACGCTCATAAGGCAATTTCCCATATAATTAATATTTCCAAGGTGCGTAACTCTTTAAAAAATATTGATCGGCATTGATTTTCGAACTCGTCCAAGACATTGCTGATATGAACCTATAATATAAGTTTCATAGAATTTAAGCAAGAATTGTACAAATGAAAGCGCTAACAATGCAATTTTCCATATAATCAATATTTCCAAGGGCATAACTCTTTAATAAAAATTGATCGGCACTGATTTTCAAACTCGTCCAATACATTGCTGATATAAACCTATAATATAAGTTCCATAAAAATCTGGCAAGAATTGTACACATGAGAGCGCTAACAATGCACTTTTCCATATAATTAATGTTTCCAAGGGGCATAACTCTTTTAAAATTAATTGATCAGCACTGATTTTCGAACTCGTCCAAGACATTGCTAATTTAAACCTATGATATAAGTTTCATAAAATTGTACACATTAGAACGTTCATAAGGCAATTATCCATATAATTAATATTTGCAAGGGGCATAAATCTTTTAAAAATAATTGATCGACACTGATTTTCGAACTCATCTAAGACATTGCTGATATAAACTTATGATATAAGTTTTATAAAAATCTGGCAAAAACTGTACACGTGAGAGCGCTAACAAGACCGGAAGGACGGACGGACGGACGGAGAGACGGACGCCCGGTATTTCTATGTCCCCCGCAACGCGTTGCGCAGAGACAATAAAAGTAATGTCTATATTCATACATTTTTAACTGTTTAATGACAATAGCTATCTTATAATTATTGAATTTTGTACTCCTCACTTGTTACATACCCTTATAACATAAAGATACAGATACCGGTTTGAAATGCGCCAAACGCTCCCACTTGTATCAACGGCAACTCTTAAACCGACAAAGAGTAACAGTTATTAAGTCCTCCTTCTTGGGTCTCAGCATCTGTACCATTGCCTACATGGCAAAAAGTACCAGAGAACATTTACAATATAGCAACACGACGGGTGAAGCCACAAGGGGAGCAGGATCTGCTTATATACCTCCAAAGTATCTGAGATAACACCAGATTTTTGGTTGGGCTCATGTTGCTCAGTCCTCAGTTTCTTGTGTAGTGTTTTGTAGATTGTAACAGTAATGTTGTTTTTATCACTTTTATTTTGACCATGGAATTGTGCGTTCTTATTGTGGTTTTTGATTTTTTCCATTGGCATAGTTTTCTCTTTTTATGTATCATTAAATATTATTACAAACCTGTCATGTTTTAATATATTTTACCTTATCTGGCCAGCCTAGCGACCGTTGCCGCTAATTCGATCAGCAGTTGAGTAATTACCGTCTGCTAGTGACAGGAAATTTAGTTAAAAGATCAACCAAAATATTTTACAGTGTGGGAAATGAAAATTAATGTATTTTAAGGCAAAGAACGGGTGCATTTCACATGTAAAGTTTTGTATTTTATCCTTTTCTCTCAAATTTCGTACAAGTTGGGAAACGAGAATTTATTATGTTTACCATTGCAGATGAGACAACTATTCACCAAAAAGTTCAAATGAGCAATAATAGGTAACTGTACTACCATACTTTCATGTAAGAAATATGTATCCTCAACAGTTCATTTAAGGTTTACAATGCAAAATTATTTATAAAAAAGTAAATTAGATATTAAACAGAACGTGTTATTTTCGAGACAAAAAATGAACGCTAAATCATAAATCAAGCCGTTAGTTAAATCTCGATTGATTTGTTTTACATTTGTCATTTCGGGGTCTTTTATAGCTTGCTATACGGTATGGGTTTTGCTCATTGTTGAAGGCTGTATGGTGACCTGTAGCTGCTAACTTCTACGTTATTTTGGCCTCTGGTGGAGAGTTGTCTCATTAGCAATCACACCACATCTTATTATTTTTACAATAGGAATTATGATCACGAGAACATGAAAATGAAACAGTATATGATAATAAATAAAACTTTTCTGAAAATCTGCAAAAGATTTTTTAGAATTTATTATGTAAAAAAAAAAAAAACTTAAGAACAAAATATACACACAGCTTATATATTCGAAATCACTTATCTCTCTCTCAAATAGCATACAAATATGTGTGTGCTATATTCAAAAGCAAGTGGTGAACACTAAAAAATATATAGACTGATAGTTCAGAGGCGCTTGTATGAGTATTTTGATTCACGTATGTGTGTGCTATATTCAAAAGCAAGTGATGAACACTAAAAAATATATAGGCTGATAGTTCAGAGGCGCTTGTATGAGTATTTTGATTCACGCTAACTGAGATGACAAAAGAAGGAGTAGAACAAGGATATAATATACATGTATATAAGAAAAAAACCAGCAAACAGGAAGTAAGAAAATATAAATTTTTATAAAAAAAAAATATTTAGATTCATTCTTTAAGAATACAACAAGTAATAAAGTAAACAAAATGAGACAACAAGCATAAGTTTGGTTTACCAAGAGCATTATTAAAGTGAATTAACTAACGATATATGCTTCTGTGATATGGTCTAACATAAGTGCAAACATTGAAAAAGAATGTATCTGATATTAAACAGTGATATGAGTTATGGACAAATATACTTCAATTCCAAATTTAACCAAAGTTACTCAATTGTGAAATACCTGAATGTGGGTAACATAGTTTTACTATAAGAGGACCACAAAGATTTATTGTCACACCTTTCTTAGAAATGGACCTAGAAATAGACCTAAAAAGTAATAGTAGCCAAAATGTACATGTAGGCTGGTACCTTGCAACATACAGGTTAACATCTATAAGGACAGAAAATCAGTTCATCCAAATTAATACTTACATCATTTTACTGTGAAATATCATTAATATACACAGAATTTTAGAATTTGGACAAGAATTGAGACATATATATGTGAATGGCAAGATACCAGTATGTTTTAGCCAAAGCCACATTTGTGACATGGCATAAAAAAGCTTGACATAATTTAAATTTTGTTTGTAGGAATGTCATTTGTATGAGGATTTCTCCAGTTTAGAAGTTATCTATTATCTGGACGTCTCTGCACTGGTAAAACATAGGTGGCGCTTGTGGGTTATTTGTAACATAAACGACCTGCAAAAGAACGAATCTGAAATTATTACTGTCTTATTGATTAAATCCAATACATCCAAACCAAATTTTACATTTCATGTTTAGAGGTTTTCATAATAGTCAGTCAAATCACAAAGTTTTGTTGGATTTTGGGTCAAAACTGTTACTTAATATAAGCCTTGTATCTATGATGACTATTTTGAGTATGTCTTATTTATTGTGCCTGTTTAACTTTTTTTTTATTTGAGCGTATGTCACTGATTAGACTTTTGTAGATCGAAACGCGCGTCTGGCGTAAAAAGTTGTACGCCTCAGGTATCTATGATGAGTTTATCTACTGCTTTCTGTTAATCAATTCTCGGAATCCTGAATTGACTCTGAAATGATACCTGAATGGTATTGAACAATTAGTGACGACCATCACGTCAGCATGCACAAAATAGTTGAATTTATAACCAAATTAAATTAACAACTTGCATCTTATTTTTGAGATTAAATCGTACATACCTGAAGTACCAGAGTCTGCTTTAGTCTGTAAATAAAGAGAGAGACAATTACTAGGGGAATGTATGCTCGAAAGAAAAAACTAAACTACAAAATATTTTTCTAAACGAAAATCATTGGCCGTTTACCGGTGTATATTGGTTAGACAGTGTTCCATAGAAAATCTTTTCAAACGAAAATGATAAAATGTGACAGTCTAGACTTGAAATAGACTCTTTCGAAAGAATTTCAAAGTTGTCGGTCAAACTAGGTTAATCGCGCAAAACCTCACTCTTTGTGGCATTTATTTCATTTCAAAATACATATGTTGCAGTATCTTGGAATAAATATTAATGCCCGTAATACTATGACATGACTTTTTGATTTACTTTTATAAATTTTGACTTGGATGGAGAGTTGTCTCATTGGCACTCATACCACATCTTCTTATATCTATATATAGCCACACGGACGGTCCTCGGTTTGAGTACTTGCAAGGGCTTTGTGTGTCCAATTAACCTGGCATACCATACACAGATGAAATTTAACGTACCCATAATTTCGAATGTAGCTGCGTATTTATACATCCCGCAGAAGAAAATATGGCTCCGTCGGAAAGATTGCTGCAAAGTTAGTTCTACACTTCATCAAAGAGAATGCATACTAATCATTTACATTATCATTTGATAATCTGGGAGGGTGGATATTCGTTGTCACCTGTTGCTAGGCTGGCTTATATAAAAATAAGAAGATGTGGTAAAATTGCCAATTGGGACAACTATCTACCAGAGACCAAATGACATAGAAGTTAACAACTATAGGTCATACCGCATAGTCAGCTATAAGAGGCCCCGAAATGACAAATGTAAAACAATTCAACGGGAAAACTAACGGCCTGATTTATGTAAAAAACAATGAACGAAATACAAATATTGTAGACAGCAAGCCAACAAACGACAAGTACTTGTATATTTTGGCAGAAAACAGTGTACAGTATTACTTTTAAACGGGTTTTCAATTTTTAATAGGTAAAATGGTGTAACGTGTATATGTTTTCGATGATTTTATATCTGGATAGTTAGTGGTCGTTGTTAGATATGTCCTATTTTCGGTGCAAAATATAGTTACCATGCATTTTGTGTCCGGGGATACATGGACACGTATGTATGGCTTCACCAAAAAGAGTACAAATATAAACAGCGTTATATCTATATATAAACATTCAATAATAGTGGATACAGTAACCCAGTGCTATTTCTTATATAAAACTTAGGATTCAGGCGGACACAGCTGGACACAACGTTATTTCTATATAAAACATATAAAAACTAGTGACTACAGGCGAACACATCTGGACACAGTGCAACTCCTATATAAAAATTATAAAAAAACTAGGGGTACAGGTAGACACAACGATATTCCTATATAAAACTTTGAGATATAGGGGATACAGCGTTATTTCTTTATAAAACTTATAGAAACTAGTGGCTACAGGCGGACACAGCTAGACACAGTGCTATTTCTATATAAAACTTTAAAAAAACAGGGGGCTACAGACGGACACAAGTGGACACGGTAATTTCTATATAAAACTTATAGAATCTGCTGGCTACAGGTGGACACAGCTGGACACAGTGCAATTTCTTTATAAAACTTTAAGAAACAGGGGGCTACAGACGGACACAAGTGGACACAACGATATTTCTATATAAAACTTATAGAAACTAGTGGCTACAGGCGGACACAGCTGGACACAGTGCTATTTCTATATAAAACTTTGAGAAACAGGGGGCTACAGACGGACACAAATGGACACAACGTAATTTCTTTATAAAACTTATAGAATCTAATGGCTACAAGCGGACACAGCTGGACACAACGATATTTATACATAAAACTTCTAGAAACTGGTGGCTACAGGCGGACACAAGTGGACACAGTGCATTTTCTATATAAAACTTAAAGATATAGGGGATACAGGCGGACACAAGTGGATACAGCGTTATTTCTATATAAAACTTATAGAAACTAGTGGCTACAGGCGGACACAGCTGGACACAGTGCTATTTCTATATAAAACTTTGAGAAACAGGGGTTATACAGACGGACACAAGTGGACACAACGTAATTTCTATAAAAACTTATAGAATCTGCTAGCTACAGGCGGACACAGCTGGACACAGTGCAATTCCTATATAAAATTCTAAAAAACTGGGGATACAGGCGGACACAGCTGGACACAGTACTATTTCTATATAAAACTTTAGAAACAGGGACTATAGACGGACACAAGTGGACACAACGTAATTTCTATATAAAACTTATAGAATCTGGTGGCTACAGGCGAACACAGCTGGACACAACGATATTTCTATATAAAACTTCTAGAAACTGGTGGCTACAGGCGGACCTAAGTGGACACAGTGCAATTACTATATAAAACTTAAAGATATAGGGATACAGGAGGACACAGCTGGACACAGGGCAATTTCTATATAAAACTTTAAGAAACAGGGGCTACAGATGGACACAAGCGGACACAACGTAATTTATATATAAAACTCATAGAATCTGCTGGCTACAGGCGGACACAGCTGGACACAGTGCAATTTCCTATATAAAACTTATAAAACATTTGGGCTACAGGCGGACACAGCTGGACACAGTGCAATTCCTATATAAAAATTATAAAAAACTAGGGATACGGGCGGACACAAGTGGACACAAGGTATTCTATATACAACTTATAAAATCTGCTGGCTACAGGCGGACACAGCTGGACACAACGATATTTCTATATAAAACTTCTAGAAACTGGTGGCTACAGGCGGACACAAGTGGACACAGTA
Source organism: Mytilus coruscus (assembly GCA_017311375.1). Classification (NCBI taxonomy): domain Eukaryota; kingdom Metazoa; phylum Mollusca; class Bivalvia; order Mytilida; family Mytilidae; genus Mytilus; species Mytilus coruscus. The sequence goes on along the minus strand of CM029606.1, from coordinate 15,102,281 downwards.
CAATTTCTATATAAAACTTATAAAACATTTAGGCTACAGGCGGAATCAGCTGGACACAGTGCAATTCCTATATAAAATTATAAAAACTAGGGATACGGGCGGACACAAGTGAACACAAGGTATTTTCTATATAAAACTTATAAAATCTGCTGGCTACAGGCGGACACAGCTGGACACAACGATATTTCTATATAAAAATTCTAGAAACTGGTGGCTACAGGCGGACACAAGTGGACACAGTGCAATTTCTATATAAAACTTATAAAATCTGCTGGCTACAGGCGGACACAGCTGGACACAACGATATTTCTATATAAAACTTCTGGAAACTGGGGATACAGGCGGACACAAGTGGACACAACGTAATTTCTATATAAAACTTATAGAATCTGCTGGCTACAGGCGGACACAGCTGGACACAACGATATTTCTAGATAAAACTTCTAGAAACTGGTGGCTACAGGCGGACACAAGTGGACACAACGTAATTTCTATGTAAAACTTAAAGAATCTGCTGGCTACAGGCGGACACAGCTGGACACAGTGCAATTCCTATATAAAAATTATAAAAAACTGGGGATACAGGCGGACACAAGTGGACACAACGATATTTCTATATAAAACTTCTAGAAACTTATTGGTTACAGGCAGACACAAGAGGACACAGTGCTATTTCTATATAAAACTTATAGAATCTGCTGGCTACAGTCAGACACATCTGGACACAGTGCAATTCCTATATAAAACTTATAGAAAACTGGAACGTAATTTATATATAAAACTCATAGAATCTGCTGGCTACAGGCGGACACAGCTGGACACAGTGCAATTTCCTATATAAAACTTATAAAACATTTGGGCTACAGGCGGACACAGCTGGACACAGTGCAATTCTATATAAAACTATAAACTATACGGGCGGACACAAGTGGACACAAGGTATTTCTATATAAAACTTATAGAATCTGCTGGCTACAGGCGGACACAGCTGGACACAACGATATTTCTATATAAAACTTCTAGAAACTGGTGGCTACAGGCGGACACAAGTGGACACAAGGTATTCTATATACAACTTATAAAATCTGCTGGCTACAGGCGGACACAGCTGGACACAACGATATTTCTATATAAAACTTCTAGAAACTGGTGGCTACAGGCGGACACAAGTGGACACAGTACAATTTCTATATAAAACTTATAAAACATTTAGGCTACAGGCGGAATCAGCTGGACACAGTGCAATCCCTATATAAAAATTATAAAAACTGGGGATACAGGCGGACACAAGTGGACACAACGTAATTTATATAAAACTTATAGAATCTGCTGGCTACAGGCGGACACAGCTGGACACAACGATATTTTAGATAAAACTTCTAGAAACTGGTGGCTACAGGCGGACACAAGTGGACACAACGTAATTTCTATGTAAAACTTAAAGAATCTGCTGGCTACAGGCGGACACAGCTGGACACAGTGCAATTCCTATATAAAAATTATTAAAAAACTGGGGATACAGGCGGACACAAGTGGACACAACGATATTTCTATATAAAACTTCTAGAAACTTATTGGTTACAGGCAGACACAAGAGGACACAGTGCTATTTCTATATAAAACTTATAGAATCTGCTGGCTACAGTCAGACACATCTGGACACAGTGCAATTCCTATATAAAACTTATAGAAAACTGGGGATACAGGCGGACACAAGTGGACACAACGTAATTTCTATTTAAAACTTATAGAATTTGCTCGCTACAGGCGTACACAGTGCAATTTCTATATAAAACTTTAAGAAACAGGGGGCTACAGACGGACACAAGTGGACACAACGTAATTCTATATAAAACTTATAGAATCTGCTGGCTACAGGTGGACACAGCTGGACACAGTGCTATTTCTTTATAAAACTTTAAGAAACAGGGGGCTACAGACGGACACAAGTGGACACAACATAATTTCTATATAAAACTAATAGAATCTGCTGGCTACAGGCGGACACAGCTGGACACAGTGCTATTTTTATAAAACTTTAAGAAACAGGGGCTACAGACGGACACAAGTAGACATAACGTAATTTCCACATAAAACAAGGCCGATTCCTACTGGATATTTTTATTAAATTACGTACTATTAATTATTGGGCAAAGCTTGTAACTGGAGAAAAAGAAACTACCTGTTATTCTATACAATCTTGTTACTGGTAGTTATAATGAAAATATAGCTTGGTGAAAAATGTAAAATCTGTGCTTGATAATTGTGGACTATCAAATATATGGAACACTAAATATTTTATAAGTAAACACTGGTTGTATGATACTGTTAAATTAAGATTAACTGACCAGTTCAGACAGACATGGTATGCTTCTCTACAGAATTCGCCAAAAGCTCTAAATTATAAATTATTAAAAATAGTATAAATTTCGAAACCTACTTTGATATTTTATTATCCTTATTGCTAATGAATAACATGTTATTAAAACAATGGTTTTAATCACGTTAAAGGTGTCAGACCACCAATTAAATATCCCTATCTGTTCAACCAAATTTTGCAATTTTCACAGCTTTCTAAATATTTTACCTTAAGTTTAACTTCATAGAAACCAGGTATATCCTGAATTGTACATGTATCAGCTTTCTGCATGCCAATTTTCAACATACCTTTAAAGCCTTCTAACAAAAAACTGACCTTCAAAAGAGGTACTCCAAAAATAACCCTGGTTTTCTGGAAATCTTAAATTAGTATACTATGGAGCGCATTAATCCTCAATTTTAATGCAAACTCATAGACAAGTAAATTTTGGCTCAAAATGGTCTAAATATATTTCTCTTTCACCAAAAGTTTCATTTCTGCAAATTCCTTGGTTAGTTTAAGTAAACAAGGACATCAAAAGCACTATTTTGTGTCAGAGTAGGGCTACTTTACATATGTTCTAAATTAGAGGAAGTAATTGGTGGTCTGACACCTAAAGAGACAAAAAGTTGATCAGAAATCTTTTGTTTTGCTTTTATTCTAAATCCTTAGTCAATTTGTAGTTAAAACAGCCTATCTGAGCATAATGCGACTTATATTACAAATTTCACAGCTCAATTTAAACTGACTGTAATGTATGACTTTGATAGAAAATACTTGAAAATTTCATTTTGGACTACAAGAACATAAACTTTCAATATCAAGATCAGTTTTGTTGATTTTTCCTTTTTGTTATTCTACTTTAAAGACTTTCCACAATTTTTACAATGAGTCTAGTAAAAATCCAAGGTATTGAAGAGTCAGGAATATTGACCCCCCTTTTTTCACCTGGTGTCAGTAATGAGACTATTAACTGATCAAAAGTGTGGTCATGGTCATTTAACTGTTTTTATTTACTATCAGTCAATAAAATTTAAGGTATAAAACTTTCATTTGAGATTATAAATAGGATTTTTGTGAGTTTATGCAGTGTTTACATCAGGTTGTGTTATCTGCCAAATACATGGTATGACGTAATGATATAAGGGGTAAAAATCAAATAATTTCATTAAATCTTCATGACGACATTTTTTTGGGGGTAGTAAACAACCTATGTTTTAATGTTTAACACCACAGAAACAACTTACTGTCTATTTATAACAATTTAGGACATTTTTTTTTATATGAAAGCATATTGTCAGGGTGGGAAAAGCTAAAAATAGCACAAATTCAGGTTTAAGGCTCTAAATTTGCAATATCTGACTTTTTGCCCAAAAAAAGATTGAAATGTGGCTACTATCATTTCAATTGATCAGTTAAGACAAAAAAATCAATTGTTTTCTGATTTTGGAGTTTCACCGCATTTCGCTTAAAGGTGTCAGACCACCAATTAAATATCCCTATCTGTTCAACCAAATTTTGCAATTTTCACAGCTTTCTAAATATTTTACCTTAAGTTTAACTTCATAGAAACCAGGTATATCCTGAATTGTACATGTATCAGCTTTCTGCATGCCAATTTTCAACATACCTTTAAAGCCTTCTAACAAAAAAACTGACCTTCAAAAAGAGGTACTCAAAAATAACCCTGGTTTTCTGGAAATCTTAAATTAGTATACTATGGAGCGCATTAATCCTCAATTTTAATGCAAACTCATAGACAAGTAAATTTTGGCTCAAATGGTCTAAATATATTTCTCTTTCACCAAAAGTTTCATTTCTGCAAATTCCTTGGTTAGTTTAAGTAAACAAGGACATCAAAAGCACTATTTTGTGTCAGAGTAGGGCTACTTTACATACGTTCTAAATTAGAGGAAGTAATTGGTGGTCTGACACCTTATACAATATTTTTAAGTTGTTTTGAATTGTTTCATGTCATTAAATTTAGTTTATGCGTTGAGCATTTTTACGATTATGAATAAAAAAATTAAAAAAATCACTTTCAATGCATTTTAATAGTTTCTCTTATGATCTTTGCCTGTTATATTCTTGCATGTAGACATATTTTCCGTATCGTACTGCATGTACAGAGTGTGATACTAAAATGAATACAAAAACTTAATTTTGATTATTAGAAAAATACCCAAATACGATGAATGACAGAAACTGTGAGGAAAACGGTGATATATTTTTCAGAATTTATCTAAATTCCTTCAAGGCTTGTTATATTGGGTCCATATGCATCAAGCTTCTTAAGTTAAGATTTGTTCGAATGAACGGATTTTATACAAGTCTCCCCACGATAAATTACGATACAAAACAAAATTTGCTTTATCAGTGTATGTAATGTGCGAATCCTGAAATGTCATTTTCACTGTATCCGTGATGAATTTCTGATGTAGAATGATAAATAAACAGACGACAAATTCATGATTTTTAATAAAATAAGAAATAATATATAATTTGTACTGTTTTATAAATTCATGATATAGGTATGAGATGTGGACGGATTTTCATCGCGCCTACAGCCATCCATGTACAAAATTGATACACAAATAGATAAATATTAAGAATAGTTCACGAACAGAGCGTGCAAGAGATTTTAAAGTAGCAGTTAAGTGTCATTTGCAGAAAAATGTACCTTTTAACATAATTATCAATGTTGTATAACTTAAAACAGGTTTTGTTATTCAGCTTGTTGATATTGAATCAAATTCCACTATGCTGTTTTCGTTATGCGATTCATGTTTACTGTCGATTAATGATACTGGACTTTCATTTTCACTGTAGGGCGATTCATTTCTATTGTACATGCGATACATTTTCACAGAAGAAAATTAATTAATTTTCATTATATAAAGTCTTAATTCAGCCGAATCTCTAACAAAATTTAGGAAGTCAGACGGATTGATAATATATACATACACTCATACCACACCTTCTTATATCTATTTAGTGAGTGAAAATTCTGAGGTAATATATCAATAAATTCCTTAAAAATGGCATTTATAGCTAATATAGTCAATTCCTTTTTCTCTAATAGTTTGTCTAGATCCAGATCTATATATAGGATAAAATTTATCCTTTCCAATGACACGCCATCATTGAATACATATATCTTGGACAGTTAGGCCAATCCGCCACCGAAAGAGCAAAGTTTCTGTTTCGGTCTAAATCTACATCGCATAACTAATAAATTAAACGTTATTAGAGCTATTTTCCTAATGCATGTAGATTAAAGGTGTGGTTGGCTTTTCTTGCTTGTTTGTATAAATGTTTGCTAAGCATTGTAATTAAGATTGAGCAAACATTTATACAAAAAAGCAAACCAACCAAACCTTTAATCTACAAGCATTAGGAAAATAGCTCTAATGGATGCGTTTTAGATAACAAAGAGCATTCACAAAACGATCTTCATTTCACGATTGAATGAGTGGAAACGTTTTCATCTTGCACAAACAATTGTCGCTTGGATGACTGGATAATTGATATGTTTCATGACATTGTATATAAGTCTAATACAGTAAAGAAAGTTCAAGCAACAGTCGAGTCACCTTAATTTATGTTATAATCAATTTTAAGTCCGTGTTACAAATAAGCAAATACCTAATTGTAAGAAAACAAGGAAATATTGCTAACAGTTTATTGTTACATGTTTAAATGGTTCTAATGTTTTACTTTTACAAATTGTGACTTGGTTGGGGAGTTGTCTCATTGCCACTCATATTATCTTCTTATATCTATACCACGGGGTATAACCGACGTACAGTTGATTCCGGACGTTAATCGCTACTCTTCGCGATGTAGGTAGATAGACCGTTCTTATATTTTCACCAAAGACTAATTGATGCAATGTTCAGATAAGTATTCAATAGATATAAGAAGATGTGGTATGAGTGCCAATGAGACAACTCTCCATCCAAGTCAAAATGTTTACTAAAACAAAGTTTACTGCTCCTGGCAGCATTGTATATTATTCATATTACATGAACACCATGCGACTATTTTAAATATACAGGTCTGTGAATTACTTGTAAACATCGCGAAACAAACACTCTGTGTAAGTCAAACTTGATTAAACTACAAACAGAGCATAGTTGGTTGGCTCTTACACTAATGCGACCGTGTATTTTGTGATTTGTTGTCAAAAATACATAATGCGAATGAGAAACCCGTTGTTTTAATAATTTTTGAAGACATTTACTTGAAAAACTGACCTCAGAATTTTGGCACTGTACGATTCTATGGAACGCCACAGCTGTCTTATGTGGAACTCTGATATTACGTTATGTTGTTTTATTAATACTTGATGATATTTTGTCTTTACATAATATGGTTTTGACATTACATAATGATGTTTTGATATAACTCAATATGGAATAGTCATTTCTTAATGATATTTCGATATTACACGATATGGTTTCGTATTGACTTGATATATTTTTGTCTTTACTTAATATGGTTTTGTCATTCACTCGATGTGGTTTCACCATTATTTAATGTGGTTGTGTCATTAGGCAATGTGGTTTTAACATTACTTGATGTGTATGTGACTTAACGTAATGTAGTTGTTTCATTACATGATGTGTGGTTTTGTTATTTCGTAATGATGATTTGCCAATTCTTTATATGGCTTTAACATTACGTAATGATGAGCTTTCTGCATGCCAATTTTCAACATACCTTTAAAGCCTTCTAACAAAAACTGACCTTCAAAAGAGGTACTCAAAAATAACCCCTGGTTTTCTGGAAATCTTAAATTAGTATACTATGGGCGCATTAATCCTCAATTTTTAATGCAAACTCATAGACAAGTAAATTTTGGCTCAAAATGGTCTAAATATATTTCTCTTTCACCAAAAGTTTCATTTCTGCAAATTCCTTGGTTAGTTTAAGTAAACAAGGACATCAAAAGCACTATTTTGTGTCAGAGTAGGGCTACTTTTACATACGTTCTAAATTAGAGGAAGTAATTGGTGGTCTGACACCTTATACAATATTTTTAAGTTGTTTGAATTGTTTCATGTCATTAAATTTAGTTTATCGTTGAGCATTTTACGATTATGAATAAAAAATTAAAAATCACTTTCAATGCATTTTAATAGTTTCTCTTATGATCTTTGCCTGTTATATTCTTGCATGTAGACATATTTTCCGTATCGTACTGCATGTACAGAGTGTGATACGAAAATGAATACAAAAACTTAATTTTGATTATTAGAAAAATACCCAAATACGATGAATGACAGAAACTGTGAGGAAAACGGTGATATATTTTTCAGAATTTATCTAAATTCCTTCAAGGCTTGTTATATTGGGTCCATATGCATCAAGCTTCTTAAGTTAAGATTTGTTCCGAATGAACGGATTTTTATACAAGTCGTCCTACGATAAATTACGATACAAAACAAAATTTGCTTTATCAGTGTATGTAATGTGCGAATCCTGAAAAGTCATTTTCACTGTATCCGTGATGAATTTCTGATGTAGAATGATAAATAAACAGACGACAAATTCATGATTTTTTAATAAAATAAGAAATAATATATAATTTGTACTGTTTTTATAAATTCATGATATAGGTATGAGATGTGGACGGATTTTCATCGCGCCTACAGCCATCCATGTACAAAATAGATACACAAATAGATAAATATTAAGAATAGTTCACGAACAGAGCGTGCAAGAGATTTTAAAGTAGCAGTTAAGTGTCATTTGCAGAAAAATGTACCTTTTAACATAATTATCAATGTTGTATAACTTAAAACAGGTTTTGTTATTCAGCTTGTTGATATTGAATCAAATTCCACTATGCTGTTTTCGTTATGCGATTCATGTTTACTGTCGATTAATGATACTGGACTTTCATTTTCACTGTAGGGCGATTCATTTCTATTGTACATGCGATACATTTTCACAGAAGAAAATTAATTAATTTTCATTATATAAAGTCTTAATTCAGCGAATCTCTAACAAAATTTAGGAAGTCAGACGGATTGATAATATATACATACACTCATACCACACCTTCTTATATCTATTTAGTGAGTGAAAATCTGAGGTAATATATCAATAAATTCCTTAAAAATGGCATTTATAGCTAATATAGTCAATTCCTTTTTCTCTAATAGTTTGTCTAGATCCAGATCTATATATAGGATAAAATTTATCCTTTCCAATGACACGCCATCATTGAATACATATATCTTGGACAGTTAGGCCAATCCACGTCACCGAAGAGCAAAGTTTCTGTTTCGGTCTAAATCTACATCGCATACTAATAAATTAACGTTATTAGAGCTATTTTCCTAATGCATGTAGATTAAAGGTGTGGTTGGCTTTCTTGCTTTGTTTGTATAAATGTTTGCTTAAGCATTGTAATTAAGATTGAGCAAACATTTATACAAAAAACAAGCAAGCCAACCAAACCTTTAATCTACAAGCATTAGGAAAATAACTCTAATGGATGCGTTTTAGATAACAAAGAGCATTCACAAAACGATCTTCATTTCACGATTACTATGGAACGCCAAAGCTGTCTTATGTGGAACTCTGATATTACGTTATTTTGTTTTATTATTACTTGATGATATTTTGTCTTTACATAATATGGTTTTGACATAACGTAATGATGTTTTGATATAACTCAATATGGAATAGTCATTACTTGATGATATTTCGATGTTACACGATATGGTTTCGTATTGACTTGATAGTTTTGTCATTACTTAATATGGTTTTGTCATTACTCGATGTGGTTTCACCATTATTTAATGTGGTTGTATCATTAGGCAATGTGGTTTTAACATTACTTGATGTGTATGTGACTTAACGTAATGTAGTTGTTTCATTACATGATGTGGTTTTGTTATTTCGTACTGATGATTTGCCAATTCTTTATATGGCTTTAACATTACGTAATGACGTTTCAAAATTTGACGATTTTATACTACATGATGTGTTTGTTTCAGTATTTGATGTGGTCCTGTCATTCTTTGATGTGGTTATCACATTACTTGATGAGGTAAAACCACGTGATCATTTCGGAAAAAATATGTTCTATTCTAAACCGATTCAAAGTTCAAATTAAAGTTCGAGTTGTTGTTCAGAGTAATTTGGTATGAAAAAGGGGAACGCCAGACAAAAATAAGAAAAAAGTACTAAAAAATTAACAGTATTTCGGACATAAGGGGGATATCTCCAAACCACTTGGTCCTGTCATTTTTTTCCTAAGTTCTCAAATGGAAGCAGTATTATAATAAATTCGTAAAATATTCCACGGAACCCTTTGTCTCGCCTGATATTGCTGCTCTCAGTGTAAAAGCGTAATGTTGATTGTACATTTATCGGTAAAAACAAAATTAAAAAAATTTTTTTTCTGTAGATGCTTTAAATTGATCTTGAAGAATAACTCCTATACAAGTTTTATAACAATTCATGGATGTTTACAAATTTACAAATTTATCATATCAAAACAGTTTAATTCGGTAATATTTAATGCAAAAAAACCTTTTATAAAAAAAGAAAATGTGGTATGATTGCCAATGAGACAATTCTCAACCACATACTAAATGACGTATAAGTTAACAATTATATGTGACTGTATGGTCTTCAACAATGAGTTAAACCCATACCACATAGTAAGCTATAAAAGGTCCCGAAATGAAAAATGTAAAAACAATTCAAACGAGAAACCTAACGATCTAAATGATGAAGACGCCGACGCCACTACCGACGACGAAATATAGGTTTGTTGTGTCTCACTACTGCTACATTAATGTCGCCGGCTCGACACAAATCAAAAGACTTGTACGATATTGTCAACAAATAAGACACTTTAAATCAACTCACACTAAAGTTACAGGGAAATGGGGGGATCGGACTAAGCGACAAAACATCCATTCTATAAAATAAGAATTCTCCAATTTTTTTAGCGTGTATGATCATTTGAACATATACGAATATCAATCTTTTATTTTTATAAATTGCATTCTCTGATATAACTCGCACTATTTGAAAAAAAAAAAACTTTTTGGAATATCTGTTTCACAGGTGACGACGTATATGTTCCAGTTGTCGTACCCACAATCCCGTCATCTTTTCCTCGAATATGAACTACCAAATAAAACCAAATCACTTTCACGAATAACACGAAGGGTGCTACACGTTGAGCAGAATCTGCTTACCCTTCCGGAGTACCCGAGATCACCCCGATGGATTTATATTACCCAGTCATACCGATCTATTGAGCTAAGCCATTTTTTTCTTATGTTGTGCTGTTACACTACAGTCCGAGGTTAGGTTAGGCTTTAGCGCTCACATACATGTTAAACTCCGCCACGTGCACTTTCTTTATGTGCCTGTCCCAAGTCAGGAGCCTGTAGTTCAATGGTTGTCGTTGTTTCATGTGTGTCATATTTGTTTTTCGTAGATTGTTTAGTTATAAATTAGACCGTTAGTTTTCTCGTTTGAATTGTTTCACATTTTCACGTGGTGGCCTTTTGTAGCCGACTATACGGTGTGTTGAAGGCTGTACGGTTTCCTTTGATTGCTTACATCCACTGCATTTAAACTCTGGTGGATAGTTGGCAATCACACCACATCTAACTTTATTTCAATTTCTATGTTGTGTTTTGTATACTGTTACATTGTTTATCTTTTGTACACATACCCCTGAGCCCTCTTTTCGGAAGCCCGAGCAAAAGCCCTTGATCCGCGATAGAAAATTTAAATACGAACTCATATTAGATAACTCGAATTTCAACTCGAAATCTTTATCTATATGAGACTCAAATTCGAGTCTAACTCGAACTCTACCTCAAAAGGTGACTCAAATTCAAAGTTGAAGTCAAATTGTAACTCGAACTCTACCTTTAAATGTGACTCAAACTCGAAGTTCAACTCGAAACTCAATGCTAACTAAAACTTTAATTCTAATAATGGCTTGAATTCTAACTCGACATCGAAGACTAACTCAAAGTTTAACTCGAACAGTAACCCAAACTTTGATTTGAACTCTAACTCGATGGATGGCCACCCTCATCCAAGGCACATAAAACATGGAAATCTATTTAAAAATAGAACTAGTTTTTCCGAATTGGTCACGTGGTTTTACCTCATCAAGTAATGTAATAACCACATCAAAGAATGACAGGACCACATCAAATACTGAAACAAACACATCATGTAGTGTAAAATCGTCAAATTTTGAAACATCATTACGTAATGTTAAAGCCATATAAATAATTGGCAAATCATCATTACGAAATAACAAAACCACATCATGTAATGAATCAACTACATTATGTTAAGTCACATACACATCAAGTAATGTTAAAACCACATTGCCTAATGACACAACCACATTAAATAATGGTGAAATCACATCGAGTAATGACAAAACCATATTAAGTAATGACAAAACTATATCACGTCAATACGAAACCATGTCGTGTAATATCGAAATATCATTAAGTAATGACTATTCCATTTTGAGTTATATCAAAACATCATTACGTAATGTCAAAACCATATTATGTAAAGACAAAATATCATCAAGTAATAATAAAACAACATAACTTTATATCAGAGTTCCACATAAGACAGCTGTGGCGTTCCATACGTTTTTCTACAATAGACATACTCGCATACAACAGTGAAAATGAGCTAACTGGATTCGCACTTTATATACACTGTTTATGAAAATTAAGGGGAAATGTTGATGAGAAATTCCTTCTTCAAATTTTATTTCCCTTTTCAAACTCGTTCGAGGAATTTATTAATGGACAAGAACGAGCTAATATTTAAAAGTGGAATAAATCTTACTTCATGATATTTGAAATTAGATCGTATTTTTTTTCACAAATCTTTATCTTTATCGCAATAAAGATAAGAGCTTAATATAATAATATTTCAGAATTTCACCCGTTCAAGAAATGTATTACTGGACAAGAATGAGTTTTAATGGATTTTTTTTTTTTAAATAAAATTTACATATGTAAGCAGGAACATATATATTGACATATTTAGATATACTGTTCCCAGATGTAAGCTGTTTATTAATAATGTTCAACTCTATCAGGAGTTTCTAGAAAAATAGGGGAACAAACGATTAGACTATGCAAAAACACTCTTACTTGCGAAGCCTGCTTTGGTATTCTATGCAACAAAAATAGTGATTCTTTTTGTAGATTTAAAACTTTGAACACACAAATGTCTTTTGAAATTGGTAGATGGCAGATTAATCAGAAAGAACATTTTATTTTTATTAAATGTAATTCCAGTGATATTGAGGACGAGTTTCATTATGTTTTAGAATGTTCGGCAATAGGCTAAAGTAGACAAACACTGTTAAAACGGGGTTTTGATCCCTAAAGATGCAACATTTTGTAATGAATTCGATCTATTTTTAACGCTTTCAAATGAAATCAATTGAATGGAAAATTTTCCGACTTTGTGAGGATTTCTCAATTGGCTTCAAAAATTACAAAGTTGAAAAAAAAACGAAAAGTTAAATTAACATTTTTGCAAAAACAATATATGTTTATTATTTTTCAAAGGAACCCTTTTTTGTTTTTGTTTACCGAGTTTACTTGTATGTGTTTATTATCCTCACTAATCACATTGACACACCTAATTAATAAAGTTAAAACGACCTAATCAACACGCTAATCGGTATTGAATATGATCATCGGTCGGGGCGCATTGCATTTGCGCCAATTTTTATAATATCCAATCTTTCATTTGCACCACAAGCTTATATTTCATTTGCGCCAAAAAATAAAAACTACATTTGCGCCATTTTACAGGTAATATAGCGGAAAAGTTTAAAATATTCATTGCTTCATCGTGAATAAGATTTTTTAGAGTATTCAATGTACGCAACCATGTAAGTTCAAACTCAATTTCTAATATAAAACTGAGAGTCACTTAGTGATCACATGTTTTATGTGTCAAGATGGAAATTGTCAATTCTTAAAACAAACAAGCCGTTATTTTTTTCAATTGCATTGTTTCATATATTACATGTCGGGGCTGTTTATATCCAACTATACGGTATGGGTTTTTCTCATTTTTGAAGGCCGTACGGATGTCTACAATTGCTTTCATCCACTTAATTTATACTTTGGTGGATAATTGTCTCATTGGCTATCATACCACATCTCCTCATTTTTATATAGAGGAAATGAGTATTTCTTTATGACCACACATATAGGTTATCCTGTGTACATGAGGACATCCGAGCCCTTGCTAAAAAGTCTTGTTTCAGAACAAACTTTTGGTTTTACTCCAGTGTATAGTGCTTACTTTTAGGTTTTATGATCTCTTTAACTTATAACAGAACTGTGTTTTAACATTATCATGAAAAGTCTCTTATCAGAACGTATCAGTGTATAGTGCCTTCATCATAGTTACGATGATTTCAGGGGAATATGTTGTATTGTGCAATAAAAACAAAGGGTTTAAAAGTTATTATTAAAAGTCTCTTTTGAACAAAACTGTTTCTTATACTATTTACCTGTATCTACTTGTATTATTGGCGCAAATGAAATGTTTTATTTTGGCGCAAATGAAATATGGTTTGTGGCACAAATGAAATGCCAATTGGTGCAAAAGCAAAGCACCGCATAACAAATCCCAAATAACGGCGCGTGCCGATAAAAACATAAATAGCTTCTCAAATATTGAATTGATTTTATCAAAACACAAAATATAAGATAAAAAATTAAATTATTTATCGAATGTATACCCTTAACGCTCACTAAAACATCTATTACATGTCCTGAGTGCACTCAAGAGGTCCTAAGCGGTTTTTAGACGTACCGCAAAAATATTGCTTCTTTTTGCAGATATAGAACTTTGAACACAAAAATTCATATCGAAATTGGTAGATGGCAAAATATTCAGAGAGAAAAATCGTATTTGTACTTAGTGTAATTCCGGTGATATTGGCAACGAGTTCCATTACATTTTAGAATGTTCGGCAATAGACGCAAGTAGACAAATGCTACTAAAGCATCATTTTGTAAACAGACCAAATATTTAAAAATGTCAGGATCTAATGAATATCAACAACCGTCTGAACTAAACAAGCTTTGCAAGTTTATTAGAATATAATTATTAATTGTACTTTGGTAAACGAGAATAAATATATATATATATATATATATGTATATTGAAGCTGTCTGGATATCCTGGATATTGACTTGTTGATTGTCAAAACAAATACCGTACTATAATGCCTTAGGGTTTAGGCTTTTAATGATCTTAAATGGCTGCATCCTTTGATCTGCCGACAAAGTACATATACTTTGAAAATTGAGACTGGAAGGAATGAAGGTCTTTTAGTTGAAAATAGAATTTGTTATAACAGCACTTGTAACTTGTTATGAAAATCTTTTAATTGAAGATGAAAACATGTATTGATGAATTGTCCAGTGTATGAAGATTTGCGTTGTTATTTGTTTTATCAAGGATTTGTATAGTGACACTATACAAATCCTTGGTTTTATCAAGCATCTCTATTTAATGTCAATTTTATGCATTTGTCTGATGACGATTAATTAATATTTTTATTCACAGATGAAAATATGTACTTTTATACCGCCAAAATCTGCAATGGCATTTTATTGAAAAGAAGATGTATTTTATATTGCTAAATTTAGTGTCAATAAATTAAAAGAACAAAAAATAAAAAAATAAATAAATACCCTTTGCCGAGGATTTTTATAGTGAAAATATTACAATTAAATCAGCCTAGACACATAAATATCAGAACTTTAACACACTTCAGATAGAAAGTCAGCATTGTAGATTTGGATAAAAACTTGAAATGGAAAATTCTCGAGGCTGTTTTGGGCATATAATTCTAAAATCATATACATTAATTACATTTCTAAAATTTTCTATAAAAATGGAAACAAGATTTATTTTAAAACTAAATGTAAATTATGTTGTATTTATTTTATCATAATTTTCAAAGGAAACAAGCTATTTTTTCACTTCCCTGTATAAATTCACTTGTTTTTTTTTTTCTTCAGAAATTAACTTTTAGGATTAATTAATTTACCACCCTCCCCTTTCTTTTTGGACCCCTCTGTGTTTTCTCAATAATCTACAGACTAATAAGACCTTAACAGTGCGTGTAGTGAATCCTTTTAGGATATAAACTTAAAGAAACATCTACCTGCTCAAACTCAAATCATGGATAGTTGTATGTCACAACTTGACAATTTAATTCAGTTTGACGTACAGCTCCGTGAACTTATACCCTGAGAACCGGTATATCAATGTTCAAGATATACTGAACTATATCCAAATGAATATGGTTTCATCTTTAAGGCATAAACACACATAAAAATTGGGAATGCATAAAAAAAAAACATAGGAAGACTTCAGTGGTAGAAATACACTGTTAAATTCACACTATATGAAAAAGGCTATCATAAAGCTCCGCTGCATGAGGAATATCGGGGAAGAAATGTCCACAGTCGCCTGAAGATTTCATAGTAAGTTATAGCGAAAAAATGGGGGAAATAAAATATTTTTAGTAGTATTAAATAGTAATATATTTCCTCATATAGTATTATACTATATAATACTACTAAAAATATTTGATTTTCCCCATTTTTTCGCTATAATTATGAAATCTTCAGGCGACTGTGAAACGTCTAATAAGCCTACATCTGATAATTATCAAGGAATCAGATCATTGTTTCTATAGTTCTATATCTTTTATTTTTTTACCATTTCACTCTATTCTTTATTCTTCTGCCAATTGATCTGTATTATAATTGTTCTAAGTAATGTATGTAATATTTGCCACTGGACGTTAAGCAACAAACTATCACCTCTTTTTCTGTTATTTATATTCATTTATATTTATTGGTCCAATCATTCTCTTTTCTTTAAACCCCATCAGAGACATATATTATATGTATCTGACCCCATTCATATCTTCATAAATGGTGACCCATTCCTAGCCTAATACATGTTTGTAAATGGTAATTGAAACAGGAAAAATATACCGTTATATATCACTGTATTCTTGGTCCTGTATCTATGGATAAACGTACTAGTTCCAGATTAGGTCTAATAACATACAATTACGTTTTATTAATGATTATATATTAGACAATGACAACCAAATATTCTTTTTTTGTGGAAAGAGGAGGGGGGCAGTTTTTTTAAAAACAATTTATTGGTGTCATTTGAAAATAGGAGTGAAAAGAAAATACGACATTTAGTTTAAAAGAAAGTCTTATTTGAATAAAAAGTTTGTTGTTGAATGCCCCTCTTGAATAAAGTCACAAAAAATAGTTTTGAAATAAAAATCACAAAAATGGTAATACCATATATCTATAGTATCTTTCTTGGCACTAAACATTTATTTGTACAAATCTCTTTTCTGATCAGAAGATTTCACCTGTTAATCGACCTTAATCTATGATATTGTATTAAAAACCAATAAAAATATTCGTACTTTTCAAATCAACATAGTTTACATCAAATCTTAAAAAAAAAAAACATTACACACAGGTGTCAATATTTACACACCCACCAATAAGTTGTCATAAATCACGCATGTTGAAGCTGGGGTTAATTGAAGTCAATTAAAGCACGTGCCCCCTGTGCCCCCGGTAAATCCGCCACTGATATAATATATATTCTTACTTTGAAATAGTTGTATTGTCATTCGATTTTATTATCAATAGTAGGCCCAAATTAAAAGTCGTCTCTTTACGTTTGGATGTACGCTGGATTACTATAACAATCGATTTTGCATGCGCCTGCGCAATGCGAATTTAAAGTACAATACAGTCAAAGTTGCAAGATTTTTGTCAACGCAAGTTTGTCCTTAATTTTACATACTTCACATAAGGGTATAAAATTGTATAGACGATTAATAATCTCTTTTTCTTGAATTACACAGGAATTATTTGAATATTAAATATTGGTATTGATGTTCTAGATGGATGTGTCCGGTGCCTACACAACTGCAAATACGATGGTTTACAGTATAATTTGCGTTTAAGAAAATTGTATCTGATTGAAATTTACATTTGTGTTATTTTACATTAGAACACGGTCATTTGTATTAAATTTAGCCTTTAAACTGAATTGTTATATTCAATATTTATAATTTATCGTTGTGTCCGTGTGTCCGGCTACAAAATGCATGTCAACTATATTTTGCACCGGAACCTTGCCACCAATGGTCGTTGTAGATTAACTTCTTCAAAAACTCGGCCACCGAGGCCCGTAGAACTAGTAAATGAATCGGCAATACTAGTATATCTTTGTTTAAGAGGCTTTTTTTAATGTTGGAAGCCATGTAGGGCGTTGTTAACAGCATTGTTTTGGAGATTGGAAGCATACCTGGTATTAGGAAATATCTCAAGTTTTGTACCAAGTGCATATCTTACCTGTCAGAAGGGACAGTTTACTATGTTATGAACTGTGTGTAGATGATCATACCTGTCAGCGTCACTGATAAGTCCTTGTAGACGAAACGTGCGTCTGGCGTACAAAATTATAAGCCTTGTATCTTTGTATGAGTTTTTTATGGAATTGTATAGAGATGAGGATGCTACCTGTCATTAGGGACAGTTACATGAATTGTATAAAGATGAAGATCTTATATATCACAAGGGACAGTTATGGGAACTCTATAGTCTTTTTAAAGATGAAGATCTTACCATCGGAAGGGACAGTTATAGGAATTGTATAAAGATGAAGATCTTACCTGTCAGAAGGGACAGTTATAGGAACTGTAAAGAGTTGAAGATCTCACCTGTCAGAAGGGACAGTTATAGGAATAGTATAAAGATGAGATTCTTACCTGTCAGAGGGGACAGTTATGGGAACTGTATAGAGATGAAAATATTACCTGTCAGATGGGACAGTTATGGGAACTGTATAGAGATGAAGATCTTACCTGTCAGATGGGACAGTTATTGGAACTGTGTAGAGATGAAGATTAGGTTCGTTGTTGTCCTTCACTACTGCCAATGATTGAAACTTCTGTGTACCTTCTACTCCAAGATTTACCCGGAACTCTCCCTGAAATTTAAATCTTGAAATAAGAATATAAGGTTGAATACTGGGGAAATTTTGGGTACAGGTCATGGGATACTCTCACTGGACCTGCATCACTTAGATACACTACTGAATTATTGGAACGTTACTGTTTGGACTTTATTAGTTGTTCCAGAAGATGTTTATAAGGCCAAAAGTAAAATTTAAATTGGTTGATGTTGCCTACCTACCCACCGAAAAAGCAGCCTACCCGAACAAAAATTTATGACACAAATTGTCTAAATTTTTTTTAAAGATTGTTTCCTGCTCTTACGTTGTTTTCTTGTCTAAAACAAGTAACTTATGTTGTTGGCAAAACAAAAATAATCCCTACCTACCTACCCAACCCTTCAAGGCACGGGTAGGCAACATCAAACGAAGATTTTTTTAAGGGTGGCCTAAGGGCGCTAAGACTGTGCAACGTACGTAATGACTTGGAACTTGAATTGCTGTAGTAGTGCATTGTGGGAAGGTCGTCTTAAATCACATTCTTTTGTGATTAACCATTTGTAACAAAGTAAATTTGATTGAAGTCATTCTTGAAATTATGTTAGCGGTAATTTTACCTTGTGTTGTGAGTTGTTGTTCGTCTGTACTTGTGTTCCTGTTTTTTCGGAGAGTTGGGTGTTGTATGTTGATGTGGTCTATTCTACTGTGCTGTATTTTTTGGCGATTACTGCTGTTTAGGCATTATTGTAGTGGTTTAGAAAAATTACAAGAGTTTTTGATATATCTCAATTCTTGGATAAGTTTTAACAATATTTCTTTCCAAACAAAATGACAAATATACAACATAAACACAAGGATTCGGAAACAAGAAAAACTTATATATTAAAATCCGTCTTCTTTAATTTTGTTATGGACGTCCTGAATACTAAAAGCCTCGTTGAAGGGTACGTTTGCAATTGAAAATTTAAACAAAACTGTCAACGAATTGGGGTAATAATATATACTCACAGGAGATTTCTGTATGTAGTGATTTAGATTCTTCTGGAAAGTAATGGTAGTATTCTGTCCCGCCCTGAAATGTAAGGTCAACCTATATATGTTCCACGAACAGAAGTTCCCTGGAATCTTTGCATTATGAAAGTGAATGCAACGAAAACCAACAATACCATGATATATATTTTTCATCCATTCACAGACTCATGAGCTTCATATACAGCCATGTCGCGTTCAATAATCCCATTAACTAATTAAAAATCAACTTGACAAGTAGTCTACTAGTTCTCATGCATTGCAATATTGAACAATTATGTTTATATTGGCCAGTTAATTGAAATATATTATAGCATCTCGTTAAATTGAAAAACCTAGATGATTTTGTGGTAGCGTCCTCGCCTAGAGTGAAGGATTCGTATGTTTGGGCCCCGGTCGGGTGAAACCAAAGAGTTTTTAAAATGGTACTCCTCGGAATTATGTGTCAGGGTATGGTGACATTTTAAATGCGGCTTATCGGTCTCACGTACAAAGCAGGGTTCATATTCATACCACATCAACATGTTTTCGTCCTGATATATCTCTTGCCACAAAAAGAAGAGGCTGTCAGAGTGATAACAAACCGGATTTTCCTGCAGAGGTCGAACCCTGAACAGTTGAGCAAGTATGGACACTACATTTAAGCTTAAAACAGCTCTGAATTTGGATTGTGATTGAATATTTGACACAGCATAGGTTTGTGACACAAAATGAATCTGGTCAAAGAACTGAAATATTTAAAATTGGACATTTACCTATTATGGTCCAATATCCAAAATCTAAGTACATATAGAATCAGCATATCAAAGAAACCCAAGAATTCAATTTTTGATGAAATCAGACAAAGTTTAATTTAGGACCCTTTGGACCTCGATGTGGACCAATTTGATATAGGAGCCCATAATCCAAAATCTCTCAACACATGGTTAGATTCAGCATTTCAAAGAACACCATAAATTCAATTTTAGTTGAATCAAACAAAGTTTAATTTTGGACCCCCAAAAATCTAATATTTAAATACAGGTTTAGATTCAGCATTTGAAAGAACCCTATATATATTTAATTTATGTTGTCTGAAATGAAACACAGATTAATTTTATCCATAATATTTTCTGTGCAAAGGAAATAACTCAAACTGGATAAAAAATTTAAAATAAGATATGATGCAATTTTTCAAATTATAATCAATAATATAATAAAAACAACCAGTGATGACTAAGTTGTCTAAAATTAGATATGATTTAACACTCAAACATTGTTAGAATCAGCATATCAAAGAACCAAAGAATTCAATTTTGATGAAATTAAACAAAAGTTTAATTTAGGACCCTTTGGACCTCAATGTGGTATTATCTTATTAATAATGAAAGAAATACAGGTTTCAAAGAACCCTATATTTATCCAATTTATGTACAAATTGATTTGTGAAATGCACACGTGGCCTATGGATGGACCCTGTATGTCATTCACATCTTCTTGAAATGACGAACAGGAATATATATGGTTGTTTAGAGGTGGAGATCTCGACCGTTTACAAGTTCTCAAAAGAGAGGGGTGTGATCCCCAGGGGATTCGCCCTTTATTTTATATGATTTATTTTTTTGTCCCATACAAGAATATATATGGTTTAGGTGTACAAGTGCTTAAACAGGAAGGGGTGGGGGTGACCCCAGGGGACTCGCCTATTATTTCATTTGATTTGTTTCATTGTCCCATACAAGAATATATGTGGTTTCGGGGTGGGGATCTTGACCGTTTACAAGTTTTCAAAAAGAAGGGGGTCGGGGTTACCCCAGGGGACTTCCCCTAAATTTCATTTGATTTGTTTTATTGTCCCATAGGAGAATATATATGGTTTTGGAGTGGGGATCTCGACCGTTTACAAGTTCTCAAACAGGAAGGGGTGGGGGTGACCCCAGGGGACTTGCCTTTTATTTCATTTGATTTGTTTTATTTTTTAAAACAAGAATATATATGGTTTCAGGGTGGGGATCTCGACCGTTTACAAGTTTTCAAAAAGAAATGGGGTGGGGGTTACCCCCTTTGACTTCCCCTATATTTCATTTGATTTGTTTTATTGTCCCATACAAAAATATATATGGTTTTGGGGTGTGGATCTTGATCGTTTACAAGTTATCAAAAAGAAGGGGGGTCGGGGGTTAACCTCATGGATTTCCCCTATATTTCATTTGATTTGTTTTATTGTCCCATACAAGAATATATATGGTTTAGGGGTGTGGATCTCGACCATTTACAAGTTTTCAAAAAGAAGGGGGGTGGGGGTTACCCCCTTTGACTTCCCCTATATTTCATTTGATTTGTTTTATTGTCCCATACAAGAATATATATGGTTTTGGGGTGGGGATCTCGATCGTTTACAAGTTATCAAAAGAAGGTGGGGTGGGGTTAACCTCATGGATTTCCCTATATTTCATTTGATTTGTTTTATATATTGTCCCATACAAGAATATATATGGTTTAGGGTGGGATCTCAGCCGTTTACAAGTTCTTAAACAGGAGGGTGGGGTTGACCCCAGGGACTCACCTTTATTTCATTTGATTTATTTTATTGTCCCATCCAAGAATATATATGGTTTTGGGGTGGGATCTTGACCGTTTACAAGTTTTCAAAAGAAGGGGTGGGGTGACCCTCTGGACTTCCCCTATATTTCATTTGATTTGTTTTATTGTCCCATACAAGAATATATATGGTTTAGGGGTGGGGATCTCGACCGTTTACAAGATAAAAGCACATTCTCAAATTGAAGGGTGGTAAGGGTAAGAATATATATGATTTAGGGATACTTAATTATCTACAAAATGTCTAATAATGAACAGTAAATTCCAAACTTCATTTATACAGTCCTACTAGTAAGTTTCAAACTTTATATATACAGTCCTACAGATCTTATCAGAAAACAGAAAATTTTAAATAAATCTGTCACTCCAATGATTATCATATGCTAAAATATTTCAAGATCTAATTAATAATGAAAATAAATCATTATCATATGCTAAAATATTTCCCAGATCTAAATGAACAGAACTATGGTTTAACATAGTACTCTAACATTATACATATATAATAATTAATAATGAAATAATCTTCAAAATGTCTAATGATATAGCTTATAATCATTACCACTTAGGAAATAGATAATTTTCAAATAAATCTGTCACTCCAATTTTTATTGTGAGATAAGACAAATCATACCATGATAACATGAGTAAAATATTTAAAAATTCCACTTTTGGATATTAAAAATGGCGATAACTCAAAAAGGAGAAATACTAAAATCTTGAAAATTGAACTAGACCTTCATTTAGTCCCAGGAAACAACATATTTAAATTTGAAAAAAATTTGTTAAAGCGTTTTCATGTTATTGTGGAGACACTGTTTGGCAGCCATCAGACATCCCATTTTAATAACCAATATTTCCTTCGAAAATCCGGTTAAAATGAAACTTGAATTAAAATACTACATATTTCCAGGTTTTAATGACTTTATGATAGATTATTGGTTGTTTACTATATTCATATTTCATTTTATGGTTTACCTTAAAATTGCAGCATTCTTTGGTTCTCCGGGCGTCCGCCACAAGGAGGTTTCAACAAATGCAATCTTTTGACGCTGTAAAAGTATTTTACAAAATATTATTTGGAAGAATTTTATTGACATGTTAACACTCATAAATAAACATAAGTTTGAAGCCTTTAAACATAACCCGCACATGAAAGTCAGACTGTCTTTATGGCAAGTTTAAGAGTAGAAGGTCGTGATCACACAGCATAAACGCCCTAACAATACACTTTATTATTCATCATGCTTATAACTTAATTAAAATGCATCGTAAATTATGTCCAGAAAAAAATTGATCAATAATCACCAAATAAACGGGTTTATACAACATGCATGAAAAACATACAACACTGGAAATGTTTAAGGATGTGACTGATGAGTCTGGTAAACAAATGTAAATAGCAATTGTACGAGTCATTCAGTTTACTGCATGACAATTACTCATTTGGGTCAGCATCGGCATAAAACTTGGCCAGACTCACTGTAAATCGTTTAACTCTTTAACTATTAGTATTTGCAGTTTGGTCTTGTGTCCGTTTTTTTACACAACTGTGATATATTAGTTAAGGGTACAAGTTTAACCCCGGCACATTCTTTATCTGCCTGTCCTTGTTTCAGATGATGTGGTTCGGAATGGTCGTAGCTTGCTGTCTGTCATATTTTCATCATAATCCAGGCCGTTTGTTTTCTAGTTTGAATTGTTTTAGATTTTGTCATGTCGGGACCTTTTATTATAGTTTACTGTATGGTTTGGGTTTCGCTCATTGTTGAAGGTCGTACCATACGATGACCTATAATTGCTTATTTCAACTTCATGTTGTATCTAACGGATAGTTTACGATTGCACATCTCCTTATTTTTTAAAAAAACTTGGGTTTCATTCTTAAAGATCAGTGTACTATACGATAATACCACGTTAATTTAAGCAATCAACTTTTGGATATGAAACTTCGCTTAAAGAATAACACTTTATAAGCGCTTTCCTGGAGCAACTTTCATTAGGAACGCTCAATACAAAAAAAAATGAAAGCCAAGGGTGTATAAAAACCTGAGGAGTTGCATTTGTACTAGTGAGTTACCAAAGGGGACATAAAATGAAAAGACAAGTCTGTACCTACAAATGTCCTTGAAGAATAGTGATAAACGTGATCTCAAACAATGACATTATCAGAAAACATGGACGGTGGAAAAATATTAATTTCTTCTTCTAAGATATCGTTGTATTCTTTAACGGAGGGGTCAAGAGGTTAGTATACTTGAATGAATTTCGTATAAAAATAAGTCTTAGATTGGTTGATTGGCTGTTTTCTTAACGTACAGTGACAAATGCTTCAGGACGAGAGTGGATTAAGAATGAACTGTCTTAATAGATTCTGTATAGGGAGTTAACCGGGATGGAGGGATGGAAAATACGACTGCCTCTGGGAAATGTGGTTATGTTGGAAATGTTAGACATTTTACCTTGAAACATGTTACTACGAACCCACAAAGAGTTGTTTCAATGGTTCTTTAACATGCATGCAGTGCCAATCTCTTATACATTCACACAAGTCATCGAATGTATCGTCCCCATTCCGACCGGACGGGGCTGCGTATTTATACATCAAGCTCAGCCAAAGGGACACCCTCTTTAGCATAGTGTTTACTGTCGGACCGAAGAAGTCCTGATGACCATATTTCTATACTACAGTCACCCCTTGAGTTCTGTACAAATAAGATGCAGTGCAACTGCAAAAATAAGATGAAGTGCAATTATCGATGATGCTAACGATCTCATAGCTGCAATTATAAAGACATTTTCGATTTTCTTTTCTAATCCCACTCAGATTATTTTCCGGTTTTAATAATTAAATAACCACACATACACACATGTGTATTTATGTGATTAATACAAGTATACATATGAGGGTTTGGATTGGGGCCTTTCATTTCTGTAGGTCATTTTTTTCTATTCTTCATATTTTTGGCCCGTTATTCCCTATTCTTTATATTTCAACACCATGTTATTCATTATTTTCTTGGTCCATTTTTCTCTATTTTTTATTTTATTGGCCCAATTTTTCTGTAGTATTGTCCATTATTCTCTATTCTGTAAACCCTATCCAGACCCTTTCATATGTGCAACATAGTATATGTACTTACTAAGTTAATCAGTTATATAGTAATTGTTTAACTCCTACAAATTTTGCCTAGTTTGTGATTTATCAAAACAAATTAAGTTTGTTACGATTAACGTTTTATACTTGACTGCATGTTTAAAAATGAAATTTATAAATATAACAGGAAGAAAATCCAAAATAAGTTTTTATTTAAATAAACCGTGAATTACATAATCACATGACCACAATACTACTTAATAATCTTTGCCATGTATTTACATCCAAAATTGGAGTGCATGCGGATACATAAAATCGTAATAAGGCGTTGTTGACTAAAGCCTAAAGGTTCACGAGTCTACTTGTCATTGAAATATAAAAAGTACATTTTAACGTAAATTTCAGCTAGTCTTACCTGGTGTATTCAGTCCAGTCATCGACCCTCTTTGGGTAGGACTTATAAGACATAGATGACATAATATCTGTGGTACCAGAAACAGCAGAAATGATAAGGAGCGGAGAACCAAACTTCCCGGTATCGCCATTTTAAGTTGTGTAACCAAATCACATGCCATGGTAAAAAATCATCACGTGTCTTATAAAAATTATATAAACAGAAAAAATTACTGAGCACATGATCATGATGATGTCAATAACAGGTTGTTGAGGACAATTGCGGCAAATAGAGAACGCCAAAACTGTCTTGTTATGCCCATTTTCATTATATGATGTGCATTTACCTTTATATGATGTGCACTTGTCATTATATGATGTGCACCTTTACCTTTATATGATGTGCAAATATCCTTATATGATGTGCAAACATCATTATATGATGTGCATATATACTTATATGATGTGCATATATACTAATATGATGTGCAAATGTACTTATATGATGTGCAAACATTCCTATATGATGTGCAAACATTCTTATATGATGTGTTAATATCCTTATATGATGTGCAAATATACTTATATGATGTGCACATGTACTTATATGATGTGCAAAGATCATTATATTATGTGCAAATATCCTTATATGATGTGCAAACATTCTTATATGATGTGCAAACATCATTTTATATGATGTGCATATATACTTATATGATGTGCATATATACTAATATGATGTGCAAATGTACTTATATGATGAGCAAATATACTTATATGATGTGCAAATATCCTTATATGATGTGCATTTTCCCTTATATTATGTGCAAACATCTTTATATGATGTGGTTGTGTCATTATATTATGTGCTTGTAATCTTATATGATGTGGTCCAGTTTACTTCATTATATGATGTGCTTTCATCGTCGTTATGGTCAATGAACATGATTACGATTAGAATGATTACTGTCTACGTCATAACTGATTCCGATGATCTGCTTCTGCGGAGTTACTATCAACCCGGCTCAAATCTGTAGCTAGCGAAAGTGCATCTTATAGAAAAAATGAGACAGTGCAATTTAACAAAAATCAACGTTTCAAACATTTCGGAGGAAGATTAAGTTCAATTAATACAGGAGCTAGTTGAAGAATTTCCCGGCTGCGGCGAAAATATGATAAAACAAATGTTGGGGCCCTTTATAGCTTGCTGTTCGGTTTGAGCAAAGGCTCCGTGTTGAAGGCAGTACTTTGACCTATAATTGTTTACTTTTTACACATTGTGACTTGGATGGAGAGTTGTCTCATTGGCACTCATACCACATCTTCTTATTTCTATTCATTGCAAAAGACACCAATGAACTCACAGTCAGTTTTAAAATATTTCATAACAATAGCTATAAAATTATCTACTCATGCATAATTATACCGGTATGG
Source organism: Mytilus coruscus (assembly GCA_017311375.1). Classification (NCBI taxonomy): domain Eukaryota; kingdom Metazoa; phylum Mollusca; class Bivalvia; order Mytilida; family Mytilidae; genus Mytilus; species Mytilus coruscus. The sequence goes on along the minus strand of CM029606.1, from coordinate 15,075,324 downwards.
ATGATTGATTGATTGGTGTTTAATGCCACTTTCAACACTATCATGCTATTTCGTGGCGGTGAGTTGATATTGGTGGAGGAAGCCGAAGTGCCCGGAGAGAACCACCGACCTTCGGTAGGAAAACTGACAACTCTAGTCAATTAAGATAGGAGTCGAGCTTACCTGCCACGTGCGGGATTCGAACTCACAACCTAAGTGTTGACAGGCTAGTGATACAGTAGTTCGACTACTTAGACCACTCGGCATCCGAGCCCCCCTCCCCCTTTCCCCCTGAAATAGATTAAAGGAGATATGAGATGAACTTCTACTCGGTGCATTACATTTGCGTGCAGCTTTATATTATGTTTTCGTGCATTTATTTCACAGCTTCAACTAGATGATTATTGATGGATGCTTGACGTCCAGCGGCAAACTGATATGCATATTCGTATAAGAACATGTTAATGTGATATGAGTATTAACCATGCTTTGTACTAGACCGACACCCTGAGCCGGATTTTTAACATGCTAGTTCACAAGGTAATAGTCCACAGGATGACATGTCACCTTACCCGGTCCGGACACATTATTCTGATTCCGAGCCGACCAGTCTTTGCTCCTTAATTTCGCGTGCTTAGCAGGGAAGCAGCAAATATCAATTTTAAAGTCATTGGTTTTGACTCGGCCGGGATTCGAACCCACGACCTCCCGCACTCGAGGCAAAATGCTACCACGAAAGCACCGCCACTAGAAAGTAACCCGCAATATAAAATGTTTCGTTGGAAGCCGCTCATGTATACACTTCCAGACTCAAGTAAACAGGGCTAATGTACCAACCATTGATTTTTTTTTTTTGGTGAGTGGGGGGCATGTTTTTTTGTAAATGTTTGATTCCAAATTTCTTGAAAGAGATTTTATCTATTTCAGCAGGGAAGCGAAATACCGGTAGTTTGTTTCCATTGAAAATGAGGGAAAAAATAAACAATAATGAAATTAAAAAAATAACCATGTTATTGAAAAAAAAGTTTATTTTTCATTAAAGTCGAAAAATATGTTTGTCCTGAGCACAAGGCAATACACGTGCTCCTGCCCACACTAGATGAAGAGTCGGTTCCTAACCAATCTGATTTTAAAATACAATGTACAGATCAGCTGTCTAAGCTTTGGTTACAAGGATCTGACAACACTTCATTTTACTTTCTGTTCTGTTAAATATTACATCAGCCAATGAAATTTCAGCCTTCACATTTTTGAAAAATGACGCTATCAGCGGCATGTTTTCGATACCATTGACCAGAACTTACGGAAGTCGATTATATTTCCGCCTACCGCACTCGGTTTCATATTGACTATTTTACACAAACTCCGTACAGTGATCGTTTCCGTTCCGGAACTATTTACATACTAACTGGAATCTGCTTGTATTACGCTACACTCGAACAAAGTGTTGTAGTCGGACGGGAACCAGTTTACATACTTTTATTTTATTAACAAAAAAAAAATCTTGACCTGTCCATAGAAAGGCTTGTATAGTCCGCGGTTTTATTCTCCAAAATTGGACCTTCCAGAGGGGGTGCGGATTAAAGAGTACAATAAGCAAGAAATAAGAGAACAAGTTCAATTTCGCGGCGAGGTGGTTGTTTACGTTCCGCCATCTTTGTTATTGATATTGTAGAGGGCGCTCTCATCATTTTTCAAACTAATAATTTTAACTCATCCTTATTAATAAGTTATTTCTATTCAGTATCAAATAAATACTGATAAATATAAAAACTAAACCTTTCATTACAAATTTCTCGTTTCTTTTCAATGCATTGGTTGAAATAAACTGGTATCTGCTTGATTGAACCGATACAAACATAGTAAAAAAGACAACCGTAAACCAGCTTAGAATTTGTAAACTACAAAACGTAATCGGTTATTGTTCATTCCGTTTTGGTGTTTCATACAGACTAATATGGTTTGTATTAGCTTAAGACCCTTCAAACATTAATGTGATAGGTATATTAAAGACTGTTTTACAAAAGGATGGAACTGTTTTACTTTCAAAGTCGTATTATAGTGATATCTGTCATGTACGGATTTCGACTCTCACCGGTTAATTTCTTCTTTTACACGTGCCGTTTAAACTTCCTGTTTAAACATACACAAGTTTCTAAATTGTTTTTTAAGTGAATTAAACTTATTTTAACAATCATGAAGCGTTCTAGAATCATTTACAAGCAGTTTCAGCTTCCGTTTGATGATGGAAAACAGGTTTTCCCAAGAAAATACCGCTTACGATCGCACAGGATTTGAAATTACCGGAGTTTCATACACCTTATCGCTAATCCCGGCTGACCCGGCCGCTTGAACTTTTGACCCATACAACAATCACTTTTCCATTGTGGCGTCAGATATTTTGTTTTATGACGTCAAAATTTTACGGGAACCTGTGTGATATCCAGTAATGGCAGACAAATAGCGATAAGGTATATTAAACCTTTTCTAACAGTAACAAAAAGTTTTTTTACCTAAAATTTCGTGGAGAGAAGGGGGTTTGGACTATGTACCAGTGCGAACTATACAAGCCTTTCTACGGTATTTATTTGTCCAAAAAAAACAGCCAGTAGTCAATGGATACTGTAGATCATTCAGGTAGTCTTGACCTGGGAACAGTATATCTAACGGGAAATGAATCTGATAGGCTTTTCAGTATAAAATAAATAAAATCTCGGACTCCACGAGACTTCGCGAAATTTATGGATTTTGGTGGCGTCTGACTAAAAGACTATCGGAACTGCTCAATAAATTAACCACACAATTCTAATCGTAAATAAATACAAGTTTTATCATAAAGTAGATAGATACATTTTGTCATATAAAATGACCATAATAAGTGTAATTTATTTGATGTGAAGTGTTTAATAATGTTTTTAAATTTGGGAAGGTAATCGGCGCCATTTTTTTATTACCATGTTTGCATTCTGTACCATTCTGTGATAAAATGAATGCGATTCTAACAAATTTGAAGTGACAGAATACAAGTATGATACACTGGCATCACTGTTAAACTAGTTTAAATGTCATTTTATTGATATTATCAGAAATTATTAGGATAATAGCGAGTACGTTTTTAATACATGTCCGTTTCCGTATCGTATCTTTATTACCTATGACCCGATGATAAAATCGGCTACAATTAGGTAGTGTCAAGTCCCGTCAATATATATGTTCCTGTCTTGACCTATTCATTTGTACTAAAAAAAAACAGCCAGTTGTCATGTTCACTTCACACACACACATATACGAATATCAATTATATGCTTACGATACATGTTGCAATGTTAAACTAATTACGGTATGTGAAAATCAAGACTTGCATAAAAAATATCCCAATATTAGAGACAGTGGCGTCATTTTTCCTCAGAGCTTTCAGCTCTTTGATTAAAGGTGTGTATCAATCCGACAAAACCAGAGAATCCCAATGGTCTTTAAAACAGAAAATAGAATGGAGGGTTTTCAGATCCGCGTAAGCAAAGCTTGAACACACAATATCTGTAATTTAATTCAGATTGGTGTCTAAATGAACATAAAAACTGCATTTATTTATTGTTTACTTAGGCCTGTTGGTCTCTTACAGATAGAGAGTTGTGTTTTAATTTTTTTTTAAGTGAAGATTTACGGCGGCGGTTTTTAATATTTTGCGTTTATCTTGAAAAATACAATAGATTAAAATAGAAAACAAATAGCGCAATGTGTCTGAATATATTCTATAGTAAAGGTCCCATTTGGGCAATTTTGGCTCTTAAGAGTTTTGTTGTTTTATTGCCTATTATCTTGAGAAACTTTTCCTTGCAAAAAAGGTATAGAGAAGAACAGATTTAAAAATAAATAAATTATAATTATGGTCATTTTTTTTCATTGGGGGTGGGGACGTGTGAGGAAACATTGGAATTTCTCTTATTTTTTCAAGTCTACTCCTTGAAGAAGGAAAAACAACGGCGACCCCCCTTTCCAAAGACATAAACATTTCACCCCACCCCCTCCTAAAAAAAAAAAGCCAACACCGAACAATCACACACACACACACAAACACATTTCTCAATACTTTTGTTGGTAATAACAAACAAACAAAAAACGCATTAAGTTTCTATTGCATTATAAGTTTAAAATATTGCGTCAGTAGTGGATCTAGAACCGTGGAAGTTGTTTGCGAATTCAGTGAACTTACTTTGGATATGGCGGTTATGGTCTCATTGATATTTACCACACCTTCATTCAATATTAGCTTCAGATGAAAAATTGTTGAAACTAAGGATTTAGGTTTTAACAATTGAGGCGAGCGGAGCGAGGCTTAAAAATTGATGTCTTTCGAGTCAAAACTATTATTTTTTACTGTAGGGGGAGTGTACGATGAGGATCGAACCCTGAACAGTTAGGGCAAGTATGGACACACCATGCAAGCTTGATACAGCTCTGAATTTTGACATGATTAAATATATGACACATCATAGGTTTGCGACATAATGAATGTGGTCTAAGATTTAAAAAAGTTGAAATTGGACATTTACCTATTATTTGGTCCAATATCCAAAATCTAAATATATTGTTAGATTCAGCATTTCAAAGCAGTGGCGGATCCAGAGGGGGGCGTAGAGGGCGTACGCCCCTTTGCTTGCACTTTTTTTTTTGGTAAAATGATTAATCAGACTTGACTTCGTGAACTTTGCCATTTCCGTGTATTTAATTTTATATGACAATTCTTTACTTATAAAGATATTTTCTCTCGTATTTACTGTAATATATTATTGATTATGTCAAAAGTCATGTGATTCGCTACGTAGGAGTTAACCAGTGCGTTGAAAAAACGTCACTCAGTCATTTTGAAATTCAAATTACAGTAACGCATTGCTTAGAATGAGGATGACAAGCATGACACCTTCAAAGCGACAAAGGATCGAGCAAGAACGTATTGACTTCTATTTCACAATTCCACCAAACAGAAAGTAATACTCTATTACACTCTCATGAAAAAAAAGTTCCACAGCAATATTATTTACCTACGAAAACATGTTTAACCCCACACGCCCCAGCCCATTAATAACATTGCTGAATAATAATCCCCAGTCAGTAAGCTCTAAAATCTAAGGTACGGACCATTTGATTTGAGGGAGCAGTCTGAGATATTTTAGAGAAAAAATTCTGACCCTGATTTTTGCCTTAAACAAAAATTCTGGCCGTATCTGGATTGAAAACAATACCGGTAATCTTGTCCACTTTTTTGCTATTAGAAACAAAGATTTCCAACAGAATTTTTGAGCATTAAATGAACATGTTGAATGGAAAACGGGCGTAATTTTTTTGGGACCGGGGGTTTGCATGTTGTAAATACCATATCTGACAGGAATGTCTGTTTCGCCGAACTGATATGCTGAATACTTTTTTCAAGGCCCGACTGCAACCTGCCTGCTCGGTGTGGCCTTTATGTCTCCATTTGTCGACCGTCATTCACAACTTCGTTGTCATTTCAGACTTATTCGTAGCCTTTGGTTGATTTGGAACCCCTCACTTCCCTTGTTGGGTGAAACATTTCAACCAAACATTTGGATAAAAATTGCTAGATTGTCTTTGTTCGTGTCTGCCGTATTGTAAATTTCATTGAATGGCCGTATATCTTGTTTTCAACAAGAAATCTGTGAGGTTATGCTAACTAACCTTACAACAAACGAGAATTTTCCATGTCCATTTTTCACTGACAAATCCCACATCAAATATATTAGTACATAGCTTTGGATCCATCCAATCATTTTATAATAGACAATTAATGTGGAGAATACGGCATCAAAAATGTCCAACCCTTACACTTTAACTATAAAATATACATGCCCCACGTCAGGAACCGTTAAAAAAGTGCATTTTACACTTATTTTATGTTTTTTTATCCAAAAATAGGTCCAAAATATTTTTCGCCTCGCTCCGCTCCGCGAACTTTTTATACTCCGCCCCCCCTTTCCAAAATCCTGGATCCGCACTTGCAAAGAACCCTATGAATTGCTTGTTTTGGTCCCGTTTTGGCCCCTAATTCCTAAGCAGTTATTGTCTGGCGACAAACATCTACAGACGACGAAGACATCGCCATAACATTATACGGCGGCAAATCTATAACTATAAAAAATTGATTACCATCTTTCCATAAAAAAAAAATTTATATTAAAGGCCCCCTTAATTTCTTCCTATCCCCTCTTTTTGGGGTTGCAAATGACCGGTTCCTCATTTGAGTCACTACCCTATCAATGTCCGATTTTTGCCCATTTTTTTTGTCTCTCTTGAGAAAAGTAATATATAAAGAGAAACTTGAACAGCTAAAATGATCAGGATGGTGTTTGCACATCATATAATGACAAGTGCACATATAAAGGTAAATGCACATCATATAATGAAAATGGTCATAACAAGACAGTTTTGGCGTTCCATAGAGAACAGTGAGGACTATCGTGTTATAGATGAAAATTGTAATAGTTTAGGAGTTCTTGTGGCGAAAAACACACTTGAATTGATGTAAAAAGGTTTGAGGAAAAAAAGGGGGAGCGGATGACCATCACGTGTTTTGAAAGTTTTGCAATCGCAACTTAAAATTACCAACGATCAAAGGTCAGGTTTAAGGGACTATAAAAAGGTGGCGTTTTGAACGCTTTTAGTATCTTTAATTTTATGATGTTTTCGAATTAAAAAATGTGTGTATACAGCGTGGAAGTGGATTAATCAGTCCATTTTGCAGTTGTAACTTGTGAAGAAAATGATATTTATATAGATACTGTTAGAGTTTAGCTAAGGTTTAAATGTTGGATATGCGTAAAATGCTCGTTGTTGAAGGCGTACAGTGAACTATATTTGCTTACTTGTCTTTTCTCATCATATGATTCTTTTTATTTTATAAAATGTACTTCGTTGCGGATGATGCGTGCAAAGGGGGTGTTTAATAGTCTCTCGATGCACCGGTCTCGGTCCGTTTGGAGTACATGCGTTTCTATCAGTTTTTTTCACTAATGGATTTATGAGGGTCTGGATGGGGATCCTTTATTATTGTATTCTTTAATTTTTTCTGCCATTTTTCTCTATTCTTTATACTTTTTGTCCATTATCCTCTATTCTTTATATTTTAGCACCTCTTAATTCTCTATTCTTTATTTTTTGGTCCATTTTTCTCTATTCTTTAAATTTTTTGCCCATTATTCTCTATTCTGTAAACCCCCGTCCACTCCCTCATTTATGAGGATCGAATATCGGTAAACTACTGAACATTGTCTCTATTTATAACAATGACTATTTGATGAATAATATTTTATTGCAAAATTACACATACAAGAGTCAATCAATTCCCCTGACCATCATCCCGGACGGCCTCTATTACAGGGCCTACCTATTGTATTTATTGTTAATTTGTTCTTCTCCTTAACATGTATGAACTTTTTGCCACTGAACGTTAAGCAACCAACAATCGATCAATCAAAATATGCACGTTTTAGTTCATTTTTATCCATCATTTTTGTTTTTGCATGTCTTGGTAACGATCCTTTATTTGTTTTTTTTTTTTATTTGATTTGATTTGAATTGGGACACTGACAATGGTAAGACAAGACCATGAGAGATATAAACAACAGTTGCAGAAAAAAACAAAATCCACACGAACCCTGCTTAAACATCGTTAGTATGAACCCAGTGTTCCAGAAGAAAAAAACTGTTACTGATCTACTGGAAGTACCCGTCATGTTTCCCCTGACAAGTAAATGGCAAATGATTAGTCGCACTACAACATTCCCAGGTTTAAAATGGAGTTTGGTCGCAAGTCTGTTATCCCTAAAAAGATCGTAAAGTACAAATTTATGTAAAGCAAATATGATGTGCCAATTGATAGATGTATTATCTGTTATTAATATCCTGAACTCTTTCCCAATTACCGCAATCCATGACCCTCCACAAAAAAAAAAAAAAAAATAAAATATGAACTTGCTCGCTAAAAACTGAAATTTAGGTATCAGGTTGACATCCTGGAAGAGTTTTTAAAAGAACCATAGTAGTAAATGGCAATGTTTTCTTTTAACACTCAGAAACTACATGAACAACTACAGTAATCCTTGTAATTGATGTCAATGATTAAGGGTTATCCAGGTCTGGTTGAATTTTCTTTTTCCCGCCTTTATTACAGCAACTACAAAATAAACAAGTTCTGTGTTGGTACATGTATATTGTCATAACGCTTTTAAAAACCAGCCGATACCATGTGACGGTGGTAATCAAAAATTTAGTAAAGGACAGACGAATCATTGCAAAAGAGAGCCTATTATAGTTGCCTGATTGGACTTTTAGACTACTGCATCACTAAAGTCTTCTTTATATCCCCTATATATGTCACAAATCAAGCAATAATTCACAAAAAAAGGATACACTTAACAAAATAAAACAAACAAAACTAAAAAAGGAGAGAATTTAATGGAACGATCCAGAAAAAAGGTCACCAAATCGTGATCTTCATTTTCAATCTATGGCAAACATTATTCAAAATCCACAATGAGTGACATGCGGAGACAAAATGAAGTGTTTTGTGCCTAAAACAACAGGAACAGATATAAGTTCATGATATTAGAAACACAAGCTATGTTGTATCGTGCAAAATGACAATTTGCCCATACCTTAGTATTTGAAAAGACATACGCCCAAAGAGAGGATCCATCGAGTAAATGGGTTTTTCTGTCGTTTTCATCTAAATATGCTATTGACTCGATACACGGTACAAGTACCAATATTGTAAGCCTTACATCTTTTTACAGTTTTTGTAGTTTGGTTTAATAGGCATATTTGCTTAACATGAGAAGACAGTTAGTATACTACCCAATAACATGTCCAAATGTAAAAACTATGTGGTGATAATCGTATTAAATGCTGAGTTGGATAATCAGATGAAAATAATAATATTAAAAAAAAACAATCTCTGCAAGATTTCTTCCAAAACTATTTGAAATTGACGGACATTTTGCATAGGGATCTGTATGTGTTCATGATCATTTATTTGTATGCATAAAACTCAATGAAGATTTAAAAGCAGCTTAATCTGTAATGCTTTAACTTGATGATCCAGTCTGTATTTTGTTAACTATAATTTGAGTTGAACGCATTTTTTTTCCGGAGCACCTGAGATCAACCCAGGTTTAGGTGGGGTTCGTGTTAGTCAGTCTTTATTTTTCTATGTAGTGTTTTGGGGACTGTCGTGTGTCTTTTCGTCGTTTTTTGCCATTGTATTGTCGGGTTTTTCCTCGACTTATGATTTTTGAATTTTCCCCTTTGGTTTCTGACGTTGTGATTCTTCCTTTTGGAGAACTTTAACGGTCCTAGTTACTGTTTCGTTAGTATGACCTGTAATTCAGAGGTTGTCGTTTGTTGCGGGTTGTCATATTTGTCTTTCGTTTATTGTTTTGTATATAGATCAGGCCGATAGTTTTCTCGTTTTGAACTGTTTAATAGTTGGCCATACGATATGGGTTTTGCTGATTATTGAAAGCCACACGATGACCTATAATTGCTAACATCTACGTTTGGTTTCCGGTGGGATGAAGAGTTGGCTCATTGGCAATTATACCACATCTTATTTTTGTTACATAAATCCCCGAGGACACAGTAAACGTCACCAGAACAGGAAGTTGAACAGAGCATTGTCAGATACAATTATGAAAACAAAAATCCATTTGCAATATTTTTCGCTCTTTCTATTTAGGAATACTTTGAGTTTGTTGTCTCCCCTTTCGTATGTCTTAATTGGTTTTAGTTTATCTTTTTCCAATCGCAGGCCTCGGTGACTTCGAGTGGGCTACAGCAGTTCATCAACTGTATCACAAGCCTGTCAACTCTGAGGTTGTGAGTTCGAGTCCCGCACGTGGCAGGTGCGTTCAACTCCAATCTTAATTGACTAGGATTGTCAGTTTTCCTACCCAAGGTCAGTGGTTCTCTACGGCCACTCCAGCTTTATCAGCCAATAAAAACTGGCCGCCACATATAGCCAACAGTGCTGAAAGTGGCGTTAAACACAAATCAATCAATCAATCAATATATTTCCAATCAACAAAATCACAATAATGCCATGATCATATGCACAATGCAGTTGTAACTGTAATTACTTTTGCTCTGTTTCTTTAGGAGAGTCATAATTGACAGATAGGAACATTATTTGTTTGTCCGTCAGTTTGCTTGGAACGTGTCTTTGTTTGTAAAAATACTTACCACCCTATTAAGCACCAGAAACAACAACACATGACAATTGAAACAAGCCCAGCTGTAGCTATCAAAATTATAGCCCATGTCTTTACTGCAAAATAAATTTAGACTGTGATTAAACCGAAAATGCATTATTGCAGATCGTTATTTGTGAAATAATTGTAAACATCAAGGACAAAAAAAAAAAAAAAAAAAATTCCAAATTGATTGGTTGTTGGTTGCTTAACGTCTAGTGGCATCCAATACCAAATGGTAAATCTAAATTGAAAACAAACTGATGTTTATGTTGTGCAAGTTTTTTTTATGGAAAAGAAGTAAAATGACACATTGAGCTTAGAACAAAAAAAAATAAAAAACATCTCCGTAGTTTTTATGAATTTAATCAAATATTCAAAATTATTTGGGTTCCTCTATTTTTAGTCAAAATTGTTTAAGAGTAAGTAAATGGTTCAAATTACTTGATATTAATCTTTGAGATTCTGTTGTAGACACCAACTTGTATATATATAATAATAACGTTGTATAAACTCGCCTATAAGGAGGGGATAATATAGTAATGCACATGTCCATTAGTTCGTAACAATTTCGGTTTCCGAATGATAATTAAGGAATGACTTTGTTTTGTTTTTTGTCTATGAAGAAATAACATCAAAAATGTGGTGCACACTGAATAACCTGCGTAGCGGGTTATTTAAAAGTGTGCACCATATTTTTGATGTTATTTCGAATAGACAGAAAAAAATATTACAGTTATTTCTTATAATTTAATTCTAAATTCCATTTATCAGGAGTAAATCATGAAAAAACGGTGATGACGTCACGGTCACACGAGAAAATTATGTCTATGAGCTGATAGACAAAAAACTTTCAGCCAATCAAAAGACGTGTTACATCCAAAATTAAATTATTCATATCTAAACACAATGTCATGGACCAAACAAAACAGGTCACGTTCGAATGTGATGGTTTTTACATTTACAGTTTAAGAGGTATGCCACTATTTTCCCCTGAGACTACAAGAGACAACTTTTTTCTATATTTTTGTCTTATACTTTCCTCGTCCCCTTTCGTCACTTGCAACACTTACTTGACGACACCTGTTTTGTTGAACCTTGATCAGCTGTGACGGTAGTCGGTCCCACTAAATGTTTGTGTCTGGTTGAATCAATAGGTTGTATTGTTACTGGAAAGGTTTTCTGATGCTTTGTTGGTGTTGGCTTAGTATTGATGGTCGTTTTGAAAGTTGGTTTAATTGCAAACGTTGGTTTTGCTACAGAATCAAAATGTTGTATAATATTATACTTTTACTGAAAAGCGAATTGGTTAATTGAGGATTGTAATTATAAAGGAAGGTTTCAAAATACTTTATACAAAACATTGACTCTAAAAAGAACATTGGAGCCCTTTAATGCTCGCTGTTCGGTATGAGCCAAGGCTCCGTGTTGAAGGCTGTGCTTTGACCTATAATTGTTTACTTTTTATACATTGTGACTTGGATGGAGAGTTGTCTCATTGGCACTCATACCATATCTTCTTATTTATATTGATGACGATTTGTTAGACAAGATGAACTTTTCAATACACAACATACCAAACCAAATTTGCTGAATGCATTTTTCAATAGACGGTCGACATTTTGTTCCCCTTCTTTCTTTCCGGTTTCTGTATGAAGAAGGTTTACCAAATATCTGTTGAAAGTTAGTTTGACGTAGACAATTTTTTACTACTAAAATCTTAGACTTAGAGGATATATTTTTGAAAATATATCTAGGAAGCAGTGCACATATCCATTATTGTGCGGGATTTTTAATTGGATTTAAAAGAAAACTAAGGAGATAAATTATGACTGCCAATGAGACAATTATCCATTAGAGACCAATAAACGGGAATGTAAACAACTATAGGTCTTCAGACGGCCCTCAATAATTAACAAAACCCATACCGTTTAGTCGGGTTCAATAGGCCCCGGCATCCGTTTTTATCGAGCCTGTGACAATTTATCGCGGAAGCGAGACATAGCCATCGTACATTCCGTTGTCGTCGTAGGCATCGGCGATGTCATCATTTATGTTCAGGCTGTGGTTAACGTTTTTTTAAACATCAATAACTTTGTCAAACCTTCATGGAATTTTATGAGACTTGGACAGAAGTTTTTTTTTAACAATATAATCATATTTATTCATCAAATCTTACTTGTTACAAATTTCACCAAGAGTCCAAGCTTCTCTTGATTTCCCCTGTTACACACCACTGATTATCCAGGGAAGTATTCAGCTGATTCAACTGATTGTCTTATAATAAAACTAATTATTGTTAATATTCTTTTAATTGACAATAACATTTGACATGTTGATTTATATTTGTGTCTATTCCTTACTAAATTCATTTTCAATATACTATAGACATCAACATCTTTTGTTCTCTGCTCGGATACATAATATGACTTGTAGATAGAAAAACTAAGTATCGTGATTAGATAATCCAAGAAGTAATATTTTATATCTGTAATTTTATATCCAAATATAAGATGTTGACAGAAACTTTTTTATCATTTAAAGAAGTATCCAGAGCCAAATTTTTCATTGATTAGTTTGTTTTTTTTTTTTCATTTTTCCGTATTTTACCGAAAAACTCACACTAATATAAAAAACAGACTTTGTTTATATTTTGTGCAGTTAACATGAAGATACAGTCTAGGGTTAAAGTTTTTCAGACATCAATAGATTTGTCAAACTTTCATGAGATTTTTTTACGAAACTTAGACAGAAACTTTTTTATGATCAAAGGACAGTATGCAGTGCAAAAATTTGAAAAAAATTGGTTTCTTTATTTTTCCATTTTTTTAACAGATAAATGTACACTCTGGGATTGAAGTTTTTTTTAGACATCAATAAATTTGTCAAACTTTCTTAGAATTTTATGAAACTTTGACAGGAGTTTTTTTGTAAAGAGATAATGTCTGCAGCAACATTTTGAATATATATATATTTTTCATTTTTCAATATATTACTGATAGATGGACTTAGTTTTTTTTTTTTTTTTTTTTTGCAGTTAACATTTAAATGCTGTATGCGATTAGATTGTTAGACATTGATAACTGTCTATCTTCAAGGAATGTTATGAAACTTAGACAGAAGATGATTCAAGATAAAAAAAATACCATCTGAAGAAAAAAGTTCATTTTTTTCTCACGTATTTTACTGATAAATGGATTTAGTTTTCAGCAGTAAACATGACACTTTTAGTCTTACAGCAGCAATAGCAGGCGAGACACAGAGTTCCACGGCACCCTTTTCGATTTGATTTTTAATTTTAAAGAATAATTAACTACAAAACCAATCTCTTCTTTCCGCAACTTTGACGTCAATGGTCTCCTTTATTTCACGACCAATGATAGAAGAGGCTTTAATTTCACGCGACAAAAAGGAATCTTATAAAAAGATATTCCCAAACATGTTCGTCTCCGATCCATTCGTCGTTTATTATTTTGACATTAAGATACGTTTAAACTGAACAAGTGCATGGAACAATATTGTCGGTAAGTAATGAGTAAAATGATGTTTAAATTAATGAGGCAAAACTTGAGTGCGCGATGGAACTGATTCGGTAGAATACCGGTATTTTCAATATTCGTATTAATAAAATAAGCAGTCTGTGGGTTTTACGGAAGGAGTTTTAAGTTGTCAGTTTTGTTGAGATGCAATAGCGTTCTGTTCTGTGTGTAGTAGTATAGATTTGTTCTTTTATCCACGACTTTGTAATACAGTGAGAATACCTATGGGTTTGAACGTAGCATTCTAAGGATTACCTTGTTTTTCGAAAAGTACATTTACAAAATGTATGTTTACTAATTTTACCCTAATATAAAAAGAAGGAGATATGGTATGACTGCCAATTAGACAACTATCCAACAGAGTTCAAATGACGTGGGTATTAGAGATTATAGGTTACTAGCTTTCAGTAACTCTTTATGTTAGTTTTTTTTTTTTATACTTCGTTCCGATCTATAGAATTAAGCCTTTTCAACTGATTATTACAGTTTGTTCCTATGTTGTGCTGTTACACCACTGTCCCAGGTAAGGGGGGGGGAGTAAGCGCCCAAAAACATTTAACCCTGTGCCTGTAATTTGGTTGTCGTGGTTCATGCCTGTCATATTTGTTTTTCGTAAATTGTATTGTATATAAATTAGGCATTCATTTTTGTCGTTTGAACTGTTTCACATTTTTGATGTCGGTGCCTTTTATAACTGACTATACGGTATGGGTTTGTCTCATTGTTGAAGACCGTACGGTGACTTTTAATTGCTTTTATCGTTGTCATTTGAACTTCGATGGATAATCATACCACATCTCTTTAGTTTTATATAGAACGTCTGTCTCAAATGAAACCATTTCCGTTTTCATGTAACATTTTTCTACTTACTAGTTTCCTCTGGACATTCACAATAATATCTGATTTTGTAATCATTGCAAGGTATTGGAAAATTATCTACGTTGTTGCATACTAATCCACGGTATTTGTCACAATTTACAAGTTCTCCAGTGCTGTAGTATGGTATGGGATGCTCACTGTCAACCATACATTCCACTTTGGTGATGTTTCCTCTATTACAGAATCTTTCCAGTTCCTCAGGGGTCAGAAATTCATGATCTGATTCTCCGATATCGATATTTGGGTTGTCCTTATTAACCCAAGGTTTGTCTTGGTTTATCCAGGGAGTCCATCTACTAACACATTTATGTGATTTCAGAGTTGGTAATGTCCTTAAACTGGATGCCTTAGTAAAAGTTGTTAAAGATGTTTTTGATATCACATAATCTATAATTATAAGGAAAACAATCGCCTATTTCAATACAATGTACGTGCATGACTGAAATGGCGGTAAAAGGTCAAATGACATCTGTCAGATACACATGTGTTAAAAATTGAATAACTGCGAGGTAAATAAACTTTAAATTGTGATTGGTACCTGCTCATGGACATCTGTCAAGGTCAAAAGTATTCAAATAGGTTTGATTTTTCTTGCAGTTTCTAAGAAGCAGATAAATAAATTCTTATACATGCACTTGATCATTGGCACTCATACCACATCTTCTTATTTATACTTGACTATGCATACATTGTCAAGGCCATGAGACATAAGCCCGACAGACCATACTATATATGCATATCAAATATTGCTGAACATTATATAAAATGTAGACTTTCCGTGTTGAAGGCCGTACATTGACCTATAATGGTTTACTTTTATAAATTGTTATTTGGATGGAGAGTTGTCTCATTGGCACTCACACCACATCTTCCTATATCTATTTCAGGTATCACAGATCGAATTTATTCGTTCATAGTGTGTTAATTTACGTTTTTGATTGAGTTAAGCCTTCCAATTGATGTTTTATCGTGTGTTTTCTATGTTGTGATGTTATACTATTGTTTCAGAAAAGGAGAAGGTTTGGTACCATTAAAACGTTTAATCCCGCTGCAAATGTTTGCACCTGTCCTAAGTCAGGAATCTGATGTACAGTAGTTGTCGTTTGTTTATGTAATTTATACGTGTTTCTCGTTTCTCGTTTTTTAAATATACTAGACCGTTGGTTTTACCGTTTGAATGGTTTTACACTAGTACTTTTGGGGCCCTTTATAGCTTGTTGTTCGGTGTGAGCCAAGGCTCCGTGTTGAAGGCCGTACATTGACCTATAATGGTTTACTTTTATAAATTGTTATTTGGATGGAGAGTTGTCTCATTGGCACTCACACCACATCTTCCTATATCTATTGTATAGTACGCATACAATTTTGCACATAGTTACAAATTAACATAACAAACGGAGAAAGATAGGACAGGAAAAAATGATTGGAAACTTGAACCGCAACTATGGTCGTGGTAGCTTGCCGCTACCTTGAAGTAGTGGGTTCGACCATCCCGGACAGAATTAAATGCGGTTGGTCATGGGTTCGATCCCCTGCCGGTTCAATTCGAAGACTTAAAAATTGACATTTGTTTCACCAGTGAGCATGCGGTAGGTGTATGAGCAAAGACTTGTCGGAATGTGGCCGGTTATGATGACATGTCTTTCTGTGGAATATTACCTTGTGAATTAGTTCGTAAAATCTTGTTTAACTTGTCGTGTCGTCTAGTATTAAGTTGGAGGGTCTGGATGGGGTTGACAATGTATGAATAGACAATAATGGACAAAAAGTGCAGATTTAAATGCAAAAAATATAAAGAATAGAGAATAATGGGCAAAATTAATAAAGAACAGAGAAAAATCGTCTCAAAAAATAAAGAATAAAGAAATGAAGGACCCCATCCAGACCCTCAAGTAGTGGGTTCATATTCATATCACATGACATCAATATGTTCTCGTCCTGATATACAGGTTATATTTTCTATTGGACTGGAAGTTAATGCCTCTGTTGGATCGATGTTACATGTACTTCATGTTTTGACTGAAAATTATATCTGTTATCTACAAAAATGTGTTCTCCCGCTAATTGAAATAAAAGTTATGGTACGTATTTATTAAGAATACCGGAACACAAAGGGCCTGACTGTAAGTCGGAATTCTTCATTTCTGTATTGTTTCTCTAGTCTTAAGCTTTATTTTTTGCCAATTCATCTCTATTCTTAATACTTTAGCATCCCATGTATTTACCAGTTTTTCTCTATTCTTTATTTTTTGATACATTATTTTCCATTCTAAATACTTTATCATCCCATTATTATTCATTCTTAATTTTTTAAGCATTTTTATCTTTTTTTTGTCTTTTTAACCCATTATTCTCTTTTCTGTTCCATTCGGCAAAGTTACATAGTTGTGAGTGGGTTTCTCTGTTTTTCCATTTGCGGATATTGACCTTTATGTGATATCTAACTTGCTCCGTTAAATTATACAACTTGTACTATTAGCAATGTAGATTTTTTTTATTTAAGGAATGGCTGTAATATTTTTTCTGTCTATGAAGAAATAACATCAAAAATGTGGTGCACACTGAATAACCCGCGTAGCGGGTTATTTTAAAGTGTGCACCACATTTTTTATGTTATTTCGAATAGACAGAAAAAATATTACAGTCATTTCTTATAATTTAATTCTAAATTCCATTTAAACCGTAGTAAACCATGAAAAAACGTTGATGACGTCACGGTCACATGACAAAATTATGTCTATGAGCTGATAAACAAAACAACGTCAGCCAATCAGAAGACGCGTTACATCCAAAATTAAATTATATGGTTTTGGATCAAGACGAGCGTTATAGACGTGCGAGGACTTCTTGATATTGGGCAATGATAAGGTCTCCGGCAACAACATGTCAACAAGGTCCATATCTAAAATTCGCGAATTTTCAGTTTTAGTTCTAAGACTTGGTTTTACAATGTCGACTTCAACAGTAACAGACGTTTAGTTGAAGGATTATATTTCTGTTATGCCAAGGGCGGATCCAGGATTTTGGAAAGGGGGGCGGAGTATAAAAAGTTCGCGGAGCGGAGCAAGGCGAAAAATTTTTTGGACCTATTTTTGGATAAAAAACATAAAATAAGTGTAAAATGCACTTTTTTTAACGGTTCCTGACGTGGGGCATGTATATTTTATAGTTAAAGTGTAAGGGTTGGACATTTTTGATGCCGTATTCTCCACATTAATTGTCTATTATAAAATGATTGGATGGATCCAAAGCTATGTACTAATATATTTGATGTGGGATTTGTCAGTAAAAAATGGACATGGAAAATTCTCGTTTGTTGTAAGGTTAGTTAGCATAACCTCACAGATTTCTTGTTGAAAACAAGATATACGGCCATTCAATGAAATTTACAATACGACAGACACGAACAAAGACAATCTAGCAATTTTGATCCAAATGTTTGGTTGAAATGTTTCACCCAACAAGGGAAGTGAGGGGTTCCAAATCAACCAAAGGCTACGAATGAGTCTGAAATGACAACGAAGTTGTGAATGACGGTCGACAAATGGAGACAAAAAGGCCACACCGAGCAGGCAGGTTGCAGTCGGGCCTTGAAAAAAGTATTCAGCATATCAGTTCGGCGAAACATACATTCCGGTCAGATATGGGATTTACAACATGCAAACCCCCGGTCCCAAAAAAATTACGCCCGTTTTCCATTCAACATGTTCATTTAATGCTCAAAAATTCTGTTGGAAATCTTTGTTTCTAATAGCAAAAAAGTGGACAAGATTACCGGTATTGTTTTCAATCCAGATACGGCCAGAATGTTTTTTAAGGCAAAAATCAGGGTCAGAATTTTTTCTCTAAAATATCTCAGACTGCTCCCTCAAATCAAATGGTCCGTACCTTAGATTTTAGAGCTTACTGACTGGGGATTATTATTCAGCAATGATATTAATGGGCTGGGGCGTGTGGGGTTAAACATGTTTTCGTAGGTAAATAATATTGCTGTGGAACTTTTTTTTCATGAGAGTGTAATATAGTATTACTTTCTGTTTTGTGGAATTGTGAAATAGAAGTCAATACGTTCTTGCTCGATCCTTTGTCGCTTTGAAGGTGTCATGCTTGTCATCCTCATTCTAAGCAATGTGTTACTGTAATTTGAATTTCAAAATGACTGAGTGACGTTTTTTCAACGCACTGGTTAACTCCTACGTAGCGAATCACATGACTTTTGACAAAATCAATAATATATTACAGTAAATACGAGAGAAAAATATCTTTATAAGTAAAGAATTGTCACATAAAAATTAAATACACGGGAAATGGCAAAGTTCACGAAGTCAAGTCTGATTAATCATTTTACCAAAAAAAAAAAAAAAAGTGCAAGCAAAGGGGGCGTACGCCCTCTACGCCCCCCTCTGGATCCGCCACTGTATGCAAGAAAGAATAGGTAAATAAGTGTCATTAACGTAATGCAAATTTGTGCTTTTTAGACACACAGCCTTGTTGTTCTAGTGCTTGATCTTTAAAGACATCTTTATTGGTCGCTAGATAAAATATGTAAACTGATCGCTAGCTTCAGTCTGGTAATATACTAAGCAAATTGATAAAATAAGTCCGCGATTAACACGTTTAGAATTTAGAATTTCTTTTTTTAAATACTTTGAATTTATTGATAGGGAGATGTGATATGCTATAAAAACCAATGTAGACTTTTTCGAACATATGGATCTAAGAGTCCCATGGGAGTAGGACATTATGACATGGATCTAAGAGTCCCAAGGGAGTAGGACATTATGACATGGATCTAAGAGTCCCATGGGAGTAGGACATAATGACATGGATCTAAGAGTCCCATGGGAGTAGGACATTATGACATGGATCTAAGAGTCCCAAGGAGTAGGACATTATGACATGGATCTAAGAGTCCCATGGGAGTAGGACATAATGACATGGATCTAAGAGTCCCATGGGAGTAGGACATTATGACATGGATCTAAGAGTCCCATGGGAGTAGGACAATATGACATGGATCTAAGAGTCCCATGGGAGTAGGACATTGTGACATGGATCTAAGAGTCCCATGGGAGTAGGACATTATGACATGGGATTTTTTAAAAGTAATTTAACGTTAAAGAACGGCCTTGGTGTGCTGTAGCTACAAAACGGTATTACAAAGCAACGCAAACTTTTCAACTATTAAATATACCAATGTCTTCCAAGACTTAAATATCAATTAGTGCACATCCAGCAGATTTGTTGCGAAAACATAAAAAGGAGTCTTAAGTTTTCTTCAATTACCTACATCATGAAAGCTCAAAAGCCAAAGGGACGTAAAAGGATATAAAAAGCCAAAACCATCGAAGTCTACTTTGCCTACGGTAGTTCTGACCTCAATTTCTTACCACTTAAAAATTTATAAACGCAAAATTTATAAAATATACCTTGTAAATCATGTCAGTATTGAAGCACTGACATCTAGATAATGATGCTATCAGCGACCAGTGGGTCGACTAAAAACTAGAAAATGAAACTATCATTATACATTCAAAAATATAAACGCTAATCATGATGTGAAGGAACCTTATATCCATTAATGCTGAAACAGGTGAGGAAAAGTAGACAATATTAAATATACGTATATAGAGAGTAAACCATTATCTTAATGTATATTTAACTTTACAACACCAACCTCTAAAATCCGAGCTGCAAATGCATTTATTTTTTGAGTGATCGAATATTCCTTCATTCATACATGTCCCACATGACATGAATTCTGTGGCATTGTTTTCCCACCAGCTTCTTGTTATGCCACAACTCTCTAAGCATTTTGTTACTAAATCATATTGACAACAAATAATTTTCTGTCTCTTTCGAAGCCCTTGTCCACAGGTAGAATTACATGGTTCCCATGTAGCCCAGTTTTCAATGTCACAAAAGTTCAACCCTGGTTTGCACACAATGCACATAACAAATGGAAAATAATGCAATATAGCAATGAAAAAATACCATCGAAGCTTGAAACCCATTTTGAATCTCTTTATATATTGAGATAACATTTACTTTTATAAATGGAGATTATGTACACTCATTTTCCTCTTTCCCTTATACAGTGAGTCTGAAAATTGTTTTAAACGGTTCATTATCAGTTGACGTCATTTTGTTTTCTGCTATTCGTTCCCACAATAAGACAAATAGTTTCTATCGTCTTTTAATTTTTAAGCTTCCATTTTCATTGGATAAAACCACACATTTTAGGGTAGCAATTTCATGATTGATGGTCTGAAACTGTACGCGAAAGCGAGACTTTCATGTAACTGAACATAAAATGAATGATTTAATTTTTAAGCTTCCATTTTCATTGGATAAAACCACACATTTTAGGGTAGCAATTTCATGATTGATGGTCTGAAACTGTACGCGAAAGCGAGACTTTCATGTAACTGAACATAAAATGAATGATTTAACGGTGTTCCAATCATGCAGTAGCATTTTAGTATTTATGGATAATAAAAGTATTGCATTTGAAAATTTGCGGTATCAATTTTGACTTGAAGGTAACAAATATCTTTTTTATACTGGCTTCGCTGAGCCATCGCCCCCAGTTAACCCTATTTGCAAGAGAGTGGTAATGGGGACACCTTAGTTGTGCTTATCTTAAAACAGACAATATACATTCAACGGCACTTTTAAATGCTGTGTTGTTTAAAAGATATTACTTTTACAACAACGAGTTCATGATTTATTGCAAAGCTTTAACAATCCTAATCTGTCAAGGGAGATAAACGTTTAGATTTATTGTATACATTTAGAAGTTAATAATATTAATATCCACGCTGTATCATCAATTAATTGAATAAAATATCTAAGACATTTTGAAGGCATGGACCTATTTGAAATGAACTTTAACTTGGATGTCATTAATACTTATATTATATCTCTTAAATAAAAACGTGTAAATACAGTATTCAAGCCAAACAAAAATATGTTCTACCATAAGGATATAGAATTAATTGCTTATCTGAGAATTTTTAATATCAGAAACCATATTTAGATCATTCATCGTCGATGAATTTCACTTTTGGTCAAACGCCTTTGATTATATGTATCTTTACTTTAATCAGATACATATATAGTACTAATATATTTATATGTGTCTCTTGCATGAAAATACTGATATTGTTTTATTCAAATTTGCTTTTATAAAATTTCTAAATTATAGTTCAATGCTTGCTTCATCCTCGGATGCCATTTTCACAAACTGATGCTTTGAAAAACAACTCTATTCACAACTTTTATTCCTTATTGCTAACTTACACACAAGAATAACTTTAATTGTTTTTAGTCATTTAAGTTTCATCTTTCCTTAGTGCAATATCGATCGTCTCAAATCATGACGAACCGCCTCGGTGGTCTCTTAGCAGCGTGCCTAGTGTGCAGGAGGTCGGATCAAACCGAACACTTGAAAATGTTGCTTTTAAACTATGGTGGCTTATTTCTGACATCGACATAATTTTGGTCGACATAGAATTATCTCGATTAGACATGATATTATCTTGACAAGCCATGATATTATCTCGTTATGTCGACTTTCGTGTTATTTTTATCGTGTCATGTCATGATAAATTATCGCGACATTCCGTGATTTATGCTGCAGAATGTCGACATATTTTTCTCGTTACCGTGACTTTTTCTTCGACCCTGCCTGGTCCTGCCATTCACATAAGGTCTTGTCAACATAGAGTTATCGCAACCTGCCATGTTCATTATCAAAAGTCGCCGGATTTTTAACATGCTAGTTCACAAGGTAATAGTCCACAGGATGACATGTCACCTTACCCGGTCCGGACTCATTATTCTGATTCCGAGCCGACCAGTCTTTGCTCCTTAATGTCGCGTGCTTAGCAGGGAAGCAGCAAATATCAATTTTAAAGTCATTGGTTTTGACCCGGCCGGGATTCGAACCCACGACCTCCAGCACTCGAGGCAAAATGCTACCACGAAAGCATCGCCACTAGAAAGTAACCCGCAATATAAAATGTTTCGTTGGAAGCCGCTCATGTATACACCTCCAGACTCAAGTAAACAGGACTAACGTAACGACCATTGATTTTTTTTTTGGTGAGTAGGGGCATGTTTTTTTGTAAATGTTTGATTCCAAATTTCTTGAAAGAGATTTTATCTATTTCAGAAGGGAAGCGAAATAGTTTGTTTCCATTGAAAATGAGGGAAAAAATAAACAATAATGAAATTAAAATAAAAAGCTGCGCCATGAGCGCATGATACGCCCGTCGTCTTGTGTGTGAATATTATGCAATAATCATAAATAGTTTCTGACATACTGTGCGACATGTAAAAACCCCCTTTTTTTATAAAAAACTCAATAACTTTAAAATAAAATTTTGAATCATCACCAAAAATTATACAGATCTTTAGATTAACATAACTAAGAAGTGTGTAAAGTTTTAAGCAATAACCATAAATTGTTTTTGAGATACGGTGCGACATATGAACCCCCTTTTTTACAAACAACTCAATAACTCAAAAATAAAATTTTGAATCATCACCAAAAAGTATACAGCTCTTGAGATTAATATAACTAAGAAGTGTGTAAAGTTTTAAGCAATAATCATAAATCGTTTTTGAGATACGGCGCGACATGTGAAAAAAACAGCATCCCTGTTTTAGTTACAAAGTCCCGTAACTCAAAAAGTTTTAATCTTATTTTCACCAAAAAGTATACAGATCGTTTGACCATCATAAGAAACAACTATGTTAAGTTTCATGAAACTTGGATAAGTCGTTCTCAAGTTACGGTGCGACATGTTTACGCCGGACAGACAGACGGACGGACGGACAGACAGATGGAAATTTGTATACCATAATACGTCCCGTCAAAATTTTGACGGGCGTATAAAAATAACCATGTTATTGAAAAAAAAAGTTTATTTTTTATTAAAGTCGAAAAATATGTTTGTCCTGAGCACAAGGCAATACACGTGCTCCTGCCCACACTAGATGAAGAGTCGGTTCCTAACCAATCTGATTTTAAAATACAATGTACAGATCAGCTGTCTAATCTTTGGTTACAAGGATCTGACAACACTTCATTTTACTTTCTGTTCTGGTAAATATTACATCAGCCAATGAAATTTCAGCCTTCACATTTTTAAAGGTGTGTATCAATCCGACAAAATCAGAGTCTGAGAATCCCAATGGTCTTTAAAACAGAAAATAGAATGGAGGGTTTTCAGATCCGCGTAAGCAAAGCTTGAACACACAATATCTGTAATTTAATCAGATTGGTGTCTAAATGAACATCAAAAAATGCATTTATTTATTGTTTACTGTGGCCTGTTGGTCTCTTACAGATAGAGAGTTGTGTTTTAATTTTTTTTAAGTGAAGATTTACGGCGGCGGTTTTTAATATTTTGCGTTTATCTTGAAAAATACAATAGATAAAAAAAAAAACAAATAGTGCAATGTGTCTGTATATATTCTATAGTAAAGGTCCCATTTGGGCAATTTTGGCTCTTAAGAGTTTTGTTGTTTTATTGCCTATATTATCTTGAGAAACTTTTCCTTGCAAAAAAGGTATAGAGAAGAACAGATTTAAAAATAAATAAATTATAATTATGGTAATTTTCTTTCATTGGGGGTGGGGACGTGGGAGGAAACATTGGAATTTCTCTTATTTTTTCAAGTCTACACCTTGAAGAAGGAAAAACAATAAGGACCCCCTTTCCAAAGACATAAACATTTCAACCCCCCACCCCACCCCACCCCACCCCCACCCCCAAACAAAAAAGCCAACACCGAACAATCACACACACACACACACAAACACATTTCTCAATACTTTTGTTCGTAATAACAAAACAAAAAACGCATTAAGTTTCTATTGCATTATCTATAATACTAAAATAACGAGGTCCAATTTGTCAGCCGGCATGACATAAAGACGACGATTCAAAGAATTCAACTTTATATATAACTAATATAGGACAATGGTGTTGATTAAAAATTACATCATTCCAGGCCCTTTTGTTTTCCAAATAATTAATATAACCAATAATTAACAAGTTCCGGGTCGAATCCGCTACCGATCCTAATAGTATATGTCACATATAGTTTCCTAAGTATGTATGTATGTTCTGTATCTTCCTCCTTTAATAGGAGCACCACCATGGGATATTGTAAAGTAGGACACTGAACTTACCGTATCAGTACAGATTAAATGTGAGCATTAGCCTTCCCAGTTTCCCAGCTCTAGACGGGTCTTACTACCAGAAGTAGTTAGAAAACCAGGACGGGTTCAAACATAAAGATTTTTAAAGCACAGAAAAATGTGCACCTTATAATCACCATGACTTTATTAGATGACAATACGAATACAAAAAGTAAAGGCTAAACATAAGGCGTAGGTACTTTAATTCAGTCACGGAACCGCGATGTCGCTGGTGTGTTCTAGTAAGTTTAAAATATTGCGTCAGTAGTGGATCTAGAACCGTGGAAGTTGTTTGCGACTTCAGTGAACTTACTTTGGATATGGCGTTTATGGTCTCATTGATATTTACCACACCTGCATTCAATATTAGCTTCAGATGAAAAATACTCTGCTAGAAGAAATTGTTGAAACTAAGGATTTAGGTTTTAACAATTGAGGCGAGCGGAGCGAGGCTTAAAAATTTGATGTCTTTCGAGTCAAAACTATTATTTTTTTACTGTAGGGGGAGTGTACGATGAGGGTTGAACCATGAACAGTTAGGGCAAAGTTATGGACACACCATGCAAGCTTGATACAGCTCTGAATTTTGATATGATTAAATACAGTTAACTCTCGTTGTCTGCAACTCGGTTGACTCGAAATTTCGGATGAGTCGAAGTTTTCAAGTAGTCCCGAACTTTGTTACATATAAATGTATGTATTTCGACTCCTGATGAGTCGAAATTTCGGTTGAGTCGAACTAAATTTACGGTCCCAAGGTTAACAAAAGCATTCAAAATTCATTATTCATCTCGAACTCATACACATATTTCAAAACATGACCTCGGGGAATTAAATGCCTGAAAATACACGTGTAATTAAATTTCCGGACACTGACCACTGTATTGATTTATGACATGCTATATCCACGAGTGTTTACCTAAGATTAACACAATGATAAATAATTAGTGATACATTATTAAAGTTTGTGAAAAAGTATTCAAAATTTTTACAAAAACAATTAATCGTGATTTACACTGATGAGCTTGGATGTGTATAAAGTGGGGATTAAGACTTCCGTTGGTAATCACCTTAAAACTACTCAACCGGCTTCTTTAATCTTATTGTATTTTCTCTTGAAAAGAAAGAGAGAGATAAAAGAAAATGAAAAGAAATCTAAATTTCAAAATCTCTTGTATCCGAGAATAAACAATTTTGTCATCTTTAAATGACCTAAATAACGCTAAGATCGATTGGAAATAACTCTCTCGGATAAAAGCCATAGGGAAAATTGTCACTGAAATAATTAAATAAGTGAAAACAATGTTATCATAATAATGAAAGACCATGACATACAAATACATCGATCTGATACCAGAATATCCATCCCCTTCCCATATACATCCGGATTTATTTTAGCTTTACCAAGCTAAGCAAGAGTTGTGTCCCTTGGTCTGTCTAACTTCCGGTTTTCGTTTGAGTCGAACTACGGGTGTCTCGAAATATTTCTTTGGTCCGGATGACTTCGAGATAACGAGAGTCGCCTGTATATGACACATCATAGGTTTGTGACATAATGAATGTGGTCTAAGATTTTAAAATGTTGAAATTGGACATTTACCTATTATTTGGTCCAATATCCAAAATCTAAATATATTGTTAGATTCAGCATATCGAAGAACCCTATGAATTGCTTGTTTTGGTCCCGTTTTGGTCCCTAATTCCTAAGCAGTTATTGTCTGGCAACAAAGTATCTACAGACGACGAAGACATCGCCATAACATTATACGGCGGCAAATCTAGAACTATAAAAAATTGAATACCATCTTTCCATTAAAAAAAGATTAAATTAAAGGCCCCCTTAATTTCTTCCTATCCCCTTTTTTTGGGGTTACAAAAGACCGGTTCCTTATATGAGTCACTACCCTATCCGATTTTTGCCCATTTTTTTGTGTCTATCTTGAGAAAAGTAATATATAAAGAGAAACTTGAACAGCTAAAATGATCAGGATGGTGTTTGCACATCATATAATGACAAGTGCACATATAAAGGTAAATGCACATCATATAATGCAAATGGTCATAACAAGACAGTTTTGGCGTTCCATAGAGAACAGTGAGGACTATCGTGCTATAGATGAAAATTGTAATGGTGTAGGAGTTCTTGTGGCGAAAAACACACTTGAATTGATGTAATAAGGTTTGAGGGAAAAAAGGGGGGGAGCGGATGACCGTCACGTGTTTTGAAAGTTTCGCAATCGCAACTTAAAATTACCAACGATCAAAGGTCAGGTTTAAGGGACTATAAAAAGGTGGCGCTAGTATCTTTAATTTTATGATGTTTTCGAATTAAAGTATGTGTGTATACAGCGTGGAAGTGGGTAAATCAGTCCATTTTGCAGTTGTAATTTGTGAAGAAAATGATACTTATATAGATACTGTTAGAGTTTAGCTAAGGTTTTAATGTTGGATATGCGTAAAATGCTCGTTGTTGAAGGCGTACAGTGAACTATATTTGCTTACATCAACTTGTATTCGTCCCTTGGAGATAGTTGTCTCAATGGCAATCATACCACATCTCCTTATTTTCATATTGAAATCTTCACACATTGATGAGATATAAAGGTGTTTAGAAACTTATTCATGTTAGTTACTATAGATCATAAACTTCGACCCATGAATAATTGCAATCTTAAGCATATGATAATAGATTCTTTTTATTTTATAAAATGTACTTCGTTGCGATGATGCGTGCAAAGGGGGTGTTTAATAGTCTCTCGATGCACCGGTCTCGGTCCGTTTGGAGTACATGCGTTTCTATCAGTTTTTTCCACTAATGGATTTATGAGGGTCTGGATGGGAATCCTTTATTATTGTATTCTTTAATTTTTTCTGCCATTTTTCTCTATTCTTTATACTTTTTGCCCATTATTCTCTATTCTTTATATTTTAGCACCTCTTAATTCTTAATTCTTTATTTTTTGGTCCATTTTTCTCTATTCTATATATTTTTCCCATTATTCTCTACTCTGTAAACCCCCCATCCACTCCCTCATTTATGCGGATTGAATATCGGTAAACTACTGAACATTGTCTCTATTTATAACAATGACTATTTCATGAATAATATTTTATTGCAAAATTACACATATAAGAGTCAATCAATTCCTCTGACCTTCATCCCGGACGGCCTCTATTACAGGACCTACCTATTATATTTATTGTTAATTTGTTCTTCTTAACATGTATGAACTTTTTGCCACTGGACTTTAAGCAACCAACAATCGACCAATCAAAATATGCACGTTTTAGTTCATAATTATTCATCATTTTTGTTTTTGCATGTCTTGGTAACGATCCTTTATTTGTTTTTTAAACCAATAAACGATTTGATTTGATTTGAATTGGGACACTGACAATGGTAAGACAAGACCATGAGAGATATAAACAACAGTTGCAGAAAAAACAAAATCCACTCGAACGCTACTTAAACATCGTTAGTATGAACCCAGTGTTCCAGAAGGAAAAAACTGTTACTGATCTACTGGAAGTACCGTCATGTTTCCCCTGACAAGTAAAGGGCAAATGATTAGTCGCACTTCAACATTCCCAGGTTTAAAATTGAGTTTGGTCGCAAGTCTGTTAGCCCTAAAAAGGTCGTAAAGTACAAATTTATGTAAAGCAAATATGATGTGCCAATTGATAGATGTATTATCTGTTATTTATATCCTGAACTCTTTCCCAATTACCGCAATCCAGGAACCCCCGCCCCCAAAAAAAAAATAAATAAATAAATAAATAAAATAAAATAAAATAAAAATAAAAATAAATATGAATTTGCTTGCTAAAACTGAAATTTAGGTATCAGGTTCACATCCTGGAAGAGTTTTAAAAGAACCATGGTACTAAATGGCAACGATTTCTTTTAATAATCAGAAACTACATGAACAACTACAGTTATCCTTGTAATTGATGTCAATGATTAAGTGTTATCCAGGTCTGGTTGAATTTTCTTTTTCCCGCCTTTATTACAGCAACTACAAAATAAACAAGTTCTGTGTTGGTACATGAATATTGTCATAACGCTTTTAAAAACCAGCCGATACCACGTGACGGTGGTAATAAAAAATTTAGTTAAGGACAGACGAATCATTGCAATAGAGAGCCTATAGTTGCCTGATTGGACTTTTAGACTACTGCATCACTAAAGTCTTCTTTATATCCCCTATATATGTCACAAATCAAGCAATAATTCATAAAAAAAAGGATACACTTAACAAAATAAAACAAACAAAACTTAAAAGGAGAGAATTTAATGGAACGATCCAGAAAAAAGGTCACCAAATAGTGATCTTCATTTTCCATCTATGGCAAACATTATTCAAAATCCACAATGCGTGACATGCGGAGACAAAATGAAGTGTTTTGTGCCTAAAATAACAGGAACAGATATAAGTTCATGATATTAGAAACACAAGCTATGTTGTATCGTGCAAAATGACAATTTGCCCCTACCTTAGTATTTGAAAAGACATACACCCAACGAGAGGACCCAACGAGTAAATGGGTTTTTCTGTCGTTTTCATCTAATTAAAATATGCTATTGACTCGATACACGGTACAAGTACCAATATTTTAAGCCTTACATCTTTTTACGGTTTTTGTAGTTTGGGTTTTAAAATAGGCATATTTGCTTAACATGAGAAGACATTAGTATACTACCCAATAACATGTCCAAAATGTAAAAACTATGTGGTGATAATCGTATTAAATGTGTTCATGATCATTTATTTGTATGCATTAAGCTCAATGAAGATTTAAAAGCAGCTTAATCTGTAATGCTTTAACTTGATGATCCAGTCTGTATTTTGTTAACTATAATTTGAGTTGAACGCATTTTTTTTTCCGGAGCACCTGAGATCACCCAAGGTTTAGGTGGGGTTTGTGTTAGTCAGTCTTTATTTTTCTATGAAGTGTTTTTTGTGTGTCTTTTCGTCGTTTTTTGCCATTGTATTGTCGTGGTTTCGTCGTTTTTTGCCATTGTATTGTCGGGTATTCGTCGTTTTTTGCCATTGTATTGTCGGGTATTCGTCGTTTTTTTGCCATTGTATTGTCGTGGCTTCGTCGTTTTTTGCCATTGTATTGTCGGGTTTTCGTCGTTTTTTGCCATTGTATTGTCGGGTATTCGTCGTTTTTTTGCCATTGTATTGTCGTGGTTTCGTCGTTTTTTGCCATTGTATTGTCGTGGTTTCGTCGTTTTTTGCCATTGTATTGTCGGGTATTCGTCGTTTTTTTGCCATTGTATTGTCGTGGCTTCGTCGTTTTTTGCCATTGTATTGTCGGGTTTTCGTCGTTTTTTGCCATTGTATTGTCGGGTTTTTTTCCTCGACTTATAGTTTTTGAATTTTCCCCTTTGGTTTCTGACGTTGTGATTCTTCCTTTTGGAGAACTTTAAGTCCTAGTTACTGTTTCTTTAGTATGACCTGTAATTCAGAGGTTGTCGTTTGTTGATGTTTGTCATATTTGTTTTTCGTTTATTGTTTTGTACATAGATCAGGCGGATAGTTTTCTCGTTTTGAACTGTTTAATAGTTGGCCATACGATATGGGTTTTGCTGATTATTGAAAGCCACACGATGACCTATAATTGCTAAACTCTACGTTTGGTTTCCGGTGGGGTGAAGAGTTGGCTCATTGGCAATTATACCACATCTTTTTTTGTTACATAAATCCCCGAGGACACAGTAAACGTCACCAGAACAGGAAGTTGAACAGAGCATTGTCAGATACAATTATGAAAACAAAAATCCATTTGCAATATTTTTCGCTCTTTCTATTTAGGAATACTTTGAGTTTGTTGTCTCCCCTTTCGTATTTCTTAATTGGTTTTAGTTTATCTTTTTCCAATCGCAGGCCTCGGTGACTTCGAGTGGGCTACAGCAGTTCATCAACTGTATCACAAGCCTGTCAACTCTGAGGTTGTGAGTTCGAGTCCCGCACGTGGCAGGTGCGTTCAACTCCAATCTTAATTGACTAGGATTGTCAGTTTTCCTACCCAAGGTCAGTGGTTCTCTACGGCCACTCCAGCTTTATCAGCCAATAAAAACTGGCCGCCACATATAGCCAACAGTGTTGAAAGTGGCGATAAGCACCAATCAATCAATCAATATATTTCCAATCAACAAAATCACATAATGCCCATGATCATATGCATAATGCAGTTGTAACTGTAATTACTTTTGCTCTGTTTCTTTGGAGAGTCATAATTGACAGATAGGAACATTATTTGTTTGTCCGTCAGTTTGCTTGGAACGTGTCTTTTTTTGTAAAAATACTTACCACCCTATTAAGCCCCAGAAACAACAACACATGACAAATGAAACAAGCCCAGCTGTAACTATCAAAATGATAGCCCATGTCTTTACTGCAACATAAATTTAGACTGTAATTAAACCGAAAATGCATTATTGGAGATCGTTATTTGTGAAATAATTGTAAACATCAAGGAAAAAAAAAACCATACCAAATTGATTGATATTTGGTTGCTTAACGTCCAGTGGCACCCAATACCAAATGATAAATCTAAATTGAAAACAAACTGTTCTCTATGTTGTGCAAGTTTTTTTTTTTTTTGCTATGCAAAAGAAGTAAGATGACACATTGAGCTTAGAACAACAATTTACAGTTTAAAAGGTATGCCACTATTTTATCTGTGAGACTGCATTTATAACTTGTTTCTGTAATTTTTCTTATACTTTCCTCGTCCCCTTTTGTCACCAAATTATTTGATGCGACACTTACTTGGCGACACCTGTTTTGTTGAACCTTGATGAGCTGTGGCGGTAGTCGGTCCCACTAAATGTTTGTGTCTGGTTGAATCAATAGGTTGTATTGTTACTGGAAAGGTTTTCTGATGCTTTATTGTTGTTGGCTTAGTGTTGGTGGTCGTTTTGAAAGCTGGTTTAATTGCAAACGTTGGTTTTGCTACAGAATCAAAATGTTGTATGACATTATACTTTTACTGAAAAGCGAATTGGTTAATTGAGGATTATGATTAAAAAGGAAGGTTTCAAAATACTTTATACAAAAACATTAATTCTAAAAGGAACATTGATGACGATTTGTTAGACAAGCTAAACTTTTCAATACACAACATACCAAACCAAATTTGCTGAATGCATTTTTCAATAGACGGTCGACATTTGTTCCTTTCTTGCTTTCCAGTTTCTGCATGAGGAAGATTTACCTGAGATCACCCCCAGTTTTTGGTGGGGTTCGTGTTGCTTAGTCTTTAGTTTTCTATGCTGTGTCATCTGTACTATTATTTGTCTGTTTGTCTTTTTATTTTCGGCCATGGCGTTGTCAGTTTGTTTTCGATCTATCAGTTTGACTGTCCATCTGGTATCTTTCGTCCCTCCTTTACCAAATATCTGTTGGAAGTAAGTTTGACGTAGATAATTTTCTACTACTAAAATCTTAGATTTAGAGGACATATTTTTGAAAATATATGTAGGAAGAAGTGCACTTGTTCATTATTGTGCGGGATTTTTAATTGGGATTTAATAGAAAACTAAGAGATAAATTATGATTGTCAATGAGACAATTATCCATTAGAGACCAATAGACGGGAATGTAAACAAATATAGGTCTTCAGACGGCCCTCAATAATTAACAAAACCGATACCGTTTAGTCAGGCTCAATAGGCCCCGGCCAGGGGCGTAGCTAGGTATCCAATAAACTGTAGGCACAAATTGCGGCAGGGGGTCTTGGGGCTGCTCAAGGCCCCCGACGAAAACTTTTTTCAGCAATTTTGTGTACAAAAAAACTTGAAAACTTTTTATCATGATTATATACATGAAAAAAAATGTCGAAGAAATTATAATAAACAAATTAATTTTTCAATTACATCTGACTGATGAATTAACCGTCAGTACAATCGGAAATATATAAAAAAAAAATATATATATATATTTACATATATATACAATATGCACTGCACAGCGTGGATCAGCGTAGCCCTTTGTTAAGCATCACAACCTGTTTAGAATTTTCATATCTATTCCTTTCTGATTGAGGATAATTGATATATACGTCAATTGATAGTACATATTGACGATACTACATTTAAAAGAAACCTTCACCGTCCTCTGGCTACACAAACACACACACACACAGTCGATGCCTCATGCAGAAGTTCTGTTCTGTTCATACTATCGAACAAAATTCAATAAATTCATATTTCCTTATATCCTGTACTGTAAAATCCATACCTGCTTAGGAATTTGAATAATTATGGTCATTACGCCTAGATCTGAGAGTATTCGCAGTTACTGAAAGCTAGTTGATAAATTGATTGGTTGATTGCTAAACGTCCAGTGGCAAATAGCTCATGCATGTTCAGGATAAAAACAAATTTACAATAAATACAACAGGTAGCTAGGTCCTGTAATAGGGGTCGTCCAGGACGAAGGTCTGAAAATTTGGAAACGCCATGCATTGGAAAATGAGGGTTTATTGGATAGGAACAGAAATTTTGCCTTTCAGTAGACCACCTACGAAACCCTCAAAGAGTTGTTGCAAGTTTCTTAACGTGCAGAGAGCGTGGCATTCTCTCTAATTAGGCATCGGATTTAACTTCCCCATTCTGACCAGACGTGACTACGTATTTATACATCCTGCACAGCCAAACTTTGGCAAGGGTTTTATTGTAGGTCGGATGAAGACCAAGTTAAGTGGAAAGCAAGTTGAAAGCCAATAACAACTAATTAAAAAAAATCATGTGTCTAAGTTGAGATTCATTCAAGTATTTGTTGATAGAAGTGAAATGATCTGAACCAAAGTTCTAGTTTATAATTTCTATATAAGGGGGAATATTGACATACAATTCTATCCAATACTCCATTCACTAAGGATGATAGACTAGTGTACACATGACATTCGATAATTAAAGACTTCACATGCGTGCATCTACAGATAACGTTGTTTATTTATATTTTTTAATAAAAAAAAAATATTTGTGAAAAAATTATGTGTAGGCACGTGCCTAAAGTGCCTAACGGCAGCTACGCCCCTGCCGGCATCTGTTTTTTATTGAGCCTGTGACAATTTTACGCGGAAGCGAGACATAGCGATCGTACATTCCGTTGTCGTAGGCATTCAATGTCATCATTTATATTCAGGCTGTGGTTAACGTTTTTTTAAACATCAATAACTTTGTCAAACCTTCATGGAATTTTATGAGACTTGGACAGAAGTTTTTTTTTTTTCACAACATAATCATATCTATTAATCAAGTTTTGCTTGTTACAAATCTCACCAAGAGTCCAAGCTTCTCTTGATTTCCCCTGTTACACACCACTGATTATCCAGGTAAATATATCATCTGATTCAACTTATTGTCTTATAATAAAACTAATTATAATTATTAATATTTTTTAATTGACAATAACATTTGACATGTTGATTTATATTTGTGTCTACTCCTTATTAAATTCATTTTCAATATACTATAGACATCAACATCTTTTGTTCACTGCTCGGATACATAATATGACTTGAAGATAGAAAAACTAAGTATCGTGATAAGATAATTCAAGAAGTAATATTTTATATCTGTAATTTTATATCCAAATATAAGATGTTGACAGAAGCTTTTTTATCATTTAAAGACAGTATCCAGAGCCAAATTTTTCATTATTTTTTTTTCTTCATTTTTTCGTATTTTACCGATACATGGACTTTGTTTATTTTTTGTGCAGTTAACATGAAGATACAGTCTAGGGTTAAAGTTTTTCAGACATCAATACATTTGTCAAACTTTTATGGTTTTTTGACGAAACTTAGACAGAAACTTTTTTATGATCAAAGGACAGTATGCAGTGCAAAAATTTTTAAATATTTGGTTTCTTTATTTTTCCCTTTTTTTAACAGATAAATTTATAGTCTGGGATTGAAGTTTTTTTTTTGACCTCAATGACTTTGTCAAACTTTCATAGAATTTTATGAAACTTGGACAGAAGTTTTTTTTAAAGAGATAATGTCTGCAGCAACATTTTAAAAATGAATACTTTTTTCATTTTCAGTATTTTACTGATAGATGGACTTAGTTTTTTTTTTTTTTTTTTTTTTTTGCAGTTAACATTTACATACTGTATGCAATTAGATTGTTAGACATTAACAGCTTTGTCAATCTTCAAGGAATGTTATGAAACTTGGACAGAAGATGATTCAAGATCAAGAAATACCATCTGAAGAAAAAGTTCATTTTTTCTCACATATTTAACTGATAAATGGACTTAGTTTTTTAGCAAACATGACACTTTTAGTCTAACAGCAGCAATAGCAGGCGAGACACAGGGTTCCACGGCACCCTTTGCAATTTGTTTTTAATGCCTTGTTCACACGTACATTTAATTCGCATTGAATTCGAATCGAATTCGCTTATTGCGTTCACACACTTCTTTTTTTTATTCGAATTGGCTAATTCGCATTTTCCAATTCGCGTTAGAAATGCGTTTTCGTTAATACGAATTAGTTAATTCGCATTAATTCGAATTAAACTGTGGTGTGGACAATTTCTAAATTGTAATTTGAATTAAATTATAATTAATGAATTGATAATGCGAATTAAAAGTTAACGTTGTTCGGACAGTAAAGCGAATTTCACGCGCATTGCAATTCGTATTAGAATTTACGTTCGGACGTAAAACGTTTCGAATGCGAATTAAACTAATTCGAATTAGTTAATGCGAATCGAATTCGAATTAAGTGTGAACACAACATTACTTTAAAGAATACTTAAAAACAAAATCAATCTCTTCTTTCCGCAAATTTGACGTCAATTGTCTCCTTTATTTCAGGACCAATGACAGAAGAGGCTTTAATTTCACGTGACAAAAGATATTCCCAAACATGTTCGTCTCCGATCCATTCGTCGTTTATTATTTTGACATTAAGATACGTTTAAACTTAACAAGTGCATGGAACTATATGTTCGGTAGTACAATTCCGCAATACGAGGTCATGATCATTCAACATAAATGCATCTAATCATTCCGAAGGTAATCTAATGCTAATTATATTTAGGCTAAAACATTATAGAAGTAATAAGATCCTCGAACAGACATCACAATACAATTAATGAAACTAATGAAACTTATCTAAAGTGAAAAGATTACTGATTTGATACTTTAGAAAGATATTTATTAATTTTAACACTTAATATGTCAAAATAGGTTTTTAGAAACTGATATCACATCGATTATAATCTCGAAAGAATTTCACTCAAATGCAAGATTTTTATACCATATTCGAATGATTACATAATAATCTGATAAAATGTATAATCAATTATAAAATTAAATGTATAACAAGATTGATATTAAGTAAAATACTTTTAAATACTACTGCTCATGTATTGATAATTATATTCACAAGACACACAAAATTTCAATATGCAATCATTTCACAATTTTAATTTTTACACATTAAGTTAACATGATAAAACATAAAGATTTGTTAAATGTTATAAATTATAATTCAGAAATGACTTAAGAATATACTTCAATATCAAGAGTGTTTGTCTAATTAATTCATATCCAGTTTATTTTGACCTCTAAAATTAATAGTAAAATCGACTTATATCATATTTACCAATATTAACCGATAACATAATTATTAAATTTAATAAGATGCTTATAAATATAGATTAATAAGTATCTTATGTTATAAAAGCATTTATTCTTCTTGAATATTTCAAATTAGTAACATTGACTGAACATTAATTTACAAATTGTGATCATCAAGTGAATTCCTAGTTATTGTCTATTTGATCTTTCTAATTTAAATATAAATCAATTATTTAAATTTTAACGAGAAGTGATTAAAGCTAAGTCACAGCAGGTAGATTTTACATGCTGTAATCTTTCAAATATCTTAAACAGATTTATCAGCTTCATTAACAAATGTTTATAGACTCAATCTATTTTATTAAATTATTCATGGTAAAATATATAAATTGGAAATCTAATAATTTAAAACATTATATTTCTTATTAGAAGCTTGAAATGGTAATCATATTAATGTAATCGCCTTCGATTAGATCTATGTATCCTTCTCACATGAATTAAAAAAGCAGAAAATTGCGCGTTTGAAATTAAATGAACCGAGTATAAAAATCTTCAGTGAGTCTGGATCTTTTTTATGAAAAAATGTTAGAAAAGTTTTCTTTCGAATGATTACATTGTGCTTAGACACAGTATAATTTTTACAATCTGCAAAGTTTCAGAGAATTAAGATTCATGGATAATTTGATTTTACAATTGAACCTAGTGAAACATTACGTGACTGAATACCAAACAACATGTGAAGCACGTAATTGAATATATGTTTATTTTATATTCGAACGTGAATACATCATTGAGCTAGAAAAAATCAAATAATGCAAGATCGTAACTTTTATGCTAGTTTACAAATACATTGAGAATATTCTACATCATCTAGAAAATGAAAACATATATTGATATCTTGAAATGATTTGTACATCGCAAAAATTGTGAACAATTAACTCATTGAGCAACAGTAAATATATAACTAGTAGTTAAAAGCAAAGAATTCTAAATATAAATTTTCGTGCTACAGAATTTCTTAAACATGATGACACAAACATTAATTATACTGTAATAGAATTAGTAAAGACTGCAATATTCTTTCAACATAATCAATGTCAGAGCATCAAGTACGACATTACAGGATGCCAAACATGCAGATATCATTACAAAGTAATTCGTAAAATCGAAGTCAAGCATACATCTCATCATCCAGTCTTTTAAATATTTGAAGTTTGTATATACATTCATGAAATATTCGGAGTTAAATTAACATGCATCTTAAATCATGCAGCCTTCTTCACATCAGAACTTAGTAATCAGAATTTCTTGAATACATGATTAATGAAATTCACAAATGCGAAACATTAATCTGTCTTTCCATGATAGCAACACTATTCCAAATTTTGGCGAATCGGAACGAAAGTGAAGACTCATACACAATTCCAAGTTTTTTTCTATGCAGTTAATATCTAAGAATTTCTTCATGCATTTAAATAAACTATTCAACACTCGTTCAAATCGAGAAGTACAAGTATCATAAACACTACATACACATTTGCTCGAATCTTCAAAAATAAATTTAGTACATAAAGTTCACAGTTCCTTCAATATTTTAGTACATCTTCAGTTACTTGAACACTAAATTTAAAACATTTGTATATTGCACGTTCAACTGCATCAATTATTATTTTTCATAAATATTTAATGCTAAATGTTTCTTAACATATGTTGCAGTGTTTGAAATTTGACAGTATATAGATTAAAACAATTATCATATGTTAACATATTTAGACTTGTATTCATTTCTTCTTTTATTTTGTTATATTTCTATTTCATTTATTAAAATATTGTCAAAACAGTTGTTTTAAAGGTTGGACTGGAATCATTTTCTCAATTGTTTGTCTTCGTATTTCTGTCTTTGAGGCCATTGTCTTAATCTATGTTTTATACAGTAATAACCGGGGACGTAACGTCGTTTATGGTACTTATGACTTATACAGAATATTTTATGAAGCTATTATTGGATCGTTTGAAATTTTTTCAATTATGTTTTTTTTATATATGTCTCTTTATAAGTTTAACTTTGGTTTGGTTATGGTTGTTCGCGAATCTTTAAAATACTTTCTGATTCACCTTCAATTAACTTTTCAGTAGTTGTCTTTTATTTAATTCTGTTATCGCATTACTTATAAGGTTGTGAGTCCTATTAAATATTTCAAACTTCGATGTTACGTGCAACTCCGTTTGCCGTTTTATGATTATAACGTTGTTTCATGATTGTTTAATATGCATTTCCAAGTTTAATTCTGTACTTTAAATTTTAACGTCATTTGGCATTTAACGTATATGTTGCAAGTATGATAATTTACATACTTACCAATTCGTACATGTATACAATATTATAAAGTATACAATTTGAAGTTCAATTATATCAATATTCTTCAATAGTTTTAATCTAATCAGTAACAAATACTGACTTAGACTATTTCAAGGGAGTCATTAACTTAACTAAGAACTATGAACTTCATAAAATACTGTTCAAACGAGCCATTATCAATAAGCGTTCATATTATTTCCATTATAAAAACTTAGACCATTATTTGAACAAACTACATTAGTATTTATGTATTCTCTATTTACGATCACATTAAATTTAAACAAGTAAGGAAAATTAGTTATGAAACACAAGCTAACATTGATACCCTGTAAATATTGATCCTAGTTAATTGCAAATGTGGAAAATTTAGTTAATCTGCAAATCTTTCTAAATATTACGTTCAAAGATTTGCATACGTCACAGTTGAACTGTAAAAATTATAAAATACTATGTTATCAAAATATAAATCGATATTCACATCAAAGCCAGTGTATCCTTTCTAACGTATTGCAAAAATTATCAGGATTTAGTATCTTGAACGAAAAGAGTTAAATTGATAGAAATAAGATATTCTCACTGTTATATTACTAGAATAGTAATTTACCTTGTCACGATAAGTAATCCCTTTCAATATTCAACAATAATTTACTGTTTCACAACATAAATATTTATTATAGTTCAATCTCTCACAAAATTTTTAAATATGATCATACAAAATCTTTTCAAGGGATTCGAAATAGTGGTTATGGTATATTACCTAAAAATTTAATATCATATTCTTTCACGATGTATGTCTGTTCTTAAACTAATTACATTATCTCAGCATAAGATAAACTTTATTTATGAATTATAATATTTTTGTTACCATGTTTTAAGACGATTTAATGCAATTATCTTATCAAATCACTCGCATGTTTTATTAAGACAACAGATCCTAATTAGTAATGACTATATTTCGATAAAATAAAAGGATACTAAATTATCATGTTATTCATTTTACACGTTACTGTTGTACTAATTCATGTATTACAACAAATAGATTGCAAATACGTAATATTAGAAAGAATTTGTTATAAAATATGTAACCAAACGTTATTACACATAACAAAACAACTAAGATAAATAGACATAATTTCTGTTTAAAAGATACAACGCCATCAACGAATTTGTAACAACTGAAAACTAATAGTATACAATATCTGAAGAGATTATTCTGAAGAACAGATCACATCCATTGTGAACAACGTTAATTATAACCGTAAACATTGTGCAATTTAAAGGATTAATATCAACAGTTATGAAAGTTTACAACCATTAGTATCAGATCTATAAGATTACAAGAACGATTAATAATTTGTATATTGGTATAAGACTTTGAAGTTCTGCTTATAGATAAAGAAATGATAAACACTTACTCACATCGTGATGTAAAGGTAGATTATTGAAATAACTAGATAGACTATACTACAATATATGCTTAATGCATGATTCAACTACATTTACTTAAACATCTTATTAACTATAACATTTGAAAGCTAAACACTTATTACTTAGCGAATATCTTTTAAGTTGGAAAACATAATGATAATATCTAATACAAATAACCTTAGATTTTAAAAAATGCTTAGCAAGTTGCAATTTATAAATTGAAACAATTATATAAAAAACTATCGTTGAAATTTCAATCGATCTTTGATATTTACAATACAAACTAATAATAATACTATAAATGTTTGTTTACAGATGCTTTTGCAAGTTTAATAATTTACGAACTAATATAATATAATATATATTGAATCAGTTGTAATTCTAAATTATTAATCTGAAACGTATATAATTATCAAACTACCTAATATATCGATTTTAAAGAGTATTCAATCTGATTGACTGACAATTCTTTTAATCTACATTAGTAAATGATTATATTCTATTGATCTATTGATATATTGCGTTTACCAATATTAAATTTACATATGAATTTATTATAGCATTTTATGCAGTTTGAATGAATCTGGTATTTGATTATAAGATTATTATTTGATAAATGATTGAATTTTATCAGAAGTTTTATATAGTATGTACGTTTCTGAATGTATTAAAATTACTTGGCTTAAATGTTACGATTATTCTGTAACTTAATTAGAGTTTAATTTCATTTCTAACATATTAAGTTTTCATCACATAGCTTAATCAATTGGCTTCATATTATTTATGTCAAATCGTTGGCTTTCAACAGTCAATGTTAAGTAAAATATGTTATGATTTAGATTGTGTTCATAACAATCATCTTTATCACAATTTATTCATTGTCACAAAGTGTTGTCAAGTAACTTTATGTCGTTTTGAATTCACAAATTTTACGTACTTGTATAACTCGCTTGCAATTCTTGATTATTCTGATTGATACAGAATTTGTAATCACAAATACATGCGCTTATTAACTGATTATTGATTTGTTTGAAGATGATTTGTCAAATCTAATGATGAATCATGTCTGTAGACCGAAGTTTGGTAATGTTCTGAACTCTAATTATGTATCGATATTTACTAAGAAATGAATTACGTAATAATACTTTAGAGGTAATGATTTTAAATTAGTGATGGTTTAAATATTGTACTAAATCGTTTAATTCCTCATATTAATTGTAATTAAATTTTCTAAAAATGGCATGTAGTACATAGTATGTTGAATCAATTATTTTGTAAATAAATGTGTCTACGTTTTAAATCTTAGATATTTAGTTATTTCATGTTATATAATTTTCGTTTAAATTTAAATTTGTTTATTGTATTATCATTAGATTTTATGTAGTCTTTGTAAATCATTATTTATAATATAATAAGATGTGTATAAAGTTAAGTTATTGTCGTTGTTTGTTATTTAAACTTAACGTTTTATTTTCATATTTTGAAATAATTTAATATTGTAGAATTACTTATATGTAAAGTTATAATAACTTTATTTTTTATTAACTTTAAAATTAAAAATTTACAAATTCAGTTTGACTACATGTAAATTCACGTGAAATTGATGTGAAATTCATATAAAATTAACATGAAATTCATGTGAAATGAGATTCACGTGAAATTCACCTGAGCAAAATTTGGCTGTGTAAAGTTGTAGAATCTTTTTTCTTATCCTGGGATTCTTGTTAACTGCACGACAAATCGACGTGAAGCAGTGATTTGACCAAGGTTCCTTGCTTATTGTTTCTAAACTATAAAAAAGACTTTCAAAAAGATTTGGCGGGAGATCGTTAGCAACAATTTTTATCAACGTGTTGTTTATTAAAGAATTATCCAAATGGTCAGAACCTTTTTAAAGCATCAGTTTGTGAAAATGGCCTCCATGGATGAAGCAAGCATTGAACTATATATATAGTATGATTTCGAAATATTATAAAAGCAAATTCAAATAAAACAATATCAGTATTTTCATGGAAGAGACACATATGAATATATTAGTACTATATATGTATCTGATGAAAGTAAAGATACATAATCATAATCAGCTAGACAAAATGAGATAAACAACTACTAAATGGTTATCGTATCATGATTACTACCAGGTAATATGGCCTTATGAATTATCTTTTTAAAAAATTTATCATTCTTCTCTGATAGAAAGTTTAAAGATGAAAATTTATTAAAATAAAAGTGTTTTAAAAGTTGTAGTCGTCTTGCAATGTCTCATTTAAAAATTGCATGCTTCTTTTTAAATTTATTGGGGTGTAAAAGCGTTGATCGCAGTACATAACGCTTTTACAACCCTATAAAATTACTAAAAGAAGCATTCAATACTTATTATTACATTTTTTTGCTAGGATCATGAAAACACGATTTCTATCAAGTTTTTCTTTTATTTACCTGTGCACTTTATTGTGGAAGCACGTGTCATCATGAGTTACATTTAATTTTGAAAAGAAGGTTAATTTCAGAATGACGCGAGATTGCTGTTAGCCAGTCAAAATAACGTATCATAATGAAACACACATGTAATGTAATTATTCTATTTTAAACGATTGAAGTTTCATTATGTTTGACATTGCACGCTTTCTTCCGTATAGAATATTTCAAATTAAGCAAAGAGGGGGTCGGACCTTTATCGGGACTCCGGGATCGGGTGTTTTTAAGCTCGGGATTTCGGGATTGATCCTTTCGGGATCCGGGAATTCTTTTTTCGAATTTCGGGATGTCGGGATTTAAATTTCTTTAAATTCGGGACCTCGGGATTTCATGTTTTTAGCCCGGGATTTCGGGATCAGGACCCCTCCGACCACCCCCTCCCCCCTCAGCAAATTAAGGGGAAAGCAGTTTACCGATGTTCAAATCATGTAAAATTGATAAGGAAGAGATTCGGTTAAGCTACATTTGTACATGGCTGGTTAACATACACTATAACAATATATTATTTTTTCAGTCCGTCGCGCGCGGAAGTAGTCAAGAAGAAAATATTATTTTTTTCAGGGGTTGACAGGATACACGTAATCGTTATTAGTTTCAACTTAAGGATTCTTATGCGAGCAAATTTAATAAAACAATGATTTTATGCATTTTATGGGGGGTTTTCACCTTACATAGGGCTTTATCTCTGATCTTATATCTGTGTGCACAATTCTGATTCTACGTATTTCACCTTTATCAATATAAGGAAATCTCTATGGACGATTCCATATACCATTATGTTTTAGGGGTTTTTAGATTCAGTTAATGTATATCATTTAGTGTTGTCTGCGAGAAATAAATCATTTTTCTGAAAAAGGAACAATATTCAAAATCAATCTAAATATAGTTAACATAAATAATTTATTTTACTGTTTAAATTGATTAGAATGTGAATGACAATTGCTTGGTACCGAATGATTTTACCACAACTTTGTGAAAGTTTTAACTAGTGTATATACTGAAAATATGATAACAAATTCATGTCTTTTCCAGGAATTTTGATCCACATATGTAGTATGGCATGTTTGTGAGATGTGGTTATGGAGGATGTATGTTCATGAAGGACCTGTTATACAAAGTATATCATTGGATTGAGCACTTTGTCTAAGTGTATTATTAAATTACTTTGCTTTGAGCTCAGTTCATTGTTATGCAATTCATTCTTTGTGAAATAAAGATTTGACAGAAAACTCTCATCTGCACAAGGAATTGTAGTAGTATCTAATCTATGCAAGTAGTAATGGGGAGATAAACACATTTTATTTACATTTGAACCAAACATTTGTTTAAATTTTTCCAGAAGCCAGATTAAAAAAAAAAGCACAAATTTACCAAACAATGCTACTCGTGCTACTAGCAATATGATGCTAGGTGGTTTTGTTATAATTTTACTGCCTACTGACGACCCAATCCTGAGTGTAAATCGTCATTCAGTATATAAAATAAAAGGGAGCCAAAAAAAAAAAAAAAAAAGACAAAATTCATAAGGCCTATCTAGCCAAAATGATTTCTTAAATTATATTTTATTGTTCAACATTTATCATTTATTCGTTAATTTCTGAATTTGTGCGAATTAACAGTAAATGTTAATGACAGCACTGTTCACTTTCATACCACTATTGTTTGCTGCATGATGTTTTGGCGTGGTATGGCGCCCTGCCCTTTTAAGGAAAAAAAATGGGGCCATGCCCCTTTTCCGTCATATTTTAGAACGCCCCGCCGTAATTTAATATCGGTTCTGTAATTCATATTTTAGCAAAACCATTTCGAGTTATTTCCCTTGGAATGAAAATCAAAATTTTAATGGCCGAATTTTTATTGAACATAATTTAACAGTTTTGAAGCGACGAGTACAAATACGATTTAAG
The DNA here is from genome assembly GCA_017311375.1 of Mytilus coruscus. NCBI lineage: Eukaryota > Metazoa > Mollusca > Bivalvia > Mytilida > Mytilidae > Mytilus > Mytilus coruscus. Next base: position 15,030,674 of record CM029606.1, on the reverse strand, counting down.
AAATTAGATCTAATAGGGACAACATCGATTTGTACCTCTACGAATTTAAAATGTAGACAATTTAAAAAGGGAACCAGGCGATCGTTTGAGTTATAATTTTACAATAACATAACCACTGATAAAATTTACGTAGACATGATGTTTGTTTATATTTCCTCAGTGTTAATACTATAAGGTCAGTCGAGACGTCTGATTGGGTGTGAATTTACCACGGCTTTCATACTGTTGTTATCTTAATAAAAGTAAAGTTAGGAATATAGCTGCTATAGATTTGAATTGTACAAAAATCAACAACGTTTTAATAAATAATATAAAAAACAGGTGGAAACAGAGATGAACAGCAGAAGAATAATTGTATAGCAAGTCTTGCTATACAAATCTTTTAATATCCTAAAACTATGTGTACAGTTATGAGCCACGGTAGCTTTGATTGGTATAAGCATGCAAGATCCAAAGATATTTGGCACTTCTTTTGAGCATCTAAAAAGCAAAACATTGGCCATTGCATATGCTCTTGGTTATGCAAAGTCCACTTTCACAACACATCCTTTAACAATCAGTATCAGTGATCAAGTATTAAAGTTCATAGCTAGAGTTATTGATTGAAATGAGGCAGTTGCGCAATGAACATGATCAAGATTTTATTAGCTGAGTATAGAAGTGATAATTTTATTACAAAAAAGGAATTAAATTAACAACCTAATACACATGTCTTTATTTCTTACCAATAAATTCGAAACAATGGTATATTCAACTAAATCCCTATCCATTACAGTACCTTTATACCAATGTAAATGTGCCCTAAAGTGTAGTCCTCCGTGCAAAGGGTGACCTTAAAGTGTATTCAATCGCGCTAAGTGTGCCCTCTGAGAAAAAATTACCATGCCCTTTTCAAAAGCTGCAGGAAACACTATACCACAACAAACTAGCTCACTGTACGGGTATCACTTACATTTGTATCCGTATAACAAAATTATCTTGAAACAAGAATATTTTTCCAATATCTTTTTCATTTTGAATACTAGAACTTTTTAGATAATTAGAACATTTTAAGTAGATGTTCATATCCACTAGAAATCTCATCAGCTGACTTCTGCAGCAATTATGAGTCTTTGAAGCATGTCATAAAGTGTCTTTTGTTGATATCATTTGCATACTGGTCAAAACTTTTTTTATTTGACCAGGCTTTGGAGAAGACATTTAAATGGAAGAACTAATAAAAAATAACACAGTAGTTTACTTTCTAGCTCATCTAGACCTAAGCATCATGTAAGGCATTGTCATTACTTAAAACCATTAAATATTTTCTAATCTGAGAAACAATTTCGACATTTAAATGAAATATTTTACTAATGATACTGTGAAGATCAACCACAAAGTAACAAATAGAACCATGCAAATAGTACCTGCTTTGATACTATAACTGCCCTTGAATTTTTACTAGATAACATTTTTGTTCGCTATGGAGATTCCGTATATCGTCAGGTCATCGGAATTCCCATGGGGACTAACTGTGCACCACTGATTGCGGATCTGTTTCTGTATTGTTATGAGTTACAATTTATGACTTAAATCAGCAAAGACCCATCGAAACAACATCTGATTCAAAAATTTAATAACACTTTTAGATATTTAGATGATATATTGGCTCTCAATAATGACGACATCAGTATGTACACTAAAGAGATTTATCCTGCCGAACTAACTTTAAATAAAGCTAATACTAACAATGAACACTGCCCTTTCCTGGATTTTGATATATTTATCTTTAACGGGAAGCTTAATACCAAAATTTATGATAAAAGAGATGATTTTTCATTTCCTATTGTTAATTATCCATTTTTAGATGGTGACGTTCCCTTGTCGCCATCTTATGGTGTTTATATATCTCAACTTGTTCGATTCGCTCGAGTATGTAACAACATATTTGATTTCAACGAAAGAAATCTCTGTATAACTGAAAAATTATTACACCAGGGTTTTCGATATCACAAACTGGTCAAAACATTCACTAAATTTTATCATCGGTACAAGGACATCATTCGTAAATATAAATCAACATGCAGACATCTTATACGTTCAGGTATTTCACATCCAATATTTTATGGTAATATTCTTTACAAAGCATAAATGTTGGCATTCACCTCAAAAGCTAACCAAACCTTTAAACAGATTTATTCGGAAAGGATATAGTTACGATACTGTTGTCAAGTCATTAAGGATTGCATATTTTGGTATTAATATTGATTCACTCATAGGGTCTTTGCATCGGAAATAAACACATTTATTCTAAAACCAGTTGTTGGCATGATACGGGTTATGTTCTTCTCATATATTTTATGATGGTATGATACTAAACCCCTAACGGGAGGGATTGTACTTGATTTTCATATGATGAAGTTATAATCTTTCAATCAGTTTAATTGAGGTCTGGAGCTGGCATGTCAGTAACTGCTAGTAGTCCTTTGTTCATTTATGTATCATTGTCATTTTGCTTAGTTTCTTTTGTTACCTATACTGACATCGGACTCGGACTTCTTTTAAACTGAGTTTTACTGTGCGTATTGTAATGTGTTTCTTTATTCTAGATTGGCTAGAGGTATAGGGGGAGGGTTGAGATCTCACAAAACATGTTTAACTCCGCCGCATTTTTGCGCCTGTCCCAAGTCAGGAGCCTCTGTCCTTTGTTAGTCTTGTATGTTTTTAAATTTTAGTTTATTTATACGTTTTGGAGTTTAGGGTGACGTCCATTTTCCCTGAACTAGTGTAAATTTTATTTAGGGGCCTGCTGAGCACCACCTCCGGGTGCGGGATTTTCTCGCTGCGTTGAAGACCCATTGGTGGCCTTCGGCTGTTGTGTGCTCTTTGGTCGGGTTGTTGTCTCTTTGACATATTCCCCATTTCCATTCTCAATTTTATGCATGTTCTCAGATACCATCTTCCATACAAAAAATCACATCATGCCGAAAGAAACCTAATGTGTTCCTCTTCTAGCTACAAATGTATCAAAAAATCAAAGATGTGGAACTTATTTTATCATGATTATTTGGAAATCAATGCAATTAGGTTCTCCTCCATGACAGTCTTGAACATTAAAACTAAATATTGAATTAAAAACACTGCTAATGTTTAGTGTTTGGCTCAGGTTGGCTGCCATTGTGCAACATAGTTTAATCATGTAGAACCCTGCGGAAACAAACCCCAGATCTCTTTTTCAGAAAAAACTGTCAAACATTCAAACATACTACCCACACTGATCTGTGTCCACACTTGTACTATATCAACATATTATGTCCCAGCTAAAACCTCTTCCTAACACTGCTCCCTGTCAATAAGTACTAATGAATCTTGTTTAAATCAGTGATTGTTACAAGAACACTGCATTTGTCTTTCTTATAATTGAAACTTTTCTTCCTCATCAAATCTATATTTTTTTTAACCAACGAGATCTTAACATATACGGATTTGATAACTATAGCTATCAGAACTGCTAGGTTATTTTGTTATTAAAAAAGTATAATTACCATCAAATCTCCCTCGAAATAAGTTGTTCAAAATGGTCTAAAGATGCAACTATTTACTGTTAGTTTAAGGTTGTACAACCATGTCTGATACAATTCTTTCTTTTTTTGTGAGATTGGGAAAACTATGTAGACTTTTGTCATAACCTTGTCGAACAGAACAACAGTACGCTTGACAAGACATTTTGACACTGAATGACCGTCTACGGTAATCCCCGGATGATGGGAGTTTTAAACGCACGGTCGGTAAATCCCTGATTCCTTTTGTTCTTTGTGGGTTATAGATATCACGTGACTTTTTAGATTGGGCATGTCGACAAGATGGCGATATGTCGAGAACTGATAGTGAATTTCAAAAACCGATTTTGCGGAGTATCCCTTTAATTAATATTGATGACTTAACATGCATACAACAAGTATACATAAAATCAACTTTACGGTAGCATGTACGATGAGTTTTTTGGTAAATTGTAAATATCATCAAAATTGAATTCAACAAATGAACATTGTTAATTTGTATGTCCAATAAGTGACAGTAACAATAGCTTGTCATATTAAGCTTATGAGTTCGAAGCCCGCATACATCAGGTCTGTTCGACTTCGATCTTTATTGACTAGGATTGTCAGTTAATTGTTCTTATAATGATCGGTGGATTTTCCGAGCATTCCGCTTCTTACACCAATAGAATGTGAATAGCCGCCACGATAAAGCCAAGAGTGCAGCGACCAATAAATCAATAGGGAAATCTTAATAGTTTTTAGAGCGACCAGATTGTCTCGGGGAAGGGGATAAAAGAGAGTCCCTCGCTGGATCCGTCCATGACAAAGCACAAGCTACATGGTCATTCCCGTTAAAGGGAAGAAGATGCTGAATGGGCAACCCTAAATTTTAAGGCAACAAAAAACACATAGAATAATGACCAAAAGTATAAGAAAAAAAACGAACAGACAGTTGATACGACTAAGGATTAAGAAACACGAATGCACTTACTAGCTCCAGAAGTGTAAACAGTTGCTGCTTTTATAACCCGATGTGTTGCGCATGTGTTTACTTCCATATTTCCTATAAAAATACCTATATGTGAAATATGAAATCTAAGTTACCTAAAAAAAACTAATCTTATAACTAACATTTTATTTTATTTATTATAAATCACATCTATTTGAAAAATATAATGTTAACCACTCACACACATTGTATACGATTCATTTATAAACACAACACAACACAACAAATGCATAACTATATAATTATTTATCTGAATTTAAAAAAAATGACAATTTAAGGAATTGCTGATTAGAGCAAAGATGTAAACAAGTATTCATAATTTCTAAAATATTTTACAATTACTGTCTTTTATTGAGGTAACTATGCGGTTTTATTGACTTTTGAAAAACTGATATTCACCAAGGCCGACAGCCGAAGTGAATATATGTTTTTCGAAAGTCAATCAAACCACATATTTACCGAAACACAAGGTTGTAATTGTTTTGTTCCATATTACGAGAGAAAACAATGAATTCAATAACAAAAAATACGAAGACAAATTGTTATCAATCATTTTACCACACATTACATGTAAAAGAGTGCGACGTTTAGCGCGGTAAATATCACTTTTCTCCAGGTGAATATGCTCTTTTATTCAAAATCCAATTCATATTGAGAAACTACTAAAATAATACTAATATGGAATACTGATTATCATATTCCTCCTTTTGGCGTAACAAATCATTAATTAATTAACACAATTAAAACAGGCCATAGATAACAGATCGAAGATAGCAATTCAACCAAATAAGAGGGTCTGATTGAAGTCTTAATTTCTGTATCTTATTCTTTATTTGTAAGGCCATTTTTCTCTATTATTTATTATTTTTTGGCCAACTATTTATACGATATTTATCCACTCGAGACAGTTAAATTTTCAAATTTAAAATTTAACTGTCGAGAGTGGATAAATATCGTATTACACGAGATTTGGTGGTGGAATCTGTTTCTCTAATGATTTTCAAACAATACACAGGCAAATTTATTTAGTCTTTTCGAATGATCTGCAAAAAGATGTGTTCTTTCTATGTGACGTCATCAGGCATGGTCGCCTTTTTTCATGCCGTCACAATAGGAAATTCATAGGAAAGCAAGAAAATTCGACGTCATAATCGGATTTTAACCAATGAATAACTGAGATCAAATGAACCACACGTTGATTAAATTTTTTATACAATGGGTGTAGAAAGCGATAAATTGACGAAGAGTTAGAGAAATATAAATTCTACCACTGCATCGAGTGTAATACGATATTTATCCACTCTCGACAGTTAAATTTTCAAATTTAAAACGCGAGGCTTGCCCGAGCGTTTTAAATATTTAAAATTTAACTGTCGAGAGTGGATAAATATCGTATTACACGAGATTTGGTGGTGGAATCTGTTTCTCTAATGATTTTCAAACAATATGCAGGCAAACTTATTCCTTCTTTTCGAATGATCTGCAAAAAGATGTGTTCTTTCTATGTGACGTCATTAGGCATGGTCACCTTTTTTCATGCCGTCACAATAGGAAATTCAGAGGAAAGTAAGAAAATTCGACGTCATAATCGGATTTTAACCAATGATGAACCGAGATCAAACGAACTACACGTTGATTAATTTTTTTTTATACAATGGGTGCAGAAAGGGATAAATTCACGAAGAATTAGAGAAATAAGAATATGCATTTATTTTTTTAAATATATTTCGAAACACAGGTGAAAACACACTTTCGGAACAAAAGAAAAAAAAAAACAACAACAACACAAAGTTGACAAAAGATTGTTCCTTGACGTTTTGTTTCTCATGTTGTATTACTCTAAAATGAATGAAAATTATTGTACATCATTGACGCTAAGAATGAAACAATGAAGCGCTGAATGCGCAACGCATCGGTGCTGATAATTCTAATTCATATAAGGTTCATTACGAAATCAATCTTGTAGACGAGTATTATACACTTAGTCTAGACAAAAAAAATGATTTTAAATATTACTATTCATATCCGTTGAAACGCTGTTTATGCTATTTTTCATTACTCAAAACAATGAGTAGAAAAATCTAAATCAAATCCTTTTAATTATGATTGTCACCTGTGAAAAGGAAAATTATGAGATAGCACTGTGCAAATATTTGGTGCATGACTGACATAAATGAATCGCTCTCGTCGCATACAAGAACATAACGTACTTGTACGACCAACAAAAAGAAAAGAAAAGTAACAAAAGGATGATTAAAAGAGATAAAAAGCCTAAAAGACAAGCAATACATTTACTAGAATCTCTAGGCTTTGGAGGGGTGGGGAGGCGGGGGAGTTTTTGGTTGAGTTGTTACTACTTCAGGATGAACTTTCGGGGTGCATGTTAAGAATTTACCACATGTGCACTCGCAATTCTCCTGTTTTGAGGAATCCAAAGTGCTCGGGAAGCATCGACATATGCAACATCCGAAGGACTTTTGACAGGCTAGGAATTTCTTGCACATACATGTACAGTATTCATTGCTATCAAAATATGACGGAAAGCATCGTAAAATACAACATCCGCATGCTCGTTCGCACTTCATGCAGGCACCACACGTGCATTCCCACCAATCAGAAATTGGAGGGTTTTGATATTCAGGAAAGCATCGGAAAGTAAAACATTTACATGGCAGCTTACATGACAAGCATTCTCGACATCGGCACGTCAAAACATCAGTCTTAGGGGTCTTTAAATGAGTTGGGAAACATCTAAATGTGAAACATTTACATGGCATTTCGCAAGCGAGACAATCAAAACACCTACATGTCCAAACGTCGGTTTTTGGCGGTTCAAGATGCGACGGAAAGCATCGAAGTATACAACAACGACAATTTCCTTCACATCGCATGCATTTACCACACAAACATTCACATGCATCCTCTAATGGATTTGGTAAATGTTTTGGAAAGCACCTTAAAACACAACATTTACAGAACCGTTCACAAGCCATGCATTTACGACATGTACAATCACAAGCTTTGGTGTCTGGCTCTTCAAATCTGGAAGGAAAACATCTCAAGATGCAACATTTACACGACTGCATGCATTTCCATTTCATTTTTTCGTCATTTTTTTCGCCATGTTTACTGAAAACACAAAAAAGCATGTTTTTACACTGAAAAATTTAGATAGATTGGTATAGAGTGACAATTTTCAAATTATTTTCAGGTGTTTTACATAAACTATGAATTTGAGATGGCCATAGACAATTATTGTATATTCTTTTATTGCACATATCATATTGTTTCGACCAAAACATGTTTGATTTATTCTAGATTTCTTTTCTTTTACTTATATATATATATAATTAAGTAAAGTAGGTTAGTACGAAACACGATCGACGAAAACGGAAAGCTGATTTATAAAGGTCTGGATGGGGAACTTCATTTCTTACTCTATATTTGTTTTTTTGTTTTTTCTCTTTTCTGTATTTTCTTGTCTATTTTTGGCCCATTTGTCTTAATTCTTTATGTATGTGTAAATACTATTTAAACATACCCGTCGGATGGAGACGTTAAAACCGAGGTCCCGTGTTCAGGGAATACCACGCTCTTTGTACGTTAAAGATCCTTCTCCGCAAAACTATTTTTGAGTGGTCCATAAGTAACCGGTTGTTTGGCAAAATTATTTTATACTGGTTTTGGTTTTGATATATTTTTCTATTTATAATTTAACTATTTGGTTATTTGGTTTTCATGGTCCTACGTTTGTCTGAAATCTGTTAGTATTCATACTTTGATGAGTTGAGCCTTTTTCAATTAATGTTTTATAGTGTGTCCTTTTATAATGTTTTGTTACACCACTGTCGCGGGTTAGGGTGAAGGTTGGCGCCAGATAAAACGTTCAAAACCACTACATTTGTTTGCACCTGTCCTAAGTCAAGAACCTGATGTTCAGTGGTTGTCGTTTGTTGATGTGGTTCATAAGTGTTTCTCGTTTCTCGTTTTTTATATAGATTATACCGTTGGTTTTCCTGTTGAATGGTTTTACACTAGTCATTTTAGAGCCCTTTAAAACTTGCTGTTCGGTGTGAGCCAAGGCTCCGTGTTGAAGACCGTACTTTGACCTATAACGGTTTACTTTTACAAATGGTGACTTGGATAGAGAGTTGTCTTATTGCATGGCACTTATGCCACATGTTCTATATCTATGTATACATATCTATTTATGAATAAAAGCTTAAATTAATCTGTCATCTTGGAATTTCCGAATATTGCTTTGACAACATTTATTGATTTTAATTTTTTAAGCGCCAAGTTGCAAAAAGTTACACTTGTGGAAGGCTACTTGTTAATACTAAAGACGTACTGTTGGTAGGGCCGTACCTTTCACTTGCAAAATATATCCTTCTAATTCAGGGTTATTTTTCATTCTCAATTCCAAATAAACTTAAAGAGCGAGCATTATGTATCATACTTTCATATCGGAGTTGGCTGCATATTCATATTTCCAACACATAAGAAATTAAGTCACACCCACTCAATACTGTTTTGGCCAAAGACAAGACAATGACTACACTTGAAAAGTAACGTTGTAATAATGTGAGTTTCCTTAAGAATAATTAGACCGATATTTTGAAATTTGTGTAAGTGCAATACGCTGCATATCAATATTTTAGTTTTAATGATAAAATTTACAATACTTACCTTTTCTTCGATCCACTTAGTATACAAATTATACAAACAAAGGGTATAGCAATTGGAAAAAGGATAAGTAAAATGATTATTCCAACTATTCTGCAACAGTTGTTATCTCCACTGGTAGCAAATTGCACCTTCCGCCGCCTTTTTGTTGTCAAATGGGACGAACAGAGTTTGAAGCTGGTAAAGAATCTCCAGAATATTCTCACGTAAGAAATGATTCCATTCGTTGCAATAAAAATTTCAGGGCCATTTACGTCACAATCAAGAGTGCAGACGTGATAAAATCCCATTATCAAAAACATCTGCTGTATTTCGACAAAAAATAAAAATACAAAAGTTTCCACGAATTCATGTACAAGTCTCTTGTCTTTATCGACGCCCTTAAATTCGTAAAACAATTGATAAAGGATATTAAGTATCTGCAATACGGACAAAGCAGTTCCAACAATAGCAAATACCAGGAAAATAAGTTGAAGTGTCTCCCTTGCCCTTGACATTCATGAGTAAAATCAGTGTCTGAAAAACCTTTTGACCGTCTTTGTACAACGATAGAGTAATTTCCTCTCTTGTTCATTTCAAAATACTCAACCCAGTCAAATGTTATGTCGGACACGGCGAGCACGATGGATATAAAATATTTTATAAGATTGAATATCTGTCTTCTCTCAAGACGAGGCTTTTTTTCGTCAACATTATCGTCCCTATCATTACCATCACCCGCCATTATTTCTCTGTTTTCTAATGGCGAGTTCGGCGAGACGTGCCGTCGCGTAATGGATGTACTATTTTCCGTCTGCATAGAAGAAAGAGTATAAGCTTTATTGTCTTCATCTTTGTCAGTAGAACTTTCATTTACACTATTTGTTTGTACTATGGTCACTTCGTTAACACTAGATTCAGCCATACCTTAAGCTTTCAGACACCTAAACAACCAATGCTGTACTTCACACACTTAGTTTATTACTTCGTATTTATAGTTCAATTTCTTTTTTTCTCGATTTTTTAAAATAAGCAAGGTTCGTCAATGCAAATACCTTCTTATTCGGAATTTCGTCTTAACTGCTGGTTTTATAAATGATACTAACATACTCATCCTGAAGGATATTTCGTCTAATGACAGTTATTTTGAAACCTAAAATTTAAAAAAAAGATAGTATACTATTTCAGAGGATTATATCTTCCATTTAAGTAACTTTGTGATAAACCAATGGCGTGATAAACAAAAACAAATGAACAAATTCAAGACCGAAAATTTGTAAAGAACAATTTTTCGCGTATCAAAAATAAACTGACAACGCCATGGCTAAAAAAAAAGACAAACAGACAAATAATAGTACACAAGACACAACATAGAAAACTAAAGACTAAGCAACACGAACCCTATCAAAAAATGGGGGTGATTTCAGGTGCTCCGGAAGGGTTAGCAGATCCCCCTCCGCATGTGGCACCCGTCGTGTTGCTCATGTTATTACAAACCCGGTAAATAGTCTAATTCGGTAGGTCACATTCGTGAAAAGGGAAGGGGATTGTAGTTATGACATAAGGAACATATCCGATATCATCTGTGAAACGGTTATTCCATAACGGTCAACCAACTCATGATGTGATGGCGTCCGTAAAATTTACGAAGGGATGATTTCAACTTCACCATTTGGAACTCTTGGTTTAATAGCTTCCTTGTGAGTATCAACCCTCTATCAAGGAAATCATGATAAGACAAACAAGCCCGGGAATATCGTATCTACTCCTTATGCAGGATATGAGACGTTTTAAACAAGAATGCGATGTTAATTAGGAAGTAAAGAAAACCAGGAATAGTAACGTATCATACCTAAATTAATGCTCTTAGCAACGTGCATGTAACAAGAAGGGTACTTATAAGGTCATTAACGGTTATATAATTTTGATCAGAGCTAAATTGCTCATCAAGAAAAAAGATGTTAAAACTCCAAACTAACTAACGATTTTTTAAAGTATGAAAAACAATTTATTAACTGATATGAAAATTGACTTTAATACGAGAAATAGACTACCAGAAAGATTTTTAACATAATATATCTTTAGCAGATGTTGTGCATGTTTGCAACATAATTTGACTTAAACCTCAATGATATAATAAAACTTTGATCTAAAATTTTACCACTTTTTGCTGTGATCGCAGTTTGTATTGGGAAAAACAATGTAATAATTATCAAACTCACCTCTGAAATTTTTTTAATGCAACAGATGCCTAAAAATCTGCAAAATAGACTCCGAACAATTTTCATATTAAGCAATAATCACTACTATTATATGTTTTGTGTTGTCAAATTATTACAATCGGCTCCTATTCATGCTTTATAATTACAAGCAACCAATAGATAAATATCATTTTAAATGTTTTGTGTTGTCAAATTATTACAATCGGCTCCTATTCATGCTTTATAATTACAAGCAACCAATAGATAAATATCATTTTAATGTTTTGTTCTTAGCAACATGCATTTGATGTAGCAAATGGGCGTTTTATTTAACATAAAACGAAATATCAATTAGTAATCAAATTTGATCTTAAATTGTATTTAAATATTTTGGAGGACAAATCAGCTTTTGACCTAATTATGTACAAAGATTATCTGGAAGAAGTATTTTTTAGAAGTTTACCAATTATACTGACGGAAATTTAAAACGCAACAGTTAATTATTCCTGGTAATTCTCATTTAAGGATATGTAATGTACGTTTGTGAAATAAATGTATATATCTCGTTTCTCGTTTTTATATAGATTAGACCGTTGGTTTTCCCGTTTGAATGGTTTTACACTAGTAATTTTTGGGGCCCTTTATAGCTTACTGTTCGGTGTGAGCCTAGGCTCCGTGTTGAAGACCGTACTTTGACCTATAATGGTTTACATTTATAAATTTTGACTTGGATGGAGAGTTGTCTCATTGGCACTCATACCACATCTTCTTATATCTATATACATAAATTTCACCCATTACTTAATTGTCGAAAAAAGGTTTGCAGTTCGAAAGTTGAAATTTTTAATGTTCAAATCATTTGGTAAGCAATGGTGTCACCGTCGAAGGCAATAACCGCTTGTAAAAGTCAACCAATCCGGCCTGTCAGGCATAGTTTGACTTGTGTTTCATACTTTCTGATGTGGCCTCTATCACACTAGTTACAATTTGTTATGACAATAACGTGGTTTAAACTTAAGGGCTTGCAAATGACGTTGTATTTTCAAATTTATTGACGTGACGTTGTCACAACCTACTGATCTGGTTGTCAACGAATCCCGTCTACCTGTACCGTTGTTGGAAGGACAGCAAGAGGAGTTTTTGTCGTAAATTTATCTAGCAACATCACATTCGCGTAATCCCGCCAGTGATTATGTTCTGACCTGATACAGATTTATTTTGCTCAGTCTCGACAAAATGGAAATGCAACATTGTTTTAACGATTTAATTGTGGATATGGATTGAAAGAATTGTTTCATGAAGAAAAACTCTTAAAAATATGTATGGGTTTCAAATATTGTGACCTGAAAAAATACGGTAAGTTCAATTACCTCAGGTATGTAATGTATTGATTTTATTCTAAGAAAATGGAAGAATTGTCAGCATACATAGCAGTTGTATGAGGTTCAATCATGATTTTGTAACAAAAAATGTGTGCTGCGTTTTTAAAGTCTGTCAGTATATTTAGTTTATTTGCACTTGTCTATATAATTAAATGTCCGTATACTATAACATCTTTAAATTTGATCATATGTTGTCATGTAAGATGGTTTTCAGAAAATCTAATGTGCGTACATTTGTACTAATCAGTTCAATCTATACATACTAATAAGTTGAACAAAAGATAAGATGCTATTTAATAAGTGTCGGTAATATGATTTTGTTTTGTTATTTAGAAGTCTTAACGTTTTGTCATTGTATCATGTTTTCTTTGGATAACCTAATGTAATATTTTATATTCATACTTATAGTAAGGGAGGTAAACGTTTATATAACGTATTGTAGGCAGATTACTCTTCATTAGTTTGTTAAACGTTTAAAAAACGTTTTAAATTAATTTTATGAAAAAAGCTTTACAGCAGAAGACATGTCCAGTTTGAACTACCTCGTAATTTTACGGTAAAATAACTGGTCTTTTTAAAAGATTTACTTGCATTACATCAATAAATTACGCCAAGTTGATTTATGTAGTTTTCAGTGAGCGTTTTATTGATCCCCGTAGGACAACTTTTTTTGACGAGAAGACTTTTCTCTTTTTAACCTACTTCTGCGTTTTGCAAAAGTACACTGTCCATAACATTTTAACTTCTCGACGAATCTGAAATTAACCATTGCTAAAAACTTTGTGCTCTTTAGAACTTGATTTCACGTTCTTACTTTTGCTGACAGTAAAATGATATCATTTATTTGGTCTGATTTCTTATGTATTTAAGTGTTTTACATTCAAAACTCGACTCAGATTATTTCTAATCTGTAGTTACGCGAAGATAAGGAGTATACAGTCTTTGGTCGAAAGTGATTCACCTTTAGGAATTTCCCTAATTTTCATATAAAAACACATTTTTGATTAAAGTTCTGTTGAAGATATTGTTTATCCGAGTTAAATGATTTTTTTCTTCATTAAATACAAAAATGGTTGCTGTTTCTTGCAATAAGTATAATATATGTTTATGATTTATATTTTTAGGAAAACCACTATTTAAAGACAAATATGAATTTTTGCACGAACAAATACTCTTAATTTCAATATTTGTATATCAATATTGTTTTTGCCAGTACTAACATGTCATTAAAACATTGCATAGTAAGCACGAAACACTGTACACATATATGAGTTTACAGCGTTATGAATTTAATCAATATCTGACCTCTAATTAGTTTTTGTCAATATTTTAAAAAGATTTGTTTTTATCTGAAATAATAAGTGAACGTCACTCTGGTGAAATAATTTTGACCTACAACTGTGAATAATTATTGTTTGTCTAAAAGTAACCAAAGGTAAAATGTTTTGTATTCGAAATTATTTTTTTTTTAGATATATTCGTTCTTTATAACCACAAAATCAATCGTAAATGGGGAAAATCTACGTGATTTATATCAAGAATTCTTTAACCTTATTATTTGTGCAAAACTTTAAAGTTGCCGATAACAGCATTTTGCGCATTTGATATAAAAAAGTTCGTCAGAGCTATAAAATCTATTCGTTTTAAAAGATTCGTCAAGTTCATTTTCAATTGTGTTATCAACTTGGGTATGCTTTTGTGATTAGGTGAACCGATGATTAGAAATAATGTTCATGTAAGATGTCAATAAAAAGATACAATATAAAATTGGTATCATAAATGTTATTATCAAACATCCAAACAAGGATATCAGAGATCCTGAAATGGAACAAATTTCATTTTGTAGTATGCAAGTATCACTGACCGTGTTTTTCATATCCATTCGCATTGAAACATACGACTATATTGTGGGGAGTAGGAGGGAATGGTCTATACAAAATTGGACGTACCATCTTTTCACGACAATACACAGAAAACAATTGAGATCAAAGGGAATATACGTCAACCATACACACACACACACAAAAGAATGAAAACCAATAAAAGACAACAGCAAAAACAATAAAATATCTACAGGTCATTGTTTTGTCCTATACAATAGACCGGCGTAAAACGTCTCAACAATTTGTCCGACTATAGACCTTCATGCAAAGGACGTTTGTGAATCTAAACAGCGGTTATATCAGTGACCTACCATGTTATCATAAGTTTATTCTCCAAATGGCAGTAGAAACACATAAATAAAATATTATAAAACAAATCACGTAACATGAGATCAACATTGCACTATGTATCAGGATATTTCTCTAGTAAATACAAACAGCAAGTGTGCTAGTTGTGGTATATATTTATTTGAAACTGGAATATTTGTATAGGGTCAGGAAGTCGGTGACCACATATACAACATGTTTATAAACAAAACGCGAAATTTAATGCAGCGACACATGTTTTGTCGATAACATTTATTTAGTTTAAGACTTTGTTTCGAAAGTGTTGTTAAAATGATTTTATTTGTATAATTTCTGTACGTTAAATATTTTTTCTTTATTTGTCTATGAACTCTGTCCAATCTTGTGCAAATTTATGTTTACATGACAATCTATATCTATATACAGACAAATAAGCTGTAAAGTTAAATAAACCTTTACACAATCGATGAGCTCAATTGTATGTACCGAAACCGCACCGCATTCTGCAAACAATCGTTGAATGCATTCCTGCAATTTTATCCCATAACAAGAGTATCCTAATTTAATAGCAGACTTCATTAGTGTTAGGCCAACCTCAGTAAAGATCCATATAAATTACATTTAGGTGCTTAATTTAACAACAATAACATAGCCCTTGATGTCAATAATTATAGTCTTCATACAATGCATCACTGGTAAATTATATAGTCTGAGATTTTGTTATCATAAACTACTCAAAACCCGCAATCATTTCTTTCAAAGATGGATAAAAAAAAAAAACGATTGGAAAGTGCGGGAAAACTGGCAAAAGTTGTATGTAGTAATGAAACAAAGGTAGGAATTTGAAACAACAACAAAGTTCGTTTGTGGCGTAAAATTGATGAACGATTTCAACCAGAATGTAATGAACTGTACAACGGGAAAACCTACAAAGCTAGATTTTATGTCATGTTTTTTGGTGCATTTCATACCACGGAATGGGAACTCCGACAGCAATCAAAGAAAACTTAAACAGGAAAGGGTTTATGCATATTTTAGATGAGAACTCGTGACCTGTTATTTCTGGACATTTCTTTGTCAACCCCTTCAGCATCAAGAAAGACAATGCTTCATGTCGTGTGTCCCGACAGTCAAATCAGGGAGGACAGAAAATGAAATTCCAACTTTATGGTAGCCGTCTCAAAGTGCAGACATTTACATAATTTGAAAACGTGTGGAAAGTGATACAAATTCGTGTCCAACAAAGAACAAATGATACTTTTATACGGTTATGTTCTTCTCATATATTTTATGATTGTATGATACTAAACCCTAACGGGAGGGATTGTACTTGGTTTTCATATGATGAAGACATAATCTTTCAATCAGTTTAATTGAGGTCTGGAGCTGGCATGTCAGTAACTGCTAGTAGTCCTTTGTTAATGTATGTATCATTGTCATTTAGCTTAGTTTCTTTTGTTACCTATTCTGACATCGGACTCGGACTTCTTTTAAACTGAGTTTTACTGTGCGTATTTCTATGTGTTTCTTTAATCTACATTGGCTAGAGGTATAGGGGAGGGTTGAGATCTCACAAAACATGTTTAACCCCACCGCATTTTGCCCTTGTCCCAAGTCAGGAGCCTCTGGCCTTTGTTAGTCGTGTATGTTTTTAATTTTAGTTCATATATATGGTTTGAGTTTAGTGTGACGTCCATTTTCACTGAACTAGTACACAATTTTATTTAGGGTCCAGCTGAGGACCACCTCCGGGTGCAGGATTTTCTCGCTGCGTTGGAGACCCATTGGTGGCCTTCGGCTGTTGTCTGCTCTTTGGTCGGGTTGTTGTCTCCTTGACATATTCCCCATTTCCATTCTTAATTTTATTTCAATGCCGTGGACTAAAAAATGTCATGCATGAAATCTGGACATCATTTCAACTCCATCGCAATCAAAGGCTGGCGGGTTTCGTGTTGCTCAGTCTTTTGTTTTCTAGTTGTGGTTTGTGTACAATTGTTTGTATGTGGGTCTCTTTTTTTTAGCCATGACGTTGTCTGTTTATTTTCGACATATGAGTTTGAATGTCTCTCTGTTATCTTTCGCCCATCTTTTTATCTTTCGGAAGTGGGATCTTCAATGGTCTCCAACTTCGTACTACGTACTTTATATGGGCTTTTAACTTGTAATATTAATATGAAATGTTAGATTTTTACTCTTTAAAATGTGTTATAATTTTCTAGTTAAACATGCACCAAACGTAAGCCTTCCGTAGATTTCCATTTTAGCTATTTAACTTTTACATGTTTCGTTTCGTCATTTTGACAAACAATTATATACATGTTAAGGCTTGGGTTTGTTTTTTTTGTGTGTTTTGTTTTAAAGAAAACCTTTTACAGATTATGATTGTTATTGTTTAAGCCCTTGTGTAGAAATATACTGTGTTTACATTATTCCATCACATACCATGTATATCTAGGCAAACAACAATAGCCTGCTAAAAAGTTTGGAATTAAGAAAAATCAGTCGGCACGGAATCAGAATAATAAATCCGGGGTAATAACGTGTCTTCCTGTGGATTGTAAGCTAGTGCGTTGTAAATTTAATTCGTCCTTTCGATGAATTATTAGACAGGCTATGTTTACATGATACTAGATTTAAAATTGCAGCTGATTGTTAAGTACCCATTGATCAATCAACGGAACTGACATTGGTTACATCTTTGTTAACCGTAAACTGGAAAAGAAACAATGATTCACTACTGAACACGAGACAGATTGCCTCGCAATATAAATAAAAACCCATAGATGAAAAGATCACCATCATTGCTGCTACTCATATCGAGAGTTGCTGGAAGATCTTCAACGATTAACGTAAACACCTTTCACCTCATGTATATATCGACATTGATCTGTAAATTTACCTTGAGTTTGGTTCATTTTTGTATTCCCTATTTGTACATGAAGATCAATGATACACAAAATGCAGTGGGGTTAAATTACTTGTGGTTATACGTGCGCAAGACGGTACCTAACACCTACTCAAGCAGTACTCCGCCTCTACTACAAGGTCATTACTCCTTCCAATGGACTGTTATTAGCCCACGTGGATAATACCATCCGATGAGTGGTCAATATTTTGAAATTTGCCATAAAATATAATGTTAAACTGTACACTTTTTACAAAGTTGTGACTTCCTCATGTAAAGTTGCCTTTCTTTCAAAATTTTGGTTATTCTTATATATGGTTCTTTTGAATACACCTTATCGCTATTAGTCCAATCCGGAAAAAAAAATTTACCTAGACAACTTCCTGTTTGGGTCAAGTGTCGCAAAAAACGAAGGTCGTCAGTAATGAGCTGAGGGAGGAAAAGTTAAGAAAGTGAACATTTTGAAATTTTGATAGATCATGATCCATTTCTGTGAACCACAACTTAAAGTCATAAAAATGCTTTGTTTGAAGTGTTTACAATGGTATAAAAATGTCTCTTTAAAAAGTTTTATGAACTATACATTGTTTAAATAGGGCCAGACATAGCTTCAACTGGATTGTGACGTCATGGCAAAGTTGTGTAATTTCAGGACTTATCCGGATTTGAATAAATAGCGATAAGGTGTATAGAGATATTTCAATGGTTACATTGTATTTCCGTTTGTATTTTCACACATTTGACTCTGAGAATTGGTAATCAGTTTTAATGAACCAACTCAGAAACCCGAATTCCGTCCTCGAAAATAACCTTGCACAGCCTTGGCAAAACACTGACGTAGATATACACAAAACAGTCACATTATATATCAACAGATGGGTATCCAGTGAAAAATATTAACTCTACGAAAACTTCACATGCGACGTCCCATAAAGTCAAATTTTGAAAATGAGCAATTAAAATATGTAACAGGCATCCATTTCTTTCAAACTGCAAACTAATCATGGACTAAAAATGTGAAGGTATACAAAAAAAGTCAGTTATTCGATTTTAACAGATGCGAAGTTAAGCATGAATACAATTTAGGTACAGTTTTTACTCCTTATATAATCTTGGGTCGTTTGGAGGTCGGTTCAAACTAATTATTTTGTCGAGCCTGCGACTTTTGTCGCAGAAAGCTCGACATAGGGATAGTGATCCGGCGGCGGCGGCGGCGTTAACAAATTTCTTAAAAGCTTAATATTTCAGAAGGTAGAAGACCTGGATGCTTCATACTTTGTATATAGATGCCTTATGATATGAAGTTTCCGTCTGTCATATGTCCATTGTCCTTGACCTCATTTTCATGGTTCAGTGACTACTTGAAAAAAAAAGTTAAGATTTGTTGTAATGTTAATTTCTCTCTTATTATGAGTAATAAGATAACTATATTTGGTATGTGCGTACCTTGCAAGGTCCTCATGCCTGTCAGACAGTTTTCACTTGACCTCGACCTCATTTCATGGATCAGTGAACAAGGTTAAGTTTTCGTGGTCAAGTCCATATCTGAGATACTATAAGCAATAGGTCTACTATATTTGGTGTATGTAATGATTGTAAGGTGTACATGTCGAACTGGCAGGTGTCATCTGACCTTGACCTCATTTTCATGGTTTAGTGGTCATAGTTTAGTTTTTGTGTATTGGTCTGTTTTTCTGATACTGTATGCAATATGTCTTGTATTAGGTGTATGGAAATATTTTACGATGTTCATGTCAGTCTGGCAGGTTTTATTTGACCGTGACCTCATTTTCACGGTTCATTGCTCAATGTTAAGTTTTTGTGTTTTGGTCTGTTTTTCTAATACTGTATGCAGTAGGTCAACTATATTTGGTGTATGGAAATATTTAATGATGTACATGTCAGTCTGGCAGGTTTTATTTGACCTTGACCTCATTTTCATGGTTCATTGCTTATGTTACGTTTTTGTGTTTTGGTGTGTTTTCTTAAATTTTAAGCAATAGGTCAACTATATTTGGTGTATGAAATTATTGTAAGGTGTATATGTCTGTCTGGCAGGTATCATCTGACCTTCACCTCATTTTCATGGTTGATTGGTGAATGTTCATTTTCCTGGTTAACTTTTTTCTTAGATTCCTTAAGCAATAGGTCAACTATATTTGATGCATGGAATGATTTTAAGGTGTACATGTCTGTCTGGCAGGGTTAAAATGACCTTGACTTCATTTTCATGGTTCATTGGGCAGTATAGAATTTCCATGGTTTGGTCTGTTTCTTTTATACTATTAGCAATAGGTCATCTATATTCTATGTATGGAGGGATTGTATTATAGGTGTACATGTATTTTCGGCTTGGTTTATCTGACCTTGACCTCATTTTCTTGGATCATAAATGTTAATGTGATACTTGTAGTCAAACTTTATATGTAGGACTATCAACATAAAATCAATGGTCAGTATAGTTGGCGAGACATTTCAGCGTGTGCACTCTTGTTATGATTCAGTATGGGTAAAAAATATATGTGTGGAACTATATATAGTAAATAGGAATACGTCAATATTTACACATATTGGACACTTTTATTTGTTTCTTACATAAACGTAGATGAAAAAAACCGTTAAAATAGGTGCAATTTGGGTACCCTCTCGTTACATGTTTCCATACTTATTATCATGAATGTATTGTGTTTTTATTGTTTGATGGTTTAAATTAAAAATCTAAACGTTTTAGCTTGAAACGTTCTTGCTTCTTCATAAAGTAGAGGCGGTCCCTAAATCCGAAACTAAAACAGTTGTTGGCTGCCGTATGTTTGATATATTTGGTCCAAGTAACAGTTTGTTTTATGCTGGCATTGTATTCCTTTATGTTTCAATCAGACAGGTAACTGGACAAAGTGTACAAAATAAACTGTATACTGTAAACCAACTTATTTTCGCGGATAATTTATTTCGCGTTTAGCTCTTTCTAGTCAACTTCGCAGCGATTAAATTTCGCGATTTTCTAATTTACTTGATGTAGTTAGATAAGGAATGATCCAAGTTTTACATATTTGCGAAGATTTATATTCGCGTTATTTTTCTACTCGCGAAACTCGAGAAAATAAATCGCTCGCGAAAATTAGTTGGTTTACAGTATATGCGATATTGACACGTTATACAAATCTCGTGTCCTAATATCATCTTCCGTATAATCAAATGGTTATATTCCCCTTACGACACATCATATTTTGTACACGTTCTTGTCCAAAACAATATCGATTATTTTAAATCGTAGAGAATGACCTGGGATTAAGAACCCTTGCGACAACTCTTTGAGGGGTCCAAAGGTAGCCTGTTGCATGTCAAAATTTCTGTCCTTATCCAATATACCCTCATTTTCCAGTGACTTTTCAAAACCCCAATCTTCATCCCAGCCAGTCTATATTACAGAACCTACCTATTATATTTATTGTTGATTTGTTCTCGTCCTGAACATGCATGAAATATTTGCCACTTGACGTTAAGTAAACATCAATCAATCATTGTTGGAAAGTAAAAAGAGGTAGAACCAATTTCCACTGAATTTTTGTATTATCACATCAGAGACAATTTCAAAAATGAATTATTTTAAAAGTAGTTTATTGACTAGATAACCATGAAACTTATCAATATATAACATAATAAATAACCGATTATCTTATCTCATTATCAAAAGTTGAAGCATTTCTCCGAAATCAGAAGTTTGTATAATTAACAGTGAAATGAAGATCATCTATACGAAGAAACGGTATGCAGGCAATATTATTGAATTAAATATATATCATAATATTCATTAAGTTATCTTGTAACGACTTCTATCCAAACAATCCAATCTAGGCAGACATAATTGAATATTCTATTGTCAGACTTATATATGCCATGTGTTCCAGAAATATCCATATCATGATTCTAAAATGTGTGCACGATCATCACTTTTACACAACAATAAAATTACAAAAAGAAGCACCTTTTCTTATAATTACATTTTTAATAAGAAAAAAAAAAAAGATTTATCAAGTTTTTCTTTTATTTTCCTGTGCACTTTTTTGTGGAAGCACGTGTCATCACGAATGTAAAATTTTGATATGAATGTTAATTTTTGAATGACGCGCGATTGTTGTTCGCCAATCAAACTAACGGATTCTCGTGAAACATACATGTAATGTAATTATTGATGTATCAAAGTTGTAAACATGAGTGTTTAAAAAAAATCATGTGCTGAAAGTAAATTACCTACTCAATGTAAAGTGATCAACAAGGACAAATGTCTCTTGTTTTATTTGTGTTCTTAGGTTGCTGTCTGGTTGATGTATGTTTACCTCTCCGTCTATTCACATATAAAGAAGTGATCAATAAATTGCATACACATGTTGCAATTCTTCTATACATTCTCTCATTCATTTTTTGATACATTTATTAGAATTGAATGCTTGTTTTTGTAAATTTATTGGGGTGTAAAAGCGTTGACCGAAGTACATTTTGTATGAAGCGCGGAATCGCTTCATTCAAAAATGTTCACACGGTCAACGCTTTACAACCCAATAAAATTACTACAAGAAGCATTCAATACTTATAATTACATTTTTTGCTAGGATCATGAAAACACGATTTCTATCAAGTTTTTCTTTTATTTACCTGTGCACTTTATCGTGGAAGCTCGTGTCATCATGAATGTTACATTTCATTTTGAAATGAAGGTTAATTTCAGAATAACGCGAGATTGCTGTTAGCCAATCAAAATAACGTATTATAATGAAACATACATGTAATGTAATTATAAGACTATGATCAAACATGTCACAACGACCAACAAGTGTAATTACAATCAAATGGAATTCCTAGACCATTTGCAAGTGATTGAAAATGAAACCATTGTTAAAACAGGCAATAGAAAAGAATGAACTACATAAATAATTTTAAACCACAACTTTTCCTGATATGTGATATACAGTATTATTTCCAAATAATCCATAAGATGTGGCAGTAGAGACATTCAAAATCCGGGTATTTAATATAACTTTGTATAACACCAATGGTTGTCTCAGATTCCCAAAGACAGCTACACTGTTGTTTTTCTTACATCATTGTTTGTTTCTTTCACATTATAAGTCTGTTCAGTGGTCGTTTCTGTTTCAGGTGTATCATTATTAGCAATAGTGAACTCCGTGATCCCAGACGTAATGACTGTTGATACATTTGTCGCAGCCATGACGGAGCTGTCAGTCGTATAATTGTATATCATGGTGGATGTCTCATTTGCTTCGTTGTTTCTAGAATTATTACATTTAATGTAAGTTACCAGTTCTGGTGTATTGGTTTCTTGAGATGTAATGCTCGATTCTGTGTTTACACTTACGTCATTCAATTCTATATTGTTGAGCGTGTTAGAGTTATTGTTAACTATAGAAGTTTTACTGGTAGTGAATATTTCTGTACCGGTACTACTTGCGTCTGTGTTGGTTACCGGTTCTGTACTAGTTCTAGAAGTAGTGATTTCTTCTATTTCCGGTATATGCGCAAGTGTCGGCTGGAAACGGACACAAATCGGATACATTTGATCTACTATGACACATTTCTGGTGCATGTTACATGGATTAGGCCAACATAAACTTTCATCCTACAAATAAATTAAGATACTAATTTGAATAGTTTAAGAGTACCTAGGTTTATCTTTGGTTTTCTAAAGGATACGTGTTGTTGGGTGTTTTGATTTCAAACTATTTGTTTTGCAGGCAATATTAATATCTTTGTTCGTTATATATGACTGATTACCTGAAAACTAATGAACAGTAGCAAATGAACGCATAAAAATAAATTAGTCGATATGAAATCTGTACCATAGAATACACAAGATAAGCAATTGCCTCAGATTGATGGATTGTTGGTTGCTTAACGTCCAGTGGCAAACATTTCATGCATGTTCTGGACGAGAACAAATTAACAATAAATACAATAGGAAGGTCTTGTAATAGAGGCCGTCCGGGATGAAAATCGGGGAAATTTCGACTGCCACAGGAAAATGAGGAACATTGGATAGGGACAGAAATTTTGCCTTGCAACAGGCCACCTCTCAAAGAGTTGTTGCAAGGGTTCTTAACGTGCAGAGAGCGTGTCATTCTCTATACACGAGGCATCGGATTTAACGTCCCTTTCTGACCGGACGTGGCTGCGTACTTGATACATCCCGCACAGCCAAACGGACGCCCCACTTTGGCAAGGTTTTTACTGCCGGTCGAAAGAAGACCTGTGATGACCCAGTCACCCTTGGGGGAGTCAGAAAAAAAGTTGTTAAAAAGATACATTTTCTTACCATAGTCCAATCTTTAATGTCTGAAAACATGAATCTCTTTTTTTCCTTCTTGTTTTTACAAATAACAGCTCTTGTTAACAGATGACACACTAAATGTTCAGCATTATAATATATTGCGACACATCCAGAATGTATAAAACAATATTCAACACACATTTTCGGTCCACATTTGCCCAAAGATAGCAATATGTCAGCTTCGAACAACTTTCTATCAGAAAAAGTGCCCCCGTGTATGTATCCATATGAAAACATCCAGTTCAAAACAAGGAGGAATATTTTAAACGGGATTCCTCTCATAATGTTAATAGTATTGTTTTGCCACCTTCTTAATCGCTTTCTGATATATTTTATTCTTATTCTTGATATTATATGGAATATATAATTGAAAATAAAAAAATCAATTGTCATAATATGTCATGAAATTATGAAATTTCACACATCATTGACATTGTTAACGTGATTGATGATGCCTGATCTTCCTACTTTTCATATGAGCATATATACTGGTCAACAAAACAAAGAATATAATGCAATGCATTTTCCTTTATAATGTACTAGTAATTTGATACGCGGTACCAAGTTAAACAAATGCCCAACGTTTCTTGTATCAGTAGTGTTTTCGTCTCAAAACATTAATTTAAAGCAAAATTGCAAATTTTATTGATTTTAAAAATCATTTTTATCACCTCAAATTTAAAAACAACTTTTAACTTGAAACAAAAACATGGTCTGATTTAATTTTGAATGCCTTCTCAGGTATCTGAATACTAAATTCTCTTCTTCGAAAGTAAGTGATAGTTTTTTTTCCATCATTTTCCGTAAAATTAATTTGACCCCTGTGTCCAGTGATACAATATTTTCTCACTATCCGACTTGGCAAAATTTCCCGAAATAAATGCATTTGCTTTTGCAAAAGAATGTTTTTCATTTCGCAATTTATATATTTTACTAGAACACACCCGCGATATCGCGGGTTCGTGACTGAATTAAAGTTCCTACATGTACGCCTTATTTTCAGCCTGGATTTTTAGTATTCGTATTGTCATTTGATAAAGTCATGCTGATTATAAGGTGTACAGTTTTCTCTGCTTTCAAAATCTTTCTGTTTGAATCCCACCTGGTTTATTTATTACAACCGGAAACTACTTGTAGATATATATTTTTTGGTCAATGATTGAATTTAGTAGTGTCAATCCCTGTATAATGACAAAGTTCAGATGTGATTATGACCCGTGTGTAGCAAATACCAAACACACCGTTTGGTGGTGCGCCTGACAGCGACGGAAAGTACAGATTAGGTAACAGGTAACAGTAACTATTGGTATCGGTATCGGATTCGACCCGGAACTTGTTAATTATTGGTAATATTAATTATGTGGTAAACAAAAGGGCCTGGAATGGTGTAATTTTTAATCAACACCATTGTCCTATATTAGTTATATATAAAGTTGAATTCTTTGATTCACCGTTTTTACGTCATGACGGTTAACAAATTGGACCTCGTTATTTTAGTAGTATAGATGTTAAATTGGAGTTCATACTTGTGTATCGTTACTTTTGTTGATCAGTATACCTCTGGGTTTTTTGTCTTTGCAATAAATATTTTTTGTTTAAAATAATGATGGCTGTCAGAAATCCAATTATGAAAACATCTTATTAAAAAATACCGAATAAACATTGAATTTATTGCTTTTCGATATGCATCAGACAGCTTCAATTTCTTCTTTGGTATTGTAAATTAAAATTAAGTTTGTATTTGAAAGTGTTAATCAATTGTATCTTCATTTAAAATTAATCAGAATGGGAGCCTCAGTAGTGCGAAGTTTTACATTTATTGAGAAATATTTGGTTTAAAGTACGCAAAAAATATACTTATTGGAACATAAAATTTTATTATATATTACAATACTTTGTTCTTCTGTCATGCAATAATAGTTGATTCTACATGACGGGTTTCATAATGAACTTACCATGTAACTGAACTAATTAGTGAGTAACAATAACCTAAGTTCCAAAATTATATTTTCACTTTTAAATCCATGAGTCTTATGATATTTCTATAAAATAAGTTTTTGTTTATTTAATAAAGTTGGTTAAAAAAAGTTTAATTTACCTAG
This sequence comes from Mytilus coruscus, assembly GCA_017311375.1. NCBI lineage: Eukaryota > Metazoa > Mollusca > Bivalvia > Mytilida > Mytilidae > Mytilus > Mytilus coruscus. The sequence continues at coordinate 15,004,357 of CM029606.1, read as the reverse complement.
AGGGTCGATAAGTTTGCAAAGAATATCTTCATACAATGTATCTATGAAAATTACAGATTTTGAAAGTTTATTTTTGTCCTTGCACATATCCAAACTGTGGTGTTACCAGCTGTATTGAGCGTGTTATGTCTACTGCATGCCAGATGAAAGAGTTCAAAATATACATTTTACGGCAAACTGAAGTAGGACAAGCTATTGCAGTCGGCCAATACAAATGCTACAAAGACATTCTGAACCTTTTTTGTTCTAAGCACCCATAATAGTTGACAGAACCGGATAATTTCTTCACTTCCAGTGACCAGTTCTCCGCCATATCCATAGGGTTTCACCAGCCAGGTAGCCGGTATTCGGTACTGACCTGACAATACGGATTTTGTTTTATGTTTTGAACTGTTCTCTCGTGTTGATAGCGGAGGACCTACCATGGAGTAAGGAGGATAAAAACTGCATATTTCACATACATATTCCCTGTAAACTATGACTGATTTATTTGCGGAAACCCTTAAGAACTATTTTCCTCAAATTATACGAAGAATCAACGTGATTCATTTTCCTTGTTGTCAAACACTATATGATCGATTGTTGAAGAACGCTCTATTCTGTTTTCACGTAGTTGACAGACAAAGACTTGATTTGCATTAGTTAACGCTTTAAATTGATTTTATCACTGAATACTTAACTTAATTTTCGCTTAAAGTCTTCCCCCCCTCCCCCTTAAAAATCTAATGTAAAAACATTTCGGCAAAATCCTAACTTTTCATCATACAGATTAGTCTGGAAGAGAGCAAATCAAAGACTCATCATCCAAATAGTTACTAGATATATCCGGTTTACCCTTTTTCACAAATCTTAACGCATTTTCCCACATCAAAGCGTAAAAACGGCGGGTCTTGAACATGTAGTCGTAGGCCTTGATTTTGATAATATTGACCTCTGTATGGACAAAGTATTGAGAAAATACCAAGTCAAAATTTTCCCAACAAGTCAAAATGAACGTATGGGAAAGGCCAAGAAATGCTTATACGAAGAAATCGATGTTAACTTTTACGAGAAGGTAGCGAGATTGGTAACGTTCTACCCATCCCTAGCACATATTCATCCTTGCATAAAAATATTTGATTAATTCTATTTTGAGAACATGTGAAACAATGAATAATTTTCAACGAAATGATGCGATGTACCCACAACTAGGTCCGATCCTTACAAAAATGGTAAATGCATTGTTATCGAAATATTTGATAAAGATCAATTTAACATAACATTCTTTGTTACAACTGGGACAATTTGAGATCAGGGATCCAAATGCATGATGTTTGTGCAATCCCACTTCCCTGTTCTAATGCAAATCCTGGCTAAAGTGTTAAATTCATGTAACACTGTTGTTGATGATAACCAAAATGATTTGGATAAGACAATTTTGAATTTAAATGAAAACTTATCATCAAATTTAGAATTGCAGACCGATTGTGCTAATGATAATCATGACGGTTCACTCACATGAAATCCATCGTACAAAAGGATGAGCACAAAAGTACACTTGGCAGAGCAGAAACCCAAGTATTGTTGATCCCTTTTCTAGAATTGAAAAATATAAATAATGCTATCAATCAGGTAGAAAATCAATAAACAAATGACCATTCCAAATTAATGACAGCAGTTGACACTTCTTGTAAAACTTTATCGTCCTTAATCAAAACCATTCCAAGATCAAAAGATAAATCTGAGGTATATCATCTCTACAAAAAACAATATGCACATTGAGAGAGAGAGAGACTTCAGCATCTAGAAAACCAACTTAAAATCCAGGAGGGTAAATTGTTAATAGAAAGACCAAACAATGAAGCCAACATCAAACGTCTGAAATCATTGCTGGATGAAACCAGAATACAATGAAAGCAATCCACAGAAATGTCTCAGTTTGAGGTCACACAATACACTGATAAATTGAAAGTGAAAGATGAGATAATACAACACCTAACACTCTCGGTTAATAACTTGTCAACCGAATTGGACCAAGTCAAGATGAGGTTATTCAACTAAAAATGCAAATTTTTGCTTCACTTGATTGTACCAAGTTGATCAAGGAGTTCTCTTCAGCTCCAAAGACAGCAACTCCTCAACATCAACATGATTTATCGCGTAAACCCAAGGTACTTTTATTATGCACTTCAAATATAAAGGACACAAATGAAGCTAAACTTAAAAATGCAGCTAATGTTGTGCAAGTTGTGAAATATACTTTAAATATACCAAAACCTATGTCACCTCTTATGAATACACACCAGATGTAGTGGTCCTGCACTTGTTAACTAACGACTTGAAAACACTCACGCCACAACAATGTGTTGATAAACTTAAACATATAATTTCTTTTTATTAACCCTCTTGCTGCCAGTTGTTTTTCAAGGTTGCATTTCGTGTGCCAGAAAATACGACAGCTCGACGTCTGTGACGTAAGATGTCCAACAATGACGTCATTCGATATATGACGTCATGTCATAATGACCGTTACATTTGGGACCCATTGATGAAACATATAACCATGTTTGATCTTTAGTCTTTCATTTGAAAAAGATACAGCACTGAGGAGAAGCGTGCATAAATTAAAACATGGACATATGTGTCCCTCCTGCATTATGATTTATCCGGAATTTGTACAGTCTCCCTTTGATCTAACTGCCTAATATATTAAAGATCATGGACAGGACCAGATACTCGAAAATATTAGGCAATGACGTCACGTATCAGTGCAGCAACGTCGTGTGTTTAGTCCATCCGCGTCAATTTATCAATGAAATGCAGGCGACTTCATTCATACAACCAAACAACTATCACAACGTTTTCTACGCGAAAAATAGTTTACTAACTATTTCATTTTATCCCATATTATCAGCAAGAAAAAAAAAAGAATAATGGCATTTTATTTTTTTGATACTGGCATCATCGAATATCAGCTCGCCCTAGCAGGCTCGCTTGATATACTTGCAAATAAAGTCAGTATCAAAAACATAAATGCCATTATTCTATATATCTCTTACAATCACAAGAAAGGATAACATTGTATTTTACACAAATGGGCAACACATTTAATCATTAATGCTTAAGTTCAGCAAAATATTATTGGTAATAAAGTCTCATGCGTGTTTTATTGTGAAAATAGTAATATGTTGTCTCAGGATAAGTATCATTTGTCATCAAAAGGGTTTTAGTTACGGCCAGCAATTTAAAAAAGTCAATTCACCGCTGTGTTCTTGATATTCATATGCCCACTCAGAATTGGGACCGTCTCGCTCGAGGCTGCAAAGAGGTTATAGTAGGGGAAAACGAAGAGATTAAATTTGCCAATTTGTTTTCAACTGATACTGCTCTAGGGCTTTCTCGAAAATTACGATATCATATAGATGCAATGCTACTTTTTTCCACTGCAATCCTTTTTCATTATTCTTTCAAATGTGCTAGCCGCATTACATAAACCAAACGGCATAGTTGTGAACTGAGAGAGGCCCCACTCTAGGGGCTTACGTTAAAGATACAATTGTTCACCATTTAAAATGAATTTCTTTACAGGTTCCCCCCTTTGCAGAAAACGCTACTTTTTAAAGACTTGAGGGCATTGACCAGCATATTTTGACTGTTTGGCTGTTTTTAAAACGAGGTGTTTGATTGATCAAGTTAGATTTATGCCTATTAAAGACTTGAGGCTGATAACTTGATTACTATGTCCAATTTATATATTTTTTGTCACGAAGGTGTGAAAACAGTTCTATGAGCGAAAAAATATTTGAAATAGACTATAATAGTGCTGAATTTAAGATTTTTTTCATTGCTGCTATGTGTTTCATGTGTGTCGCGAAGGACGCGAGTTTATTTTATTAACTGACATTCTGTGAACAATATTTTTCTTTATGGACAATTAATTCAATTTCAATCTTTTTTATAATTCAATTCAGTTTAACTTTACATTTATTATCGAAAATTTGTGATACTTATTTTAGCAAGTTTTTTAAGATAGAGAAATTATCTCCCCTGAAAACGTGGGCCGAACAAAAACAAATAGAACTTTAAATCAGTATCAATGTGGACTGTATTGTTGTAATATCTATATTATTAATAGAACATAGATTAGAAACGAATGGTTTATTCTTTCGCCACATTGAATGGTGCCGGAACCCGGGAGTAAGTGATAGAAACTGACAATAATTTCCGATACATACAAACGACAAAACGTAAACATTCAAAATGTCACTCGCATATCTGAAAGGCCTTAAAACACGATATTAAAATTTATTAGAGGTTGAACTGGGTAAATCTGAAGAACTTTTGACAAGGGAAGTGTCCGATTTTGATCTTGAATCGCAAATCAGAAAAGTAAACAAATCATATCGCAGATTTGATGAATTTGGCCCAAAATTTGAAGAAACATTCTATTAATTTATTTAAAATTCAGTTAGTTTCTTTAAAATGGTTATAATTCGTGTAAATTCATAATCAGTCATGATAGTGTTCATATTGATTAATAAAATTATTTGTATGAAAACATAAATTGAATAATCATGACAAGATTCATAGAACAATTAGTTTATCAATGAATCTATCAATATATTAGACAAGAATATATGATGAGACAATTCAATACAACAGAATACATTAGATCAAGTACAATCACAGAAATTATGATAACGAGAAATATAACAGTATCAACAAAATGGTAAACTAAAGTTGACTAACGCTGATTAACATCTGTAATCGTTATCTCTCAGGGTATAAACATATTACAGAATATGATATTTCAAATGGAGTATTAGTAATAAAAATCACGTAACTAACATTAACATGAATCAGTAATCACAAATAAACAATGCTAGAGAAGATTTAATAAAATTAATCAATAAATATACACTGTTGAAATATTTTGAACAATTTGTGACTTAATTAGTATTTTTCATTTGTCAAGATCTGTAATTTACTGAATTATGTTCATGATGTATACCATTTAACATGTAAATAAAACTTAATTACAATGTAGCCAACATGGGCATTGAACATACTTTAATTAATATTAAAATCCTAAACGATGTTATCAAATAATTGATCTTACTTAGATTTTGCTAATTAAATAACAGTGTGTATATTTGCATAATTATGTTAACTGAATTCTTGTATATCAATAAAGTGAATTTACAAATGTAAAAAACCCCAAATTGTATTGAGAATGGTAAAACATTGATATTGAAAAATGCAATTTGAAATAACATTCTGAATTTGCATTTACAAAGTTCTTGTAAAAAACTTATACAGATGTTATGCAACTGTAATCATTTCTAATTTATGTCAGTGTTCTTAACAAATATGAAGCTATGATGTTATAATTAATCAGAAAATAATGTCTGTAAAGTATATAGTAACTTTACAATCTTTAAGCGCTCAATCAAGTAAAGAAACGCATTGACAAATTCGGAAAGACAAATTAATGATAATCAATTAGAATTTGATAAAACATATTTGATGTAATTAATTGTTAAATAAGCAACTTAATGATATGTTAACGGTAATGACCAGTATATATATTTTGTCTTAATAAAGATGATGCTCATGATAGAATAATTAATCATTTTATGCATGGATGAAATAACTAGTAGACTTGTTTGTATATTTTCATAACATTCTAAGACAGAATGATCGTAAACGATTTTAAAAAAAACTGTTAATTGTTAATCAATGGAGGTCAGTATGTTTTAATTAAGTTAGATCATCATTTGTACAGAACTTTATGAATCTTAACGTATTGTTCTAATTATTTTTGTGTTGGAGCTAAGTGGTGGAGCTCGTTCGGATAGTTGAGCAACTTTAACTTAATTATCTAGTGGCATTTATGCAGAGCATAATGGTGCATTACTGCTAGCTGCTTATTTGACTGTTTCGTGTGATATTCTTCATTAGTTTTATGTGCTGTATTTCAAAATTTTTAACTTTGAATAGATTATCTCTGTATATTCCATTTTTTGTTTCGGCTTGGACTTCATGTCGTGTCAAGTTATTTTCTTATTTGATTAGTGTATATGTCGATTAATTTTTTCAGTTTCTGAGAACTATCAGGTTCTATATTTCTCTTATGATTTGTGTACTTAACTTAGTTAATGTTATTTTTCTTTTGGTTATGTTTTGTCTTTTTACTATTATGTTATTTTCTTGTATTGTTACTTAAATATACATGGATCATGTTCATTTGAAGAAACTTTTCAATTCATTGTAATTAAGCTGGCTGATTTATCTGTTTTCTAGTTAGTCTTGTATTAGTATATGTTGTAAGTTATTGTATTATTGCAGAGTTATGATTCTCTTGTTCATCGTTCTGCATGTGTTATGCTTTAATTTAATGCTGAATGATTTTATGACGTGAGTTTACTATGTTTTAATTGAATACTCATTGAAATCAGGTGATTGTTACATTCTAATTGTTATTTTTAACATGTCACTATAAAGACCTTTCCGTATAACCATGCTGTATTTACTTATGTTTTTTTCATGTTCTGAAGATTAATTACGTAATGGCTTATTTTTTTATTACGTGTTTATATTCTATTAGAGATAGTTACAATCGGTTATCTGTTGACTGACCTATTCTATCATAACTCGTTTGACATATTGATCCTCATGTTATATTAGAAACTACATCTTTCAAATGGTTGTTGATTAGTAAAAACTTCAACGAATTGTATTTTATGTATTACACGTTGTTTAAATATTGTAACTACTTGACATATTGTAATGTCCAATCAAAAGACAGCGATGTAATGATACTGTTTTAAAGTTGAAAAATGTTAAATTTGAATTATGTTACTGACATTTTAATTTGATTGTATTTTTTGAAATGTAATGTATCATTTCTTTGAAAGTATTCTCTAATAATAACGTCCAATCAATATGAACTATATTGCTGATTTCTGAATATATGATAAGTGCATTGGATTTAGTTAATTTAATTTTATACACAGTTACTAGAATTAGTAAATTTACTGACTTCCTTATATTCCAATTTTACCTGTAGTAATAACCAGTAATTCATGTTCAATTCGAATTATTGACAAGACGATAAATATACATATAACGAACTTTTATATCGACTTTTAATAAATCTTAATCGAGAAAAGTTATACAGTCCTTGATAAATTAAGTAATTTAATACATGTCATAAACTAAAAATGTCTAAATACTTCAAATAAGTTTCTTACATAATTAAGTTACTACAAATGTAATATAATATGGTTTTAATCGTGTATAACTTTTGATTGTGCTCAAATTTGTCGAAGCTGTACTGTTTGTGTAAGCTAACAATTCAATAATACTAGGGGGTTAAATACTTGAATACTATATTTATTTATAGTTGATCCATGAATCTGATAAATGTTTGTTGCATTTCTTGACATCGTTTAAATATCAGTATGAAAATTATTATAGTAACATTTTGTAATATTACTGAATATTGTACAATTGAAATTCGCTATTCATTAACAAGTTTACTTGACCTATCATTTCATGAGATCATAACATAGTTTCTGTAGTTATTGAATTACAATGAGACAATTGTAATAGTTTATTACGAATATGACTGAAGGTTCTTGATCTGACTTATTATGCCTATGTCATTTAGTTCATAAGTGTTTGATATGTTCAACTATTGATGCAAATAATTTTAAGGTTATTATTCGATTTTAGAGTGATCTTTTTATCTTGCCTTACTCGATTATCGTTCTATATTAATTTAGGCGATTGGTTTAATAATTAATGATATTCAGTACATTTTGACTCTTTATGCATATATTGGTGTTAGTGCTTCAAATTTTATGTGCATGATTATTGTATTAATGTGTGTACAAGATGTTACTGGCGGTTGACTTCTTTGGTTAGTTAATTTCTTCCTTCTAATTTTAGATTGCTGTAATGTTCATTTATCTTAATATCTATTCGTCAATATGTCCATTTATCTGATCATTTCAGGTTGACATATCTGTTATAAGTTTATTTTGTCAAAGGTACGAATCATTTTGAGTTGATGAAAGGTATTATGTGGACTTGAATTTTCTGACTGCTGTTTCTACCAATTCTCATGTGATCATTTTAATTATTGTAGAACTTTATGGACAAACATTTATACAGTATGTCTACTGACTATTTCAGTATTGGTAAATTGTAATTATGTAATGTATAATGTCAAATGAACTTATCATAAAAGTAATGTGTGACTATCTTAACAGTTGTGTATATTACTTTTTAATTAAACAGTGTATAAAGTAAATGAATTTACTTAATGATTTCATTATATGTTAATGCATATTTGTAATATTTTATCATTTTAAGTTAGTTAGTATTTTCTTTCATAATGAGGACGAAAATAACAAATTGATATTGATATGTATAAACCATTATGTTATTCCTTAGCAGTTTCAACACTTGTAATGCATTTTTACTGATATATAAATCGTTACTGTCCGATTTTTTCGGTATTTTTCATAGTAGCCATGTCTAATGCAATGAGGATAATTATTGTTAAATATGACTGTAATCATTTACATTGCATATCAATTATTCTCGACTCTAAATTCATGTCGATTTGTACAATATCGTTATTTCGATCTGGTTACTAATCTTAGATGTCGAACATGTTTATGTACTTAGTATCTTCTTTTATACCTTAATTACTGTCTTCGACGAATTCGATTACTATTTTTAATGTTGTGCCTCTGAACTTGTGAGATTGATAGTGTCATGTATCTTGCGGTTGGGTTACCACAATTCTTGAATACTGATTTCTATGAATATTAAGTACTTTATATGATCTATGTAATCATTTACATTCTTGATCATTGAATTGACTCTAATGAATGTAATGTGGTAATTGATTAAGAACTATTTGGGTAATTTTATTCAATTAACAATATTAATTTTTTTAATATTTATACTGAACTAATAACATGAATTACTATTAATAGACTTATGTTGTCAAATTATATGCAATTCTCATCGAAGTAGATTTTCAGTATGATCATTGAACTTACATGTACAGTTATATGTTGAATAATGCAAATTTATAAGTTACGCTTATAATCACTAATGACATTATCGTGTATATAATGTTTGAATGTGTATGACTTGAATGCGTTTCCATTGCAACATCACATTAAGATTGTGCAACATAATACTTAAACTGTCATTTCGAAATATTGTCTTTGCTTTAATACATTGACTAAATAGCCATTAAGTTTATCGTCAATAAACTGTTACTATGTGCTGCAGTGATATTATTTTACTCATCGATTAATATCGCGATTGTTTGCATCAATGTTGAACATATTTTTTGTCTTCTTTATAATTCTTAAATCATTTCTAAATAGACACTAATGTTAATTATATGTATTATGAACTTGGTTGTAAAAATCCTCATTAAATTTAATAAGTTACCCAAAAACTTTATTTTATTTTTCTATTAAATTTTTTTTTTTTTTTTCGTATTTTAAAAGGGACCTATCGTGTTAAAATTTAATATTAATTTAACATTTTAACCAAAACAAAATAATCATTAGTTAATTTTAAAAGAAAAGTTAATTTTTTAATTACCTAATTTTCTACAATGAGATTAAAAATTATTTAAGAATATTTAATAAAATTTTGGACTTCAAAATAATTATATATTCTTATTTATTATGGGCAGTAACATTAAATCCAAAGTTTTTTAAAAATGAATAGAAAAAAAACTTTAGCAATTGATTATTAATTAATAATTTTAAATTTTTAAGTTACATTTATCCAAAAATCCTGGCATAAAATGAATCTTGTAATAATGTTCGAAATTGTTTAATGTAGACCTAACTTTAAATTTTTTTTAATTAAATTTTTATGGTTTTAATAATTTTATAATTTTGGGAATATTGTAATAAATTTTATGGATATAATAATTTTAACGATGCTTTTTTCTTTTTAAATTTTAAATAATTATTAATTGGTTCGGTTTGAAAAATTCAAATATTATTAATTTCTTTGGTTATTGTTAACAAAAATTTCTTTAATTTCTTAGGTTTTGGTTTGTATTGGTTTCCTTTGGTTTTTAAAAGATTTTTTTTGATTCAATGTTTTGGGATAAATTTTTTCTAATTTAAATTAATAACATGTTGGTGGAATAAGCTAAAAATATTTATATAAGAATGTTTATCAAATTTCATTGGTTTTTCTAAGTTATGGAAATTCAAATTTTCAAAATAAAATTTTTACTTAAAGCTTTAAAATTATAAATGGAAATTTAAATTAAAATGAATTTTTGAAAAATTTTCAACCATCGAGGATTTTTCAAGGAAATTATTTTTGAATTATTAATTTTAGAAGGTAAATGTATCAGCCCAAAAAAAAATTTTTTAAGAAAATTTTAAACCGAAAAGAAAAAAAATTTAAAAAAAAAATTTTTAATTTAAAAAATTTTTTTTTTTTAAAATTTTTTAATTAACTTTTTAACAATTTTTTCCCAAAAAAAATTTTTTAAAAATTTTTTCCCTTTAAAAAATTTCAGTTTTTTTTCAAAAAATTTTTAAATTTAATTTTAAATCCAGAAAAGGGATTTTTGGACCCCAAAAAATTTTTTTTGCCCTTTGGTTTTTTTCTTTTTAAATTTTTTTTTTAAAAAAATTTTCTTTTTTAAATTTGTTTCAAATTTCCATTTTTATTTGGGCGTTTTATTTTAAAAGAATTTATTTAAAAAAATTTTTGATTTTTTTGGGTTTTTAACCGGGTTTAAAAAAATTTTTTGGGCCTAAACAAAAAAAATAAATTTTGATTTTAAAATTTTTTAAATTTAAAAAAAAAAACAAAAATTTTAATTTTTTTAACCTTTTTTTTTTAAAAATGTTTTTTTTTTTTGTTTAAAAATAAATTTTTA